>CAUYUJ010009350.1:0-34757 GCA_963575745.1 Prorocentrum cordatum | reverse complement strand
AAAAATAATCCGAGACGTACCAAACCCCTTCCCCACGCAAGGAAACTATTAAAAGGAGTGTTCCTTAAGAACGAACACATTGAGAGATACGCAGCCCCCTTGCGCACGACGATACCGACACCTATGAAGTTGGCAGCCTCTTTGGGAGTCGCGAGGTCTCCTATGGGTGCGCGTAGCCCCCGACTCCGCTGGACCTCCCAGGAGCCCACGAAAGTGGCAACGGCTCCGCAGTTCGCGGCCACCCAGGGAGCAGCGAGGTCTCGTCTGGGTGCGTGTGGCCCCCGACTCCGCTGGACCTTCCAGGAGCACGAAAGAGGCGATCAGCCACCCAGGGAGCAGCGAGGTCTCATCTGGGTGCGCGTGGCCCCCGACTCCGCTGGACCTCCGAGGAGCCCACGAAAGTGGCAACAATTCCGCAGTGCGCGGCCACCGACGGAGCAGAGAGTTCTCGTCTGGGTGCGCATGGCCCCCGACTCCGCTGGACCTCCCAGGAGCCCACGAAAGTGGCGACAGTTCCGCCGTTCGCGGCCATCCAGGGAGCAGCGAGGTCTCGTCTGGGTGCGCGTGGCCCCCAATTCCGCTGGACCTCCAGGAGCCCACGAAAGTGGCGACAGCTGCGCAGTTCGCAGCCACCTAGGGAGCAGCGCAGGAGGAGCAGGACGAGGGGAGCAGGTTAGGAAAAGGGAGGAGGAGGAGGAGGAGAAGGAGGAGGAGTTGGAGACCACAGTGCTCTATTCAAAACGAGAACCCAACACAGAAACAGAAGGGTTGGGAAACATCGGAACATCGCATGGCTGGATAACGAGGGTCAGCGCTAACGGGGGTCGGCCAATCCCTTCCGGCTGACCTGGGGTGCGGAGCCACGTGGAGCCGATTCCCTCTTTCCGCCCTCCGCTGACCCTGGCTTGGGAGATACTAAGTAAGCGGCTTGCCGCGCTTCGCGACAGGGCCCTGGCCGACCCGCGTTTGGGATGGTTTGGTTTGTGCGTCCCCGAAAATGGGCGATTGGCGCGGACATTCGCGCGTATGTTGCCCGCGCAAGGTCGCTATGCTTGGCATCGCGCGGATGGGCTTATTTTTCTCGGTGGGGACCATCGAGGAGCACTGTGACCATCCTGCGGAAAAAACACGCACAATGTCAAGAAACACACGTGAAGAGTTCCAACCAGTTCCGCACCTTCGAGGCTCGAAGGAGTTGGCATCTCTTCCGCCGCGGAAGGCGGCGGAAGGTGGTGGAAGTAAAAAGTTGCACTCCGGAAGATGAAAATATTTCTGGGTTCAGGATTGAGGCTCTGGGTTCAGGATTTTTTTTGTAAATATATTTTTCTTTTTCTAGGGGGACGGGAGGAGGAGAGGAGGAGGAGGAGGAGGAGGAGGAGAAGGAGGAGGAGGAGGAGGACGAGGAGGAGGAGGAGGACGAGGAGGAGGAGGAGGAGGAGGAGGAGGAGGGGGAGGAGTCATGGAATCGGCCACGTGGAATGGACGTCTGAGCGATGCCAAGCACGCCCTCGTGTGCAAGGCCCACTTGTGCTCGGCGCTCACGTGTCCACAGCCCCCGGCGCTGGGCCCCCCTCCCATGGGCCCCAAGGCGGGTGGGTGTATGCCCATCGGCCGTTGAAGGTAGGCATGTTTCTGGATTCCCAGATTCCAATCTACGTATAGCGGATTCCTACTCCAATGATCGAGTGGCTGCACCTCTTCCGTCCTACTTGGGGGGCGGACGGAACCCAGTCTGCTTGCAACGCCTTCATACTTCATGTTTCTACCCACTTCTTCCGACCGATGTGATGTGTATACCCAGACCCCCTCGCGCTGTCAAGAGAAGTGTTTGCCCACGTTCTGCCCCCTCGGGGGCCCTCGCCGGGCCCCCAGAGCGTCGAAAAGACATGTGTTCCGTCGGCGACGAGGCTGAGGTAGCAGCACCAGCGAGCAGGCTAAACGGGGGCGCTGTTCTAGCGAATTGGCCACGCGTCAGAAAAAAACACGGCTCGGGATGAAAAACCTCCTCGAAATCAAAGGCAAGTGTTTCCCGCTACGTGGCGGCGCCCCAGAGCCCCAGAATTCCATGTTCGCGCCGAAGCTGGCGACTGCAAACATAAACAAATCGTACCCCGTGGGCCGCGTTTCGCGCGTCGGTCAAGATGAAACGCTTGGCGGTTGATTTCGTGGAGGGTTGTGGGGAATGGGTCGAGACCTCTGAGGGAGTCCGCGCCCCGAGAACACACGGCCTGGAAGGCTTGGGGAGGCAGGCCAGGTCCACGCTGCGAAATATTATTTCGCGTGTTATTTGGCTTGCACGAACCCACCCACCCACCCACCAACATAACTCGAGTTATCGTTTTGAATACAAAGTCGTTCTCTAATGAAATCCGGACGTCGGGTCACTGGGCGTGTGCCTTCCCAGGGCTCGACCTGACCGGTGTTTGGGCGATTTCGTGGGCAGTGATCGTTTTGACTTCGTTTTGCAGCGAAGGCGGAACGGAGACGAAACGAGGGAAAACGAAAACAAAGCGATGACGAAAAGCACTGTTTGGGTCAAGCCCCGTGCCCTCCTGGCCGAGCCAGGAGGGCGTGTGGGCCGCTCCTGCGCCCAGGAGGGGCCCGGCCAGGGGCGGGGGGGCGTGCACAGAGGCCAGGCTGAGGGTGTAAGGTGCCGTCGGGCCGAGGTATGAGGCCGAGGTCGGTTCGGGGAGGGTGTCTTGATGTTCCTCGTGCTTGCTGGATGTTCGTGCGCATCCTGGGGAGGGCACCCTCAAATGTTCTGTGTGTCTGGGCCGACGGAGGGCCTCGTGTTCTTGAGGGACGTTCCGACGGAGGGTCTCATGTTCTTGAGGGGTGTTCTTCTGGCCCAGGTCCGATTGCGTCCAGGCCTCATCTGGCTGGGTCGCCCCCCGACCCGGGCTTCACAGCCCTCGCTTTTCGCAGCCGGGCCCCCCCCAGCAGAAACCCTGTGAGTCCGATGTTTCGTCTGTGCCTGCGCCCCTCGGGAATCATGTTCGAAAGGCTTGCGCCATTCCGCCGACCCCCATACGAGCGAAGTCGTCGTCGAGAGTCGTGCCACCGTGCCTGGCCGTTTGGGTCAGGGGCCTCGGGGATGCACACGAGGGACTCCTGGAAGACCCTTCAGGGGCCTCTTGGAGGGCTTCTGGCAGCACCCTTGCGCCCCTCGGGAATCCCAAGCCGCGATGCACGAAGCGCGACTCTGTTCGCGCCCCCTCGGGGCTGTCCCAGGTCCAACGCGGGCGGAGCAACCCGCCCGCGGACGCCCAGCAGACTCGTGACCGCGCCGCCCAGATGCCCGTCCTGGGGACCTTCCTCTGGACCCCCTTGCTCCGATCACGCGCAGATGCTGCGTCGAGCGCCCGCCGACCCGAGCCGAACCTGAGCCGAGCAGGAGTCGAAGTGGGAGCTCCACCAAAGAGCACAGAGCCCGTCGCCCTGCGAGGAGGCCGCCGCGGCGGCCGCCCCGGCGGCGGGAGGCGCGCCGCAGGGCGCCGCTGCGGCCCCGCGCGCGGCCGAGGAGGCCTGCGACGGCCCCGCTGTCGACGAGGCAGCGCGGCCTCCGGGCCGCAGCAGCCCTCCGCGCCGCGGCGCCTCCGCCGACGGCGCCTCCGCCGACGGCGCCTCCGCCGACGGCGCCTCCGCCGACGGCGCCGCCGCCGCCGCCGCCGCCGGCGCCGCCACCGGCCTCGCTCCGCCAGCTGCGCGCCGCGGCGGTTCCGCCGACGGCGCCGCCGCCGCCGCCGGCAGCCCTGCCCCGCCGAGGTTGGCTACACACAAGAGCGGCCTCTCGGCGGAGTGGGCTCTGGTTGGGGTTCGGTGTGGGCCCCCCCCTGTTCGCGGAGCGCGGAGCGGTGGCAGCGGCTTGCGCGCCTGGCGGTGTCCCCAGAGGGCCCCCCTGGGGCCGCGCACCAGGGGTCACGCCTGCCCAGGCTGGATGCACATGGCGCGGCCGGCCAGGGCGAGAGCTGGATCCACACGTGGCCACGTGCCTTTCCCAGGCTCGGCCCTCGTGGGGCCAGGCACCGTGGCCCTCCACGTGTCTGTATCCAGCGCGTGGCCTCCAGATGCTCCGCATGGGAATCCAGCCACGCGTGCTTCCAGCCTCCTGGCAGGGTCACTCTTGCGTGTAGCCGCCGAGGGTTCCTCTGCCGACGGCGCCTCCGCCTCCGCCGCGGAGCGCGCCCTGCTCGCCGCGGCGGGCGGCGGCCGCTGCGCGCGGGTGATGCGCGGCGTGTCGCGCCTTCGGCGAGACTTTGAGGCCGTGCCTCGCCCCCGCCGAGGGTCGCGCTGCGCTCGGGGCCCTCCCTCGCCCGAGGAAGAAGATAGACGGAACGAGCAGCACAGACGTTCCGAGCTCCGCGCGGAGTTCTGGGATCGGCGCTGGGCCCTCCCTGTCGGCGCCGCCGGCGCAGACCCTGGCGCGCTCCGCGCGCCCGGGAGAGTGGCCACGCGCCGGTCCAGGAGATTCGCGCGGACCTCCGAGAGTTTAATGCTTATGCCGCTTGTTGTTGTTCTACGCGTGTCTTCTCGTTGCCGACGGCCCAGGCTTTACTGGAGTTGCGTGTCCAAGCACATTCGGCATGCGTGCAGGAGGGGCAGGTGGAGGTCGCACAGACAGGCGCGCGAGGAGGAAAGAAAGCGCCTGGCTTCTCTCTACCGTCTCCCCGTGCTCATGGCATCAGCCCCAGCGAAAGCAGAGAAATGTGCGAGTGCCAAAAATGCGTGTCGGGAAGCGCGAGCGCTTCGGATTCATACACAGGCTTGTGGAGGCGAGCTGAATCGCGCACGGCCGCTTCTTCCTTCTTTCTCATCGAGACTACCTATTGGAGAAGACGCGTCGGGACACGGCTGACCACGGGAGTCCTCCAAGGATCCCCATCAGTTGCGACGTGTCTGACCTACTCATATTCCTTGGTCCCCCGACCTTGCGGAGGGGCTCCCGTTGTGCATTTCCCTGGGGGGTCTGGGGGGGACCCCTCAAATCTGGCCCCGGCCACGGGCGGAACGCCGGGGAAACCTAGCGGAAGACAGCAGGAAGTTTGCAGGAACTTGGCGGGAACCCAGCAGCAAGCGGCTTCAGGCGACATGCACGGCTTCAGGAGGCCCCTAGATGATCTAGGACGGTCCAATATAGGCCCCAGACGCTTCCTGGAGGGCCAAGATGACTTCAACATGGCCCACAAAACCAAGGCGGTTTGGGAACAGCCCAGGAGGGCCCAAATATGGCCCAAGAGGACTGGAGAGCCCCCAGGAGAGCCTGAAGACGCCAGAAATAGTGGTTCCTAGACGTGCCACATGTCTTTAGCGTTCTCGCTTGTTCTGGCTTCAGACAGCTCTGGACGCCCAAGATGGCCCCCGAGACTTCCAGAGGACCGCCCTGGAGGGCCCAAGAGGACCCCAAGAGTGCCTAAAGAGCCCCACCTACAGCTTCCGAGGGCCAGGGCTTCCCCCATACTGCGTCCGAAGGCGCCAGGTGGCCCACTAGGGCCCAAAGATAGCCCAGAAGGCACCCTCGGAGACCCCGAGAGTTTCCCAGCCGCCCCCAAGAGGCCGCCTAGAGCCCCCTTGGAAGCCCCACAGCGCCCATAGTTTGCGCGTCCAGGGCGTGCACCACGCGAAACCAAATGAATCCCGAAGTGGGCCCCCGAGGAGCAGTCCAGAAGGCCCCGAGGGGCTCCCAGGAGCGGACCGAGACGCCCTGAACGAGGTTTCCCTCATCGTTCACTCTGTGCTCCTTTTGTCCATTCCTCCTCGCTCCTGCTTCTCGCCTCCTCCATCCTCTCGCATATGGGTTATCTCGTTCCTCCTCCTCCTCCTCCTCCTCCTCCTCCTCCTCCTCCTCCTCCTCCTCCTCCTCTTCCTCCTCCTCCTCCTCCTCCTCCTCTTCCTCTTTCTCCTCCTCCTATTCGTCCTCCTCCTCGTCCTCCTCCTCCTCCTCCTCCTCCTCCTCCTCCTCCTCCTCCAAGATAAGAAAGAATAAAGAGAAAAGAATATCCTCTCCTCCTCCTTCCTCTCTCCTCCTCCTTTCTCCTCTCCTCCTCCTCCCCCTCCTCCTCGTCTCCTCTCTCCTCCTCTCCCTCCTCCTACTCCTCGTCTCCTCCCCTCTCCTCCTCCTCCTCCTCCTCCTCCTCCTCCTCCCCCTCTCTCTTCCTTCTCACCGTTCCCCTGCCTCTTCTCTCAACCCTTCGCGTATCCCCACCGGGGGAACTGCGTGAGTCGGATACGATGTGCACGCACTGGCTTGGCTGGAGGTGGCTCAGCCTCGCGTACCCACCCCAGTGGTCTTCCACTGCATGGCGCGTCGACGAGGTTCAGTTACACCTCAGTTTCAGTGAGCCTTGATGAGGCAGGCCTTTTAGCCATACATCGTATTCGTGTGGCTGCAGTGTGCCTGTGGTAGTCGCTCACTTTCGCTCCCTCCTCTTCCCCCTTCGTCGCTTTGCTTGTGCTGGCGCCGTTTCGGCGACTCCTCGCACTCTTCCGCGCCCCGTTTCCACCAGTCGACGCTAAGATGCGTCCCACTGCGAATTTAGTACATCTCGTACTGTGCATGTGCAACTGCGAGCTTGCTTGCAGGTGCGGCCGGCTGTCGACAGTGCCGGCCGGGTTCGCAAACTTACAATGTTCCGCGCCCCGGACGTTGTGCCCGCTCCCTGGGTTTTTCCTTGTAGCCGCCGAACAAAAGAAAAAAACAAAAAAAAAAACAAAAAAACAAAAAAACAAAAAAAAAAAAAAAACAAAAAAAAAAAAAAAAAAAAAAAAAAAAAAAAAAAAAAAAAAAAAAAAAAAAAAAAAAAAAAAAAAAAAAAAAAAAAAAAAAAAAACGTATCCCCACCGGCCCACCCAGACACGATGCCCATAGGAGCTGCCCTGAAGGGGGGAGCGTGGCATCATCTGGAGATATCGGAGACCCGTTTGGACCAGAGGCCCCTTGGTTGCTTCCCCGGGTCTCTTGAGATGAGCTTTGATGGCCTCTTAGACGCATTTTGGGGCGTCTTGAGGGCCTCTTGCTGGCTTCAGGGGGGGCATATTGCAGTGTCTTGGGTGCTTCTTGGGGTCCTCTTGAGGCCCTCGTGGGACCCTTGGGGCTCTCCCGAAAGCTTTTCGGGAAGTCTTGGGGTCATCTTGGAGGCGATCGACCAAGGGAGGGGGGGACCTTACACTGCCCCCACAGGAGGCCAGAAGGCTCCCAAAGCCTGAAGAAAATGCGTGTGATGTGTTGCCTTCTCGCTGGGGCCATCGTGGACGCTCTAATGAGTCGCGGGGCGCCCCATCCAGACCCATGCGGGAGGGGGGAGGGGGAGGGGTTAGACCCCTCCCCGAAGGTGAAGATGGGGGTTGGAAGAGGAAACGCCCTACACGACCCTCGCCCTGAAGGGCTGGTGGGGATTCTCTGATGTCGGTTCCGCGGAAGACCGCAGCAGGAATCAAGAGGAACCGCGGGGACTTTCGGAAACCCATCAGAACCCATCCGAAGTCTGAACTGATATCAGCACATTGGCGAGGACGTCTCCAGCGAAACCCATGCCTTCGCGCTCGGCGCCCGAAGAAACGCAAGAGAAATTGGACGGGAACCTCAGGAAACCCACAGGAAATTGCCAGAAACCGCTCCCGAGACCGCCATGTTTTGGAAAGTCATCAGCGAGAGTTTCATTGTGTTTCAGGTCACCACATCGGCGGCCAGGGCTGCAGCCATCCAGGGCTGGCGCCGCTCCCCCGGACATTCCGAGCTTCGACGTTTGTTCGGCACGTGTGACCTCTCGACCCTTTCCCCAGGGCCAGCTTTGGATCCCCACTGGTAAGGCCTCGGATTGCGCCTCAACGGGCCTCGCGAGTACACCTTAGGCGATGCTTAAGAAAGCTTAAATTTTCGGCCAGAGTCTCGACTATTCTTAATGTTTCAAGGTAAATCCTAAGGTTTGAATGGAAATTTTGGGTTTTTACTCAAGTTCTGAGACTCTGAATTTCTTAACCCATGATTTCTTAAGCATTTCGCAGGGTGTAGCCCCAGCTGGCCTCCACGGGCCACCCGAGCAGTCTGGCGCGGCCTCGACGCCTCAACCTTCGGTCTGCGGAGCGCTCCGGGTGCGCCGCTGGACACGGCGCCCGGGTGCCGAGGCCGCCCCCGGACTGCTCGGGGGGCCTGTGGAGGCCAGCTGGGACTTCCCTGTCTCGGGGGTAGACAGAACCCCCAACAGTGACACGTCGATTAGTGAATTGTCCGTTTCCGGTTCTCGGGAGGGCGCCGTGGCCGTTATTTTCCAGGCTTGCGCCCGCCAGGTTTGGGCCCGAGGGCGTTTTCGCTAAACCACGTTTTACTGAAGGGAGGTCTGTCCATCCCCGACTGTCTAGGTCCCCCAGATGGGGTCGGAGTAGATGGGGTCGGAGGATCGCGCCGCACCGGCGGTGCATCGGCGATGCGGCTCGATGTGGAGCCCGATTTTCTCCGCACCGACGTCGCCGATGCATCGCCGACGTCGACGATGCATCGCCGATGCATCGACGATGCATCGGCGGTGCGGCGCGATGCCCCGACCACGTCTACTCCGGCCCCATCTGGGAGTCCTCTACGAGGCCAGCTGGGACTAGGACTACTCCGGGGGCCTGTGGAGGCCAGCCAGTGCCAGTTGGGAGGCTGCTTGTGCGCAGCCCGAGGCCTTACCAAATCCCGGCCTATTTGGGTTGACGGCCCCGAGGCCCGAAGAGCCGGCCCTCAGACGCTGAGAGTGCGGACAGCATCGGCTTCCTCGCCGCTCCCCATCTCTCTCCTGCTCCTTCCCCTCCCTCCCCCGCCCCATCCCCATCCATCCCCCTCCTTCTTCGTCCTCTCCTTCCCCTCCTTCCCCTCCTTCCCCCCCTTCCCCTCCTCACTGCTCCCCGTTCCCCTCCGCCTGTTGCGGGGATGGAGGAGGTCGCCCCCACCGGCCCTCAGAGGGGGGCCCTGAGCATATGTCCAGAGCATCCGCCACATGAACTGCGGCCGCCCAGCCCAAGTCTTAAGTTGGGCCTGTCCCTCTACAGGAGGAATATTCAAAAGTAGCCAAAAAATCGTCAGGGGATGTCTTATATCTTGTTTGGCTATGTTTGAAAATCGTTTGACGATTTGCTATTGCTCATAAAAAATCCTCGTGTAGGAGGACATGCCCGACCTAACCCAAGGCGAACGGGCCTAGAATCAAGATGAATCCGTTCCAGAGCGTTCCAGAACGCTCTCAGAGCGTTCCAGAACGCTCTTGAACGGCCGCGGCGCCCGATACATCCTCCAAACCCGCCGATTATCAGAGAGTTCCGATGTATGTCGGTCCTGTGGTGTCTCAGTTCTGCCTTCGTCCTACCAAGCCAAGACGCGCAGACATCCGTAGACCTTTCAGCTCCAGCAACTGGCACGGCTTTGGGGCCGTCTGGGTTGAGAATCAGTTCCACAAGCAAGCATCGTCCTGTGCAGGGGGGGGGGCAGGCAGCGATGGGGGTTCGTGCTTTCGTCATGCTGGCTCTTCTCGCTTCGCTGGCGGCCCCAACCTCGGCGGCGCGGCAGGGTCATCACGACGGCGAGATGAGCCTGGAGGGCCACGTGGAATTCCAGGACGACGGCCAGTCGGGTGCGGCAGGCCAGGGAGGCAGCCAGATGCAGAACAGATCTCTGACGGGCGGGCCAACAATAAAGCAAGTCAAAATGGCCTCGCGGAGCGCGAATCTCGTGAAAGGAGTGTTTAGTAACTTCGCCTTGGGCGGGAAGATCACTTCTTTCAACGGGGTCGCGGCGATCATCGTAAGAAAGGGCGTCGAAATTTGGGCCAAGCAGCAGCATATCAAATTGCTACGTGCTGCCCTGTGCGAAGAATTCTGTAGGCTTACGCCACATCCGCCGACCCCTTGATCGTCTTGGAGATGTCGTGTTGCTGTCCTGGGGCGTACTTGTGTTGTCTTGTTTCTTTGGGTGGGCGGGCCTGGGGGGGGGTCGAATTGCCCGTTTGGGGTCCCTGGGGGGGTATTATGGGAGGAATAGAATATCACACGCCTAGAGACCCACAAGGGGTCGGCGGATTCCTGCACACAGATTTCGAGTCCGAGATGACGAGGGTCTGGGATGGGGTGATTGTGCCGGCACTGACCGACGAAGCTGCGGGCTGCAACGATTGCGATGCCATAGAGGTGCAGGTCTGCGAGAAAGGAAGCATGAAAAACGACAAGTGTCTGATGGTCGAGCACATTGCGGAGCACTGGTTGCTGTACATGGAGACTTTCCTGGCCGTGTTGGCATACATATCAGCCCATCCAGACATGTGCATGAGCCACCTTACCCAGATTCAGTCGTCGTGGAATGATTTAGCAGACGGTGTACACTTGGCGACCTCCACGTTTTATTGGAAGTACGAGTTCAATTGGCAGGATTTCAAGAATCATCCCCGTGCTGGCCAACGGGAAACGTCGATGGATGGAATGACGAAGCAGCTGCAGTTGGGTACCAAGTTCAACCCGTTTCGATCCGCGAGCTCGCTCGAGAGGATCATTGCCGTGGCGAAACATCTTGGCATCTACGATGCCGAGGGGCGGATTACGGCCCCTGAGTGCCTGGAATAGGACCGCTTGTGCTGGTTCGTTCGAGTACCGGCCGCTCCATACGTCGGACACAGGAGAGTCGAAGCGCTCTGTGTCTCAGCCGCTCTGTCTCAGAGGCGCTGCTTCGTGCCGAGTTGCACGCTAGAGCACAAGGCAGGCAGCAGGCCTCTACCAAGCACATAAGGCCAGAAACAACGACAAACAAACAAAACGCACAAACGAAATATCGGAAGCACAACGTGGCCTCCAAGATCTGCCTGCGCAGGCAGCGCTTCAGGCGACTATCCGTGTGCACGAGGCAGTGCGAGCGCGCAGTGCGCGTCGAAGATTATGGCGCGTGGATGTGTGGCGCGCTGGCATCGCTCGAGTCGAGTTCATATAATCCAAGCGCCGGCGCGTGGATTGCGAACTCGACTCGAACGTCCATGGCAGTGCGAAGCGCAAACATGGATTATAATGGAGACCCATGCCAAGAAACACCCTGCTTGTCTGCAGGGTGCCCTGGGTTTCTTAGGTTTCGATGGTTCTGCCATGGACAGCGCAAAAATCAATGGACGTCCTGGGGTCTGGGTTTCTTGTGGAAGGTTTCTTGTGGACTGGCCTCCACTGTATGGCGCGTGGATGAGCGACGGGCCCCGCTTCCGCGCAGCATCTGCGCGCACTCCGTCGCCAAAGCGGGCGACACCAGCGCCATGCTTCGGGGGGCACGCTCCCCCGCTCCGTGGACCTGGCGCAAACACGGACCCATGTCAGCGCGCCCCCGAGTGAGACCGCCCCCCTCCGCGCCCCCCCACCACCCCTCGCCCCGCAGCCGCCCCTGCGATCGGACACCGAACAGCGAGCACCTCCTCGTCGAAGCGGGCCCTCGGCGCCCCTCGGAACTCGCCCTGGGCGGCCTCGTCGGAGGAGCCTCCGCTTCCTCGGTGCCCTCGCCCTCCGGCACCGCCTCCCCCATGCCCCTCCGTTTCCTCTGTGCCCTCGTCCTCCGGAGCCTCCGCTTCCTCCGTGCCCTCGTCCTCTGTGCCCTCGCCCTCCGCTTCCTCCGTGCCCTCGTCCTCCGGCGCCGCCTGCTGCGCAGCGCCAGAGGGCGGCGCTCCCTCCACTCCGGCGGCCCCCGGCGGGGCTCGGCCCCAGCGGAGCCGCGGAGAGCCCACGGCGGGGCCCGGGCCCTTTCGGAGGGAGGCCTGCCATGCATTGATACGGGGGGGGGACGGGGGAAAGGGATGCGGTGGAGTGGCGGGGCCACTCGAGGGACGCGGCGCCTGGCCACGGATGACGTAATGTACCCTGCCTGCAGCGAAGCACATGGCGCGCTTTGAGTGTAACGCACTCCTGCGCCTCAAGCCGCCGTTGGCCCCGAACCGGCCGATATCCGACAGTCCTGCGCTGCGCGAACGGCAGGCCGCCATCGTGCAGATTTGATCGATCCGCGCGGGCGCGGGGGCGAGACCCCGACGCGGGCGCTCAGAGGTGAGAGCCGCCAGGGGGCCCGAACCCGCCGATATTCAGCAACCCTGCGCGATCGGAAGGCCGCGATCGTTCAGCGTTGAGGGTTGGGCCCCTTCGTTTGGCCACGCGCAGAAGGGGGGTAAGGGGAGCGGGGAAGGCTTCTTAGAAGGAGGCTGCTGCCCAGAAGGCGCGGGCCTTGAACCTACATGGGGCGTTCCAAAGAGGGCTTTGGCTTTGCATTCGAGGATAGAAGGAGTTGTCATCTCCTCCGCGGCGGAAGCGCGGCGGAAGGTCGGCGGAAGCAAACGAGGCCGCCTCCGCCGGCGGAAGGGCGGCGGAAGGTGGCGGAAATGAAAAATGCGTCCCCAAGAGATGACAATATTTTTGGGTACAGGGTTTCTGAAATCCGCCATATAGGTGTAAGGCTGGCCCCTTCTGAGAAGCAGCCTCCCTCTAAGAAGTCTCCCCCTCCTCTCCCATTACCCCCTGTGCGTGCCGCCAGTTCGTCCTCCCCTCCTAGACCCCCGCCCTCGTGATTTTCTCACAACGTCGACCCCCAGAGGTCTGGACCCCTTCCCTCCGGACCGGTTCTCTACTCCGAGTCATTTTGTTGACGGCCCCAGGGCCCAGCGAAGTCCCGCAGAGGCCGAAAATTGCGAAAAACCTCCGTCTGATATGATGATGGTGATGGTGATGATGATCATGATCATGATCGTGATCATGATCAGAATCATGATCAGAATCACGATCATGATCATGATGGTGATGATGATGATTTTGATGGTGATGGTGATGATGATGATGATGATGATGATGATGATGATGATGATGATGATGATGATGATGATGATGATGATGATCATGATGATCATGATGATGATGATGATGACGATGATGACGATGACGATGATGACGATGATGACGATGATGACGATGATGACGATGATGACGATGATGACGATGATGATGATGACGATGCTGACGATGACGATGCTGACGATGACGATGATGACGACGATGACGGCGATGACGATGATGACGATGATGACGATGATGACGATGATGATGATGACGATGACGATGATGACGATGATGATGATACTGATGATGATAACGATGATGACGATGATGACGATGATGAGGATGATGACGATGATGACGATGATGACGATGATGACGATGATGATGTTGGTGATGTTGGTGATGTTGACGATGATGATGGTGTTGGTGATGATGATGTTGATGATGATGCTGATGATGATGATGATGATGATGATGATGATGATGATGATGATGATGATGATGATGATGATGATGATGATGATGATGATGATGATGGTGATGTTTTCTCAATGCGTTGAATCTTCGGGCCTGACCGCCTCCTCCCCGCTGCGCCGCAGCAGCCCCCCCAGCGCCCAAGGCCCGCGAGATGCCCCAGTGCCCCACTCTGTAGCGTCCTCCTCCTCCTCCTCCTCCTCCTCCTCCCCCTCCTCCGCCTCCTCCTCCTCCGCCTCCTCCTCCTCCTCGACCGCCTCCTCCCCGCTTCGCCGCAGCAACGCCCCCGGCGCCCCGCGGCGCCGCGAGATGCCCCGCGCCCGCCCCCGCGGCCGCGCCGGCGGGCTCCTCCTAGCCGGCGCGGCGGCCGCCTGGAGCGCCGGGCGGGCGCCCTTCGTGGCGCCGGGAGCGCCGCGGCGGGGCGGGCGGCCGCCGAGGACCGCCGCGGCAGCTCCAGACCCCCCATGGCGTCGTGATGTTCCAACCTACTTTAGTCCAGGCCTCCTAAATAGGGTCGGAGTAGACGGGGTCGGATGATCGCGCCGCATCGCCGATGCATAGCCAAGGCGGCTCGATGAGAAGCCCGACGTGCTTCACGTCGACGTCGCCGACGCATCGCCGATGTCGACGTTGCATCGCCGGTGCATCGCCCGTGCATCGCCGATACATCGCCGATACATCGCCGATGTCGATGCGGCGCGATCCTCCGACCCCATCTACTCCGACCCCATCTAGGAGGCCTCTATTTTGCCTAGATCACCAGAATTCAAAAAGAAAATCGCTATAAAGAGAAACTGTTTTACGCTCTGTGCCGGCTTCTTGGATTTGCGTTGGGACCCCCCAGCGGCGCCTCCGGCGCCGCCCCTGGCGCGCTCCGCGCGCCTGGGAGGTGGGTCTGGCGCGGATCCAAGAAATCCGCGCGGAGCGCCAAAAGTTTATGTTTATGCCGTCTTTTTCTTCTTCTACAAGGGATTTCGAGCAGCAAGAAAGTACCGAAGCCTGGGGTGGTTCACGTGTCGGGCCCTGGGAAGGCGATACTCGTTCGACACGGTTTCGATATTTGTGTGGGTGTTCGAAAGTGTTTCTGGGATAAGGTCCTTAAGTACGATGGGAGCAACATAACCTTGGCGTTAAGTCGGGCATGTTCCTCTACAAGAGGGATATCCAAAAATAGTCTCAACATATTGTGAGGACAATGTGTCGAACATGTTTTGGCTATCGTTGCATATTGTTTTGCATGCCCGACTTAAACTCCAGACCCCCCTGGCGTCGGGAAAGAAATGGCGACGGGGGGGGGAGAAAAGAGCGGTGGGGGCTTCCATCTAGGCCTCCTAGATGAGGTAGATGGGGTCCGAGCAGATGGGGTCGGAGGATCGCGCCGCATCCCCGATGCATCTGCGATGCGGCTCGATGCAGAGCCCGATTTTCTCCTCGCCGACGTCGCCGATGCGTCGCCGGCGTCGCTGATGCATCGCTGATGCATCGCCGATACATCGGCGATGCATTGGCGCTACAGCGCGATCCTTCGACCCTATCTACTCGGACCCCATCTAGGAGGCCTCTATTCAATGGAGGAAGAAAAAACGGCATAGACATTAGCTTTGGGAGGTCTACGCGGATTGCTTGGATCCGCGCGGGGCCCCCTTCCCTGGCGCGCGGAGCGCGCCAGGGGCGGCGCCGGAGGCGCAGCCAGGGGTGCCCAGGCGCCGATCCAAGAAATCCGCGCGGACATTCGAAAGTTTCTGTTCGTGTCGTTTCTTTTTCTTCGATTCCGGATCTCCAGCGATCTTGTTTTCTTGAGCATCAGACAGTGGATCCGGGGCAAAAAGTGATCCCCAGGGAAGTGGTCGGGGCTTGGGCCGCGCATTGAAACATCCCCAGCCCCTCCCCGCTTGAAGAAGAAGAAGAAGATGATCAGGAGGAGGAGGAAGAATAAGAAAAAAAACTGCAGGAACAAAAACTATCGGAGCTCCTCGCAGATTTCTTGGATCTACGCTGGACCCCCCCGGCGGCGCCTCGGGCGCCGCCTTTGGCGAGCTCCGCGCGCCAGGGAGGGGGCTCAGCACAGATCCAAGAAATCCGCGCGGACCACCCTCGCGTTGTGACAGAATGGACGACGACTCTTGAGGGCTCTGGGGGGGGGGCGCGTCTTGTCGCCACGGCTGGATTCGCCTCCAATTTTTGGCCAGCATGCACCCCAGGAGAGGTCTGGGGGTCGGTTGTTGACCCCGCGGTCCAGACCACCCACCTCGCGCCGTGGAACAAAAAAATCGCGGCGGACGGCTTTTGACATTATTCCGCCCGTGGAGGCCCTCGCCGGGCCCCGGGACCGTTAGAAACCGACCCAGGATGGAAAAGCCGGGCCTGGAAATGGGTCGAGACGTTTGGGGATCTACGTGAAAAAAAGAAAACGTGACGTCGGGGGTCTATGTCCCCAGACCCGCCTCGCGTCGCGGAAAAGTATCGGAGGAGGGCGAGTTGAGACAACGGTAGTTGTCTTTCGGGGGAGGCCCTCGTCGCCGCGGCGGGACGCAGCTGGGAAAACTGCTGCGTTTGGACCCCTGGAGGGGTCCAGGGCCCGATTTTGAGCTGCCGTCGTCTCAAGTCGCTCTGCCTGCGAAAAGCACGACGAACAGCGTGTTGCTGTTTTCGGGCCTCTGGGGGGCCCCGGGCGGGCCTCGGGGACACCGTCGGAGATCGGCCCGGGACGGAGAGCCGGTCCCGTGGGGGACGGGTCGAGGCCTCCAGGGGGGTCCACGGCGTCGAAAAATGAGGAGCGTTGAGACGCGGGTCAATTCAGACGGGGGCCAGCCAGAGCGCTGGATCTTGTATCGGGGGCGGAAAAGAGGGGGGGGATGACTAGGGGGGGGTGGATATCATGGCGGGGGTCATGATATTTCCCCAGATTTCATGGCGCCTCTTCTTATTTTATTACGTCCCTGGCCCCCCCGCTGGGCCGCGCACATGCCGCCGGTCATGATTTGCACCCCCCCCTCTTGGACACCCCCCTCTTGGCCGCTCCCGATTGTAGGGTTCCTGCGGGATTTGCAGGATTCTGCAGGGCCCGGCCGACCCGGGCTCGGATGGACCCGGGTCGGCAGGTCCCCGGAAAAAGTCATGGCGTCGGGGGTTTGGCTCGGGCGTGGGGTGGGAGGGCGCCATGGCGGACGACGCGCAGCGCGGGGAGGAGCTGGCGGACGCGCTCCGCCAGGCGTGGACGTGCCGCAGGGGGGGGGGGCGCACAGTCAAAATTCACAGTGAGGACGCACTGCTCCCCCCCCACACCTCCTCCTCCTCCTCCTCCTCCTCCTCCTCCTCCTCCTCCTCCTCCTCCTCCCCTCCTCCTCCTCCTCCTCCTCCTCCTCCTCCTCCTCCTCCTCCTCCTCCTCCTCCCGCTCGACGGATGTTCTCAGGGTACCCGTGCGTCCTTGCCTCTGCGGCCCGTCCTGCGCGGCTTTCACTGGCCAGCCCTTCAGGGTATAATTAGGCAGCTCGCCGCCAAAATTAGCCAGGCGAAGGACCCAACCATATGCAGTTGTGAATGCCGCAATTGTGCTGGGTGGTGGCGGA
Organism: Prorocentrum cordatum; assembly: GCA_963575745.1. Taxonomy (NCBI): domain Eukaryota; class Dinophyceae; order Prorocentrales; family Prorocentraceae; genus Prorocentrum; species Prorocentrum cordatum. The sequence goes on along the minus strand of CAUYUJ010009350.1, from coordinate 17,900 downwards.
CGCATGCGGGCGGTGCCACTGGGACCTTCGGTGGAGCTTCCTATGGGGCCACGAAACGCTGTACTGGGTGGGTGAGACGCGGTCAGCAAGGGCTGTGCTGCGTGGTGGCGGACGCATGCGAGCGGTGCCACTGGGACCTTCGGTGGAGCTCCCTATGGGGCCACGAAACGCTGTACTGGGTGGGTGAAACGCAGGCAGGGAGCAAGGGCTGCGCAGGGTGGTGGCGGACGCATGCGGGCGGTGCCGCTGGGACCTTTGGTGGAGCTCCCTATAGGGCTACGAAGCGCTGTTCTGGGTGGGTGAAGCGCAGGGAACAAGGGCTGTGCTGGGTGGTGGCGGACGCAAGCGGGCAGTGCCACTGGGACCTTTGGTGGAGCCCCCTATGGGGCCACGAAACGTGCGAGGGGTGTGCCAGAATGGGGTGTGGAACCGCATGCCAGCGCAGCCACTGGGGCCTTCGGTGGAGCTCCCTATGGAGCCACGAAACGTGTGAGGGGTGTGCCGAAATGGGGGGTGGAACCGCATGCGAGCGCAGCCACTGCGGCGTTCGGTGGAGCTCCCTATGGGGCCACGAGACGTGTGAAGGGCGTGCCGAAAAAGAGGGTGGAACCGCATGCGAGCGCAGCCACTGGGGCCTTCGGTGGAGCTCTCTATGGGGCCACGAACCGTGTGAGGGGTGTGCCGAAATGGGGGGGGAACCACATGCGAGCGCAGCCACTGGGGCGTTCGGTGGAGCTCCCCATGGAGCCACCCACGAAGCGTGTGAGGGGTGTGCCGAAATGGGGGTGGAACCGCATGCGAGCGCAGCCACTGGAGCGTTCGGTGGAGCTCCCTATGGGGCCACGAAACGTGTGAGGGGTGTGCCAGAATGGGGGGTGGAACCGCATGCGGGCGCAGCCACTGGGGCCTTCGGTGGAGCTCCCTATGGGGCCACGAAACGTGTGAGGGGTGTGCCAGAATGGGGGGTGGAACCGCATGCGGGCGCAGCCACTGGGGCCTTCGGTGGAGCTCCCTATGGGGCCACGAAACGTGTGAGGGGTGTGCCAGAATGGGGGGTGGAACCGCATGCGGGCGCAGCCACTGGGGCCTTCGGTGGAGCTCCCTATGGGGCCACGAAACGTGTGAGGGGTGTGCCAGAATGGGGGGTGGAACCGCATGCGGGCGCAGCCACTGGGGCCTTCGGTGGAGCTCCCTATGGGGCCACGAAACGTGTGAGGGGTGTGCCAGAATGGGTGTGGGAGGGGGAGGAGGGGGGAGGAAGGGGAGGAGGAGGAAGGAGGAGGAAGGAGGAACGCGGGGCGACGTCTCTTCAAAACGAGGACCCAACACCACAGGATGGTTGGGAAAAATGCCAGCTTCGGAGTCCAAGGCCCTTGCGTCCTTACCGCCCGTCCTCACTGTAGATCTCGACTATAGAGGGAGAGGCGTCACTGCTCGTCCTCAGGCAGGCCGTGGGGGAGGGCGCGTCGCCAGCGGCGCGAGAGGCTCCTCTTTCTCCAATTGGGGCACTCGAGAAAAGGCCTCGCCTTCGAGGGTCGCAGGCGTTGCCATCTCTTGCTCGGCGGACGGGCGGCGGAAGGGCGGCGGAAGCCCGCGGAAGCAAAGCGGGGCCGCCTCCGCCGACGGAAGTTGGCGGCAGGCCGGCGGAAGTAAAGATCGGCCTCACTGGAGATGGCAAGTCTTCTTGGTCCAGGGTTTCCAGGACCCGCAAATTGCTCAACATGAATGCTGCTCTACTCTCTCCCCCGACTACGTCCTGGAAGCATCCCGCCCTCTTGTTGTTGTTTTACATCGGATTCAGAGTTCTTGGTGTTAGATATGTATATCGGATGTCTCAATCGGATAGTTCTCGGTTTCCAAATAGTGTTCCCGCTGCAGCGTGGGCCTCATTTGAGGATCGGCGTGTTGCTCCCGTCGTTCAGACCGCGGCCCAGCGCGCGCCACTTCTCTTGATCCGAGTCCTTCCTCCTCGTTTTCGCCCCGCTCCTTTCCTCTTCCACGCCTTCCCCTTATCATCCTGCTCCTCCAGCTCCCACTCCTGCTCCTGCTCCTGCTGTTCCTCCTCGTCCTCCTCCTTCCTCCTCCTTCTTTATGAACAACTCTTCCTTATCGCACCCTGAGACATGTCAGTAGGGCGGGCTGGGCGTTTCGCTCGAGACTTCCGCATCGCTTATGTTCATTAAACTTCAGATCCTCAGAAACTTCACGGAAGGATGGCGGGTGGTTTTCAAAATGTGGTTATCGCTTTATCGATGCGCACAAGTCTGTTGGCAAATTGCAAGAGCTTCACGGATGGAGGGCGTTTCTTGTTCAATGTGTTGTTCTTGCCTTAGTGCCGCACACATTCGTCTTGAGAGCTTACAGCATGCTCAAATATTATTATGGCTGACGTCCCAGACATGGTGTTTCGGCACGATGTAGGACTGTCAGGAGGGCAACAGTCACGTTGATTCGCGGTGTTGAAGTCCCATGGATGTTTTTGCTGGCGCGATTCAGGATCGTCAGGACGCAGCGGCAACGTTGATTCGCGGCGCTGAAGTCCCAGGAACTGTGTTCTTGCACGGTTCATGATGTTCAAACGGTTGTCTCCAACGTGGCACTTCCTTCAGTGAAAATGCACTCATATAGGGACATGAATCGAGAATGTGGGTGGGAGGGTTCATTGCAACAACGTTGATGAGTCTTGGGTTTGCACTGGTCCTCCTCCTCCCACTTCTCATGCTCGTCATCCTGCTCATCCGCAACCTCCTCCTCCTCCTCCTCCTCCTCCTCCTCCTCCTCATCATCATCATCATCATCATCATCATCATCATCATTCAATGTAGTGGACCTTAGGGGGTCCAGGTCCGCTGTGAGAGTCGGTGAACGGAGAAAAACAGCGCAATGGCAAGGGATGTGTGGGAGGGATAGGATGTCATATATGGCGCGAGCGCACCTAGCTTGCTTGCTCCCCCTCTCCCCTCTCCCTCCCGCCTTTCCTTTCTCCTCCTCGTCCTCCTCCTTCTCCTCCTCCTCCTCACCGTCCTCATCTTCATCATCATCATCATCATCATCATCAACATCATCATCATCAGCATCATCATCATCATCATCCTGGTCCTCATCGTCATCCACCTCGTCCCGTTCATCCTCCTTCCTCCCCTGTTCCTCCCTAATCCTCCTCCCCCATCCTCGACCTCACCCATTATCCTGCTCCTCCTCCGACTTGTCCTTCTCGTCCTCCCCCTCTTCCTCCTCGTCCTCCTCCTCCTCCTCATCCTCCAACTCTTGCGTCACGGTCCTTGGCGAGTCCTATCTTCACGGTAGGGCCTCGAACATTGATTAGGCCTGGGCGGCGCAACCACCGCGTTCATTTTACTTCTCGTCCTCCTCCTCCTCCTTCCGTGGCCATTTCGGCTCAAGCGGCCACCAAGGTGGCAGATTTCACGAGCGCTATGCGAAAGTGAAAATATTGAACGGCTGTGCGATGACGAGCTCGGAAGGGGCGGCTGTGCACGTGGGAAAGAGTTCGCTGCATGACCGTCGTGCGATCAGCACAGCTTCGCGGCGCGCACCGATTCCTGCAGGCGGCAAGGCCGGGGGCCGAAGTGGCTCCTGAGTCGCCATGCCCCCCGACGCGAGAAAGAGACAGCGGTCCGACCAGGCTGGCGAGCACACTGTCGTAGGGATCTTCTCGTTCGCGCTCGAGTCCAACGCATTCAACCCAGAGCCGCGGCGGCTGTCCAGCTTCCAGTTCCTCGAGGGCAAAGAGTATGAGAAGGACGAGCGCCAGTCTGGTTTCGTACGGCGGCTGCGGGCGGCCGAGCCGGAGCTGTTCGGCGGCGTGGTCGTGCGCTTCGGCGTGCTCTACCGCGGCTGGTGCGGCGGCGTCGTGCCCGCGGAGGACTTCGCCCGGATGAAGGCGACGGCGGTGGAGCAGTGCCGCAGCATGCTGGCCAGCGGCGAGGAGCTCGCCGGCCTCTACTTCGACCTGCACGGCGCCATGGGCGCCGAGGGCTGCGACGACGCGGAGGCCGAGCTCGTGGAGGCGGTGCGCGGCGCGGCCCCCCGCGCGCGCCTGGCCTCGGCCTCCTTCGACCTGCACGCCAACGTCTCGGAGCGGCTGTGCGCCGCCATCGACCTCGCCGCCGCGTACAAAACTTTCCCGCACGCCGACATGGAGGAGACCAAGACGAAGGCGCTGCGGATGCTGCTGGTGTGCCTTCGGGGGGTCATCGAGCCCAGGGTCGTCGTCGTCACCATTCCAGCCATCCTGGAGGGCGAGAAGGTCCTGACGACGGAGGGCCACGGCCAGGAGCTCTACCGGTGGCTGCGCGACCTCGAGCCGAGCGCCTGGCGGACGCCCGAGCTCGTCGAGCTGCTCGGCCCAGTCGACGAGCGCGTGCGGCCCGTCCGCGGTCTGCTCGACGCGTCTTTCTTCGTCGGCCACGGGTGCGCGGACGAGTCGCGCGTCGGCGCGGCGGTCGTTCTCAGCGGCGAGGCCTCGGCCGTGGCCACGCTGCGCGAGCTCGCGCGCACCATTGCGCAGTGGTACTGGGACCGGCGCAAGCTCTTCGCTCACCCGGCCGGCTGCCCCCTCCTGCAATGGGCCGCCGCCGAGGCCGAGATACTCTCGAGCCTCGCCGCTGGCCGGCGCGTGCTCCTCGGAGACCTCGGCGACAACACCAACGCCGGTGCGTCGGGCGACGTGCCGTTCGTCTGCCGCCGCCTGCTGCGGCTCGCGTCGCACGGCAGCCCGCGCATGCTCGTCGCGGGGCTCGTTGACCGTGCCGCCGTCGAGGCGTGCGCCGCGGTGGTCGCTGAGGGACGGGACGTGCTGCCTGCGGTGCGCGTCGGCGCCGGCCACGCGCTCGGCGCGAGGTACGGCGTCGACTGTGGCCCGCTCGAACTCCGAGGCGCGAGGGTGCGCGGCCTCGTCAACGGCGGCGCGTGGGCGGTGCTCGAGGCGTCGCCCGCGCTCACCATCGTGCTGCAGCGCTCGGCGTGGGCCTTCCTCGGGCACGCCGACGTCGAGCGGCTGACGGACCGCTTCCACCCGGCGTCCTACGACGTGGTGGTCGTCAAGGGCTCTGTCGTCGGGCCACTGGCCGAGCACCTGCGGGCACCGGGCGAGAGCCCGCAGCGCACTGCCTGCGTCATGGCGCTCACGCCTGGCGCGGCCGCGAGCCCGCAGCCGCCGAGGCCACGCCTGCGGCCAGGCACCTACCCAGAGGATGAGGACTCCACCTGGACTGCGCCGGCAGGGAGCTGCGCGCAGCCCTGGCGAAGCCGTCGATGACCTCCCCATGCAGGAGAGGTACCCTGCCAGTTCCGTGGTCCACCCCAGCGAGGCTGCAGACAACCTGGCTTAGCGGACCTTGACGTCTGCGTTGCCACTGTCATCCAGAAGTCTGGCGCCGTTGACAACTCAGTTCAGCGCGGCTGTAACAGTTTGTGGTCGCACGGGCCCAGCCGAGACCGAAGCACTGCCGTCGGGCCATTTGCGCACGCGCCGGGCCCCTGCAGTGTCTTTGCATCCGCATCATTGGGCGCTACTGTGTGCTCCGCAACTGTCGATGTTGATTGACCCTGGCGGGGCGCGGCTCAGAATAGATGTGTGCGATGTTTCCCTTGCGTGACGTTTGCATCGCCGGTTTGGTGACCCTGAATTTGCAGTGGGCGATACAGTTGGATACTGGTTGGCACGCACGTACGGCGGGTTAGGAGTCCATCTCGCACAGTTGCATGTCTTACCTTATCGTGGGGAGGGGAGGCGTGACGCTGATCCCCTCTCCTTCTCCTGCGTCTCTCGAAAGTCGAACCCTGGAATTGTTCTGGGGTCCGCTCCGACCAGAATTTCGAGGCGGATGCAGCCCTGGCTGGAAGCCTCCCGGATAGCCTAAAAGCACAAACAAATTCCGTAGATGTCGATTCTCGATGTGCCCCATCTTTTTCCTTCTCTTCATATTTCTCCTCGCTGCCGTCCTGGTCCTTCATAATCATCCTCTTGCCTTCCCCGCGCAGCTGGGAAGTGCAACGCCTGAAGCAGAACAGGATCGAGGGTTGAGAATCGAGGTTTGGCACGCTTGGCCTTTTTCAGGCCTCCTGAGGCTTCCAGGGACCTCAAGAGGCCTTCGGAGAGCTTTCGAAGCCTCCAAACTCTTATGGAGCGGGTACGGAAAAAAACATCTACGATGCCGAACGCCGGATGCCGTCCAAAACCAACAGCGGCCGTTGGTGGGAGGGCGACTAGTCTCAAACGGACAACGCCCGCGGCGATGCCGACAGCGAGTCCTGTTCAAAGTAGACAGGAACTATTGTCGGTCGTCGTCTCCATTCTTCTGTGCAGCCCAACTGGGGGTCCAGGTGAAAGGGTGTGGTGGCAAAAAGTTCGGTTGAACTGAAATACCTAACGGGTCCGTGCGAAAGTGATTGAGCCTTTTCTGCCGTTCGTTGCAACGCATGCTTGCAAACGGCCTCGGGGTATAAAACGATTGAGGCAGATGGCAGACAGACGTCTCGAAACGTCTTCGAAGACCTCGGCGGTCCATCGGCGACAGTAGTCGCATCAAGAGTTGGCGCGCTTGGCGTGGAGCGCCTTGCTCGGCACAATGCGCGTTGCAGTTGTAACGCGCGCGGACGATGAATTGCAATGTATTGCGCTCGAGATGGATTGCACCGTATTGCGATAAACGCACTGCACGCAAACATCGAGCAATACATTCGCATCCCTGGACATATTGCACGCCCCAAATATGTTGCAGCACTCCGGGATATATTGCAATGGATTGCAGTTGGCGGGTTGCATTGCTCTTCTGCGCTGGCCGATTGCGGCGTGACTGTCCAGACCCGACCTGATCACCTACGGAGCTTGCGAGCAGGGGACGTGGGGTGCCTGAGAGCGTTTTCCGATTCCGACTGGGGAATTGGAAGCACGCTCGCAACGAATTGGCGGGACTCAGTATTTTTTGAATTCGCAACGAAGTTCCAAGACTTTGCAGTCCAAATTCGTGGTGCGAATCATTTGTAACAGCCACAGTACGCGAATGCGCCGTTGAAGCGAACCAGATCCAAGTTCCAAAAGCACTGCCCCCCTTGGGGTCCCACCAATCGGGGGAGTAACCAATTTTTTTTCCGCGGCACCCGCCGCGCAACAACGACTCCTCCTTCTCCTCCACTTCCTCCCCCTCCTCCCACTCCTCCTCCTCCTCCTCCTCCTTCTCCTCCTCCTCCTCCATCTTGTTACCTGGACCCCCCTTGGGGCTGCCTGAAAACTTCCTCCGGGCCCATATCCCGCCGGTCTGCACGCCGCTTCCGTTGCCGCTCTCTCTATGCCCCGAGGTGCCCATTGCCGCCGCAGTCGTCTTCTTCCCCCGACTGCCCCCCCGTCAGTTCAGTGTCGTTTAACCGCCCCCTTGATCCACATCCCCATCCCCATCCTTCGGCAGCAAATCATGGGAGCCTGGTATACCCTCTGAAATCCGTCTTGAGCGTCGATGAACGTCGACTAGCGTCGGCTAGCGTCGATTGGCGTCGATGTAGCGTCGATTAGCGTCGATTTAGCGTCGACCAGCGTCGATTCGCAAGAGCCGACAAGACGGTACGGAGGCTCCCAAGAGTTGCCACCGAACCATTCCGAGCCCGACGATCTCAGCACCCCAGTTGGGGATATACCCCTCGAGACCCGAAGGAAACAGCCTATGTCCCCGCCTAGGGGGGATTCATCGACCAGTGGGGCCGAGGCCACGCCCATGGGGTTGGGGTCGGTTGAACAAGGCTCAGTCAGTATCCCTCCCACACTCTCTCTACCTCTCTCTCCTGCTCCTCCCAATCCTCCTCCTCCTCCTCCTCCTCCTCCTCCTCCTCCTCCTCCTCCTCCTCCTCCTCCTCCTCCTCCTCCTCCACACTCCACACTCCACACTCCACACTCCACACTCCACCCTCCTGGCGCGCTGGGCTGCTCGAGGCCAGCATAGAGACGCTGGCCGACTACGGGGCCGTGGCGGAAGGCTACGCGGCTGGAAACGCCAACCACGACGTGTCGCAGAATGTCAACGCTCTGATGCGAGCTTAGCGTGCGGCGGCCGCCTCCTGGTCCCGTCGACTGCCGCCGCCGCCTCCTCCTTCTCATCCTCCTCCTGCTCCTCACCACCACCACCACCACCCGTGATACCTGGACACCCCTCCTCCTCTTCCTCTTCTTCCTCCTTGTCCTCCTCCTCGTTCTCCTCCTCCTTCTCCTCCTCCTCCTCCTCCTCCTCCTCCTCCTCCTCGTCCTCCTCCTCCTTATCCTTATCCTCATCCTCCTCCTCCTCCTCCTCCTCCTCCTCCTCCTCCTCCTCCTCCACATTGTACTCCCTGCTGGCCCCCGGCGAGGATGAGGTGGCTGGTGAGGAGGGGGACACAGGGGGCAGCTTGACCCTGCTCCGATCGGGGGCAACCCGGTCGAGCTGGTCGGCTTCCATAAAATATGTGCCGATAGGGCGGGGGGAAGAGCGCGAGAGAGAGAGAGAGGAAACAAACAAAACGTGCGTGTGAGAGCAAGGGCACTTGTCGAGTCCTGCAGGGGCAGTTTGCGATTGGCCCCCATCAAGGGGGAGAGAGAGAGAGAGACAGAGAGAGAGAGACGGCGACAGACAGAGGTAGAAAAGAAAGAGAGAGACAGAGAGAGGGAGGGAGGGAGAAAAAGGGGGGGAGAAAGAAAGAGAGAGAGATGAGAGGGGACGCGGCGTGAGGCCAAGGGTGAGGGTGCGGGAGATCATGACGGTGGCGACGATGATGACGATGGTATCATCGCCGTCGCGTTCGTCCGAGAGCGCGTGCGGGCAGACAACATACGTCTCGGCAAGGCCTGCGGAGGACGCCCGCCACCAGCGGCGCCTCGCGCTCGGGCTCGGGCGGGACCTGCCCGCTGGCTGCGACCGGCCCAGCAGGTAACGGGCCCAGACCCCCTCTTTATGATCTTCAGGACGTGTGTTAGCCCAATGTGTGTTTACCCCTCTCAGCCCAACCAGTAGATCATTATATCGCCTGCGTCGTATCGAAGGGCGTCGATGGACAAACACACGTTGGGGCTAACAAACGTTCTGAGGATCATCGACCCTCGCGCGGGGAAAAGTTTATTTACGGCGGGAGGTTTTCGCCACTGTCAGCTTCTGGGGGCCTTCGCCAAGCCCTGGGACCATCAAAAAACGGCTCGGGATGAAAAACCGGTCCCGGAGAATGGATCGAGACTTTCGGGGGTCCATGCTGCAAAAAAAAACATGATGTCAGCGGTCTGGGAGCGCAAGTAACGGGGGCCAGCCAAACCCCTCTTGATCCCGTTGGTTGACCCAGGCTTGGGACCCGAGATGGGGCCGACCACCCCCCCCCCATCCCTCATCCCTTCGCTGACCTGGACCTGGGATCTGTTGCGCGGCCGGCCCAGATTCGGGACATGGCCGCGGACGATCCGAGCCAGCGCCCACCCAGGCCGGCCCGTCCCCGATCCACCCAGGAGGCGTACGGTAGGTTCGTGCCGTGTCGACGCGCCGGCGACCCCGCCGCGAGCATTCAAGATTGAACTCCGCCAGCGGCCCCGAACTGGCCAAAATGGAGCGACCTGGCCATCGAAAAGCCGCGCTCGTTAAGGGCTAAACGATCCACGCGGTGCCAGAAGCCGACGCCAGGGTTGTCACGACACGAAGTTGCCGTACTCTGTTGCTGCTGAGCCTCCGTGCCGCTGAGGTTGCGAGCGCTGGAGGCCGAGCGCCTCCTGCCGTCGTCGTCGTCGTCTTCGTCGTCGTCGCCGCCGCCGCCGACGTCTGTCGTCTGTCGTCTGTCGTCTGTTGTCGTCGTCGTCGTCGTCGTCGTCCCTCGTCGTCGTCGTCGTCCGTCGTCGTCGTCGTCGTCGTCCGTCGTCCGTCGTCGTCGTCGTCGTCGTCGTCGTCGTCCGCCGCCGCTGCCCTCGTGCACGCTGTTGTTCCTGGCCAGCCTCGCCCACGACCCAGGCCCCCCAGCACGTCGTGGAAGCATCACGAGACGGGAGGCTTTCGGCTTCTGGGGGACCTCGCGACCGTCCTCCTCCTCCTCTTCCGCCTTTTCCTCCTCCTCCTCCTCCTCCTCCTCCTCCTCCTCCTCCTCCTCCTCCTCTTCCTTCTCTCCCTACGCTCGTCTCCTCCTCCTCTTCCTCCTCATCAGCATCATCCTTCTCCTCCTCCCCCTCCTCCTCCTCCTCTTTCTTCCGAGCGCCGACTGATCCTCCTCCTCCTCCTCCTCCTCCTCCTCCTCCTCCGCCTCCTCCTCCTGGGACGACGGCTCGGGATAAGAAGAGCCAGTCCCAGAGAAGGGGTCGAGGCCTTCGGGAGTCCGCTTCCTCAAGTGTGGGACGGAGCGAGTCCGCAGCGGTGTAGGTAGGCCCAAAGGCGCTCCGCCAGAGCGAGGCTGGTCCCGGGTTCGGCGACGCCCTGGGGGCCAGAATGAGCGCGTTGGAGAACACCATGTTCACATGAGCGACGCAAAAAAACGGGGCCGTCTGCGCCGACATCGGCGCGTAAGGTCGCGCATAAGCGCCCTCGTCTTCAATGTGGCGTGCCGTGCTGGTGACCCACGTAAGCCGCCGCATCAGGTCGCGATGCCATCTCGCGTAAGACCCATTTTTGATCGTCGTTCACACCTCGCACGTCTCTCTTCGGGACTGTGTCGAGGCCTTTGGGAGACCACGCCCCGAGAAGCCGCTGCCTCGGAGGCTTGGGGAAAGGCAGGCCGCGGGCGGCCGCCTTGGCTCTGGCGCCCAGAGCAGGGCGCCCCAGGGAGGGCCTCGCCCTCGAGAGGCCGAGGGGCTGTGCTTCCCTTCGCCTCCTCCAACTCCTCCTCCCCTTCCCCCTCTTCCTCCTCCTCCTCCTCCTCCTCCTCCTCCTCCTCCTCCTCCTCCTCCTCCTCCTCCTCCTCCTCCTCCTCCCCCTCCTCCCTCCTCCTCCTCCTCTCCTCCTCCTCCTCCTCCTCCCCCTCCTCCCCCTCCTCTCCGCCCTCCTCCTCCTCCGCCTCCGCCTCCGCTCCTCGCCTCCCGCCTCCCCTCCTCCATCCTCCTCTCGTCACTCCTCCTCCTCCTCCTCCTCCTCCCCTCCTCCTCCCTTCTCCTCCTCCTCTCATCCTCCCGCCGCCTCTCCCCGCTTCCGCTCCGCTCCTCCTCTCCGCCTCCGCCTGCCGCGTTCCGCTCCCCTCCGCCGCCGCGCCTCCTCCTCCTCCTCCTCCCTCCTCCTCCTCAATCCTCTCTTCCTCCTCCTCCGCCTCCTCCTCCTCCTCACTCCTCCTCCTGCCTCCTCCTCCTCCTCCTCCTCCTCTTCTCCTCCCTCCTCCTCCTCTCATCCTCCTCCTCCTCCTCCGCCTCCGCCCTGTCCCCCGCCCTTCCGCCTCCGCCTCTCGCCTCCTCCCTCCTCCTCTCCTCCTCCTCACTCCTCCTCCTGGGCGTTCCTCCTCCTCCGCACATCCTCTTTCCTCCTCCTCAGCCTCCAGCCTCCGCCTCCGCCTCCTCCTTCCTCCTCCGCCTCCGCTTCCGATGCCTCCGCCTCCGCCGCCTCCTCCCTCCTCCTCCTCTCCCTTCCTCCTCCTCCTCCTCTCCTTCTCTTGCCTTCTCCTCCTCCTCCTCCGTCCTCCTCCTCCTCCTCCTCCTCCTCCTCCTCCTCCTCCTCCTGCCCCGAGGGGGTGGGGGGCCTGGCACCTGTGCTCATGGTGTCAGCGCCACACATTCCTCGGGGCACACTGTCAGTGTCAATTGCATGCGGCGGCTGGGGGCAGATAAACCGGCTTTCGTCGTTCTTGCACCAGCCACTTGGCACTTTGCCCGTGGCAGCGGCGCGTTAGCTGCGCCCGTGACCTGGAGCTAGGAACCAGGCACGGGGAGTGTGCATTTGGTTGAGAGGCGGGGCCATGTGGTCCGTAAGTCCCTTGGGACCTTGTGTCCGCTCACCCTGGGGTACAAACCCACTTGCACATGCCATCCGATTCGGCAGGGGTGACGGTCGGGAAGTACTGCGCGGTGACGCGGTGAACCAGCTGTCCCCCTACGCACCACGCCGTCTCGGTTGGGCAGCGAGTCGCTGAGCGACGAGGTATCTGCCTTTCCCTTGACCGTCGGTGCTGGCGCCTGCGGGCCCCTTCCTCCTGTCTGGGAGGCCGAGGGTGACGGTTGAGCCTCGCTCGCCGCTCACTTCTTGGATCTATGACACTCATGACACTCCTCCTCCTCCTCCTCGAGGAAGGGGGGGGGGGGGGGGAAGGCCTCGCCTTCGCTCGCTCCAGGCATGGCCTCCCCTCGAGGAGGTCCAGGGGGGGGGGCCTCGCCCTCGAGGGGTCGATGGGGGGGCGCCCAGGAGCAGAGCCGAGAGCCTTCGAGGGGCGGAGCTCTCTCGAGGAGATTGTCGCAGAAGGGGCCCGAGGCCTTCGAGGGCCCGAGCTTCGGCACTCGGCGGAGGCCGGCAGGCGCAGAGCGAGGCGGCGAAAGCTCGGCGGAAGCTGGTGGAGGCAAAAGTTGCCCTTGTCGGGCCGCCGTATCTTCGGTATAGACAGTGATATCGTGCGCCGCACGCCGGCTCTTGTCACTTTAAACACGCAGCGTCCTAGCATGGGAGATTGGGCGCAACGCTTTGAAACATGAAGTCGGATCCCCCTCACGACAGATCAACGCCGACGGCACCAGTATTCTTGGGGCTGTCCACTCAGGACTTCGCCCGAAGCAGCGGGCCGAAGGCAGACCTGGTCATGGCAAACCACCCCCCTGGGGGGGGTTTTTTCCCTGGTCATGGCCACAGGAGGGCCTCCGCAGAGGCCAAAGGGGTCAGCAGGAAACAGAGTGCATCGACAAAGCGCGCGGCGCATGTCATTCCCCAAGTTTTTCCCTCCCCCCTTCCTCTCCCGGTCTCTTCCTTACTGCCTCAGTGCCCAATTCGCACCGCAGTAGCCCTGCCGTAGCCGCGACCGCAATTTGGATCCAAGGCGCCGCCGATCAAGAAGCCATGGCCCAAACTCGGGTACCTTCTGAGAGCAGCACGATAAGAGCGAGCAGGCAAGCAGCCCGTGGGCGGGAAGTATCGACCGGCACCGACCCTTGCTGGGACAGCCCTGGGGACCCAGGATCGGGGCTGTGTGGGGCCCAGGGAGCTCCCGGCACCGTCCCCGAGGGTGGCGTGCTCGGTCGCAGAGGCCGCTCGTCGAGCGGCCCGGGTGCCCGAAGCCGGCTCCCAGAGGCCCAGAAGGGGCGACGGTCCAAGGACGGGGCCTTGAGGCATGGCCTCCGCCTCCTCCTCCTCCTCCTCCTCCTCCTCCTCCTCTTCCTCCTCCTCCTCCTCCTCCTCCTCCTCCTCCTCTCCTTTTCCTTCTCCTCCTCCTCTTCCTCCTCCTCCTTCCTCCTCCTTCCTCTCCTCCTCCTCCTCTCCTCTCCTGCTCCTCCATTATCCTCCTCCCTTTCCTCCTCCTCCTCCTCCTCCTCCTCCTCCTCCTCCTCCTCCTCCTCCTCCTCCTCCTGCTCTTCCTCCTCGGCCTTCGGGACGAGTGGCCTCAGACAGGAAAGGTTCGGTTTAGGACCCCCTTCCTGTCTCAGGGGCCCCATCCCTCCAGGGCCCATGCCTTTGCGCGAGGTTCAACCCCGAACATGTCGAAACAATGCTACACATGAATGTGCGAAGATACCATGTTTCTGTACGCAACGTGCCACGCGACTCAAGGGCCCTAAACGGCGATGGATGCTGGCATGGAGGCAACAGCAGGGGGGAAGAGGAGCACAAGGCCAAGAGGAGGAAAGACAATAGGATAGCTCTGCTACTCCACACACGCCCCAAACTCTTGTTGGTCTTGTGGTCCCTTGCCTACACCTCCTCACTCACAGAATATGGATATACACGTAGAACAGAATGAACATGATGACGATGTCCGCGAAGCTGAACAGCACGGTTCACGAGCCACCACGGATACAGACAATTGTCCCTTGCTTGGGATGAATATGAAAAGTGAGTATGATGAGGTGAGCGTAGTTGTTAGCACGCCGCTTCAGTGGAGTTCGTAGTCTGAACATGGGTGCAGGCGCTGAGCACAGCACTCTACACACCGCTGTTCAGTGCAGGGTCTGACCGTGTTTTGCTTTGACTGCTGCGGGTCTTCGGGTCCAGCCGGTGCTTCTCCAAAGTAGCAGACTCTTCTATGATGCACACCTGGCCGGTACGCATCAATATCTGCAACAATGGAAGGTTGCAGTTTCGTTTTGTCATAGCATCGGCATACATGCCGGAGTGATCAACCCATCGGACGTCCCCGTTCTGAGCGTCAAGTGAAGAACGTATGATTTGTATTTCGATCGCTGTCCCACGGTCTGCCGTGCATCCTGCGCTCTCGCTGTGCAAGTGGTCGTACAACGACTTCGCGTCACAAATCGACGGCAATTGTTGTAGCTCTTTGTTCGGGAGCTATGTCTAAACGTTTGTAGCTCTTTGTTCGGGTCTGCTGTCCGGCCAGCTACCAGCAGGCCTCTATGGCGCGTGCGGGACGCCCAGTTGACGATGTCGAAAGATGGCTCTACGAGCTCTTCGAATAGACCCCGGATCCACTCGACTTCTGCTAGGGCTTCCGACATGGATTGCATCTCTGCCGCAAGGGTGCTGGCAGCCATTCGCGGCAGACGGTGTGATTTGTACGACACCAAAGCAACCGGAGTTGCCTTGTACTCCCACAGCGCCCGGGTCGTAGCACCGACCAGGAAGGCTCCCTGGCTCTTGTCGCCGGCGGCGTTGGCCCAAGAAGCGTCTTGGATAGTAACCAATCGCAGCAGGTGGGGCGGTATGTGTGGAATCAGAATGCCTAGCTTGGGCTCCTTTTTCAAGATAGCCACACAATCGTTCGCATCACACAGATCCTGCACAGTACTCACACGGATCCTCGCCATTCCTAGGGAGGCAAGCCCAGATACTTCTGGTCGCGTTTCTCTGTACCCAATTCACACCGCCCCACACCGCTCGGAGCTGGGACTGCTCACCGTCAGTAGTAGGGTCGTTCTT
The DNA here is from genome assembly GCA_963575745.1 of Prorocentrum cordatum. Lineage (NCBI taxonomy): Eukaryota > Dinophyceae > Prorocentrales > Prorocentraceae > Prorocentrum > Prorocentrum cordatum. The sequence continues at coordinate 2,898 of CAUYUJ010009350.1, read as the reverse complement.
GTTAGACTTGCGTCCCTTGAATAGAAATCGGAAAGAGGCGCTCTACGACGAACTTCGCCTGGTGAATGTGGAATCCGTAATCCTTGTGTTGTTGTATGGAGCGCCCAGCATAATCACCTTCGCTGCCGTATATCGTCTTCCACTTTCCAAACCGGAACCGCTCTTGTAGGCATCGCATTTTCTCATCGTGAATATAATTGCCATGAGTTGCAATGTCGTCTATTTCGATCAAAAGATGCCCGTCTGGACCTTTGGGCGTCATCAAGCAGAAGACGCACAGATCGTAGCATGACCTCCTGTAGCCGAGATCCTCTATTGCACGTACCAGCGTCTTGCGCCAAGCAGCCGGGGCATTGACAAGTCCGTACACGGCGGTGTTGAGTTGGATCAAAGAACCGGCCTCGACCCAGGTCCCATCTTCAAGCGGGATCCCGCCGGGCGGAAGAGAAGCGTACAACTTGCCACGTGGTCTGTCGCCGTGATCTTTGTCGCTTTGCATGAAAGTTGCCTTCAAGTCACCAAGTGTAATTTCAAGCTGTAAAGATGCCGCTGCAAGTAAGAAAACGAACATGCTATTGGTTTGGGGTGTAGGACTCGCCCGCGCTAGTTCCATGATGTCTGGGTCTCTGTGCCCCAATACACACCAATGGCACTTTGCAATTGGAGAAGAACCCAGACCTTCGCTTGGTTTGTCTGAGTACACGTTACGAGAAGGAAAAAGGCGGTCCGGACGGTGTTTGCAGATGTCCTCAGCAGCCCGTGGAGAAATGATGGTCACAGCTCCTGTCGGCAACACAGACTTCCACTCCTTCACAGTCGCCTCGTGGAAGCGCGGCCACTGAGATTATGTTATTTTGTGTCGTGGTATCTCGCTCCTGCGCTGCATTTGGCCGCTGTCAGACCTGTGGCTTTGTCCTTTTCGAACAACACATTGCACAAGATATTGTCTGTTGCGTCAGCGAACAAATAAGCAACCTCCTCCTCGTAGAACAATACGGTGCACCCGTGTTCTCCCACCATGCCTCCTCCACTGACCTCCTCCACCATCCCTCCTCGTCGCCTTCGTCGAGCGAATGATGGTGAGATGATGTAGGTCGTGTAGTACAAGGAGAATGCGCCGTACTTGTAGACGACGCGCCTGCCAGCATATCAGAAGAGAAAGCAGCAGGCTGCCAGCCTCCGCTCTCCCTCGGCTGTCAACGCATACTGCTCGAAGGATGGCCGTTCAGCCTGTCGACAGATCCTGGGGCAGAGAGGTCAAGCCGTGGTCGTTGAGCTGGCGGCTCGCCCTCTGGAGGCGGAGGGTCGTGGGCAGCAGCCGTGCGAGTCCTGGCGGTCGGCGTAGACTGCCCGTCGGCAGATGCCGGGCCACGTCCTTCGGATTCTGGCTCTGGCAGGGTGGAAGCAGTCTGCGCCCGTGGGCGAGCAGGACCATCAGGTTAAAGAGCGTTCCGGAGACTGTCGATATCAGCCTGGCTGATCTCCGGTTCCTGCTGTGGCTGGACTGCAGGCGGTGGTGCTGGAGGCGGCGGCTCCTGTGGCGACATGTTCCCGTCGTCGTCATCACCAGGGAGGTCCGCAGCAGGCGCTGGCACGTTCGCGTCTGGAGGTGGGTCTCCTTCGCGCTCTACATCGACGTATGTTCTACGGCCTGGGAACTCCTGGAGGTCCGTGGGCATGTCGTCGAGCAGCATGTTTTGAATCTTTAGTCCGCGAGACTCCTCTGTATTGGCCAACTTGCACTGGAGCTGACTGCACTTCCACAACGCCCCGCGCATATTGATCCAAAGGCTACCTCTGTGACTACAGGATGCACACTCCAGGGCCGACCCATTTGCCACGCTCGGAGGGAGGATGTGTTGTCCAGACCATGACGACGTCATCTGCCCGCAAAGGCGTTTGTACGCGAGGCCTGGCACGGAAAGCCTCCTCGATTCGACCCTTGATGGCCAACTTGCACTGGAGCTGACTGCACTTCCACAACGCCCCGCGCAGATTGATCCAAAGGCTACCTCTGTGACTACCGGATGCACACTCCAGGGCCGACCCATTTGCCACGCTTGGAGGGAGGATGTGTTGTCCAGACCATGACGACGTCATCTGCCCGCAAAGGCATTTGTACGCGAGGCTTGGCACGGAAAGCCTCCTCGATTCGACCCTTGATGGACACTTCAGCGTGGGCCTTCAGGGCCGCCTCCCAGATACGCCGGGACTCCTCGAAGCTAGGGTCCGACGCTGCAAGATCGTAGATGGCATTTGGGGCGTAGATGTCATCGCTGGCGAGGTCAGCAGGAAGGCGGTGCCCTATGCCGAATACCCGCTGTAGCGGCGAGTGTCCTGACCGATTACTCAGCCTAATCTTGGCAGCGTTACACTCAGATATCCAGCGACGAAATAATACAAAATCCGTGGGAGAATGTATCCAAACCGCTTTGTTAACAATCTGTTTGAAGATGTCCCCGTGGCGCTCCGTTCGGCCGTTTTGCCACGGGGCACGCGTGTCAGTCAGATGGAAGAGGATATTGTTCTGCGTGCAGAAGTCCTTGAAGGCCTGGCCTACAAATTCTCCGCCTTGGTCGGTGATGACGACAAGCGGCGGGCCGAAGTATCGCACCCACCCGTCCGCTATTCTATTGGGACGCACAAGTGGTAAAGAGTACCCCAACATACCATGTTGCAGATGGTCATTTTGAAGCCGTCTGGGCAGTCCAGTTCTAGAAGATCGACGCCGAGAGTCTCATTGAACCGGAAGGTTCTTGGAAGCGATATTGGCGGCCGTGGCTTGGGCAGTCGTCCCTTGGCGTCACAGGCCGGGCACTGGAAGTGTTTCCGCACGCAATCAAGTACAAGGCGTCTTGCCCGGCTCAGCCGTAGAGCGCGCAGGAACTCCTCCCTACT
>CAUYUJ010009349.1:0-34771 GCA_963575745.1 Prorocentrum cordatum | reverse complement strand
AGGAGGAGGGGGAGGAGGAGGAGGCTGGAAGATGGGCTCTGGGGTTCTGTCCGTGATTTTCTGCGATGCCGATCTTGCTTTCCAGCGTCAGATCGCAGGGTCCAAGCGCGCAGAGGCCAGTGCTCGGGTGGACCCCTCTGGGCCCGCACTAAGCAGGGACGTGCCTGCGGCGTGAACAACATCGCGACAGGAGGTTTCTAGCCGTTTTCGGCCTACAGTGGAGGCCAGTCCACAAGAAACCTTTCACAAGAGAAGCACAACCCTGAGACCCCAGGACGTCCATTGATTTTTGATGTGGGAACGTCGCGCTTTCCTTAGCAAAAACATCGAAACCCAAGAAACCCATGGCACCCTGAAGGCAAGCAAGGTGTTTCTTGGCGGCATGGGTCTCCATTGCAGGGAGGCCGTCAAAAAGTAGTTCTCGGGATGAGAAACCGGCCCTGGGGAAAGGGTCGGGGATTCCGGGCACCCCGTATCGAACAAAAATATAGACATCCCATGGGGTCCGAGTAGATCGGGTCGGGGGATCGTGCCGCATCGCCGATGCATCGGCGATGCGGCTCGATGTGGAGCCCGACTTTCTCCACGCCAGCGTCGCCGATGCATCGGCGATGCGGCACGATCCTCCGACACCATCTACTCGGACCCCATCTCGGAGGCCTAGACCTGCGGGCCTGCACCAAACCCAGACCCCCGACGTCATGGTTGTGTTCAGAACGTCGACCCCCAAAGTCGACCCCGGACCGGTTTCTCCTCCTGAGTCGCTTTTTGGCGGTCCCGGGGCCCGGCGAGGGCCCCCAGAGGCCGAACATGGCGAGAAACAAACCCAGACATGCGACGTCCTGATTTTTTCAGGACGGCGCCTCCGGAAGTCCCGACCCTTTCCCCATGCAGGGCCAGTTTGTCATTATGAATGTTTATTTGACGGTCCCGGGGCCCAGTAAGGGTCCCCAGGGGCCGAAAATACTGAAAAATCAGCCGTCCTGAATTTTTTACGACGCGATCATGTCTGGGAAGAAATCCGTCGTGACTTTTTTCCTGACGCGAGGGGGTCTGGGAAGGTCGCTGGCCACGTATACCGGACCACCCCAACCCAACCCGAAGACCCGAATTTCGGGCAGGGGGGGGGGGGGGCGGAATCCACATGTGCGTTTCCCATGTTCCCCGACCCCCCCCCACCCTTCCAAAGACATTCGGGCGTTCTCGAAAAAAAACATGTGGGCAGTTGTTCAATTAGTTTCGGCCCCTGGGGCCTCCCTGGGCCCTTATAGCTGTCAAAACACGACTCGGGAGGAAAAAAAAAAAGGAAAAAAAAACGGTTCCAGGGAAGTGGTCGGGAGGTCGGGGGCCCGCGTCTCGAAAACATCGGGACGTCGGATGTCTGGGTTCTGGAAGTGGAGAGCACCTCGGGGCCTTCGGGCTGGGCTGGGGCGGTCTGGTGGGTTGTGGGCCGCGAGCTGGCGAAGGGCCACCCGAAGCCGACCCAGACAGCCGACGTCTCGATGTTTGCGAGGCGCGGGCCCCCGAGCTCCCGACCACTTCCCCGGGGCCGGTTCTGCGTCCCGAGTCGCCCGCCGACGGCCCAAAGGGCCCGGCGAGGGCCCCGAGGCGCCCGAAGCACTCCGTGCGAAAAACCGCCGCCTCGATCTTTGCTTCGAGACGCCCGACGTCTGGGCTCGAAGCCCAGACATCCGACGTCTCGATTTTTTCGAGACGCGGGCCCCCGACCTCCCGACCACTTCCCCCGGACCGGTTTTTCATCCCGAGTCGTTTTTTGACGCTCCCGAGGCCCGGCGAGGGCCCCGAGAGGCCGAAAACTGCGAAAAACCTCCGTCTCGATTTTTTCGAGACGCCCGATGTCTGGGAGCCGACGTGCAGCCGAACCTCCAGGTCCGCGACGGGCCGCTCGCACACGCGCCTCGACGGCTCCCGGGCGGACGCGGGCCGCGGCGGCATCGCCCGCGGACCACTGGGGGCGCCGGGAGGCCGCCCCGGCCCGCTGGGCGGGCGGGGCCCTCTCGGGCGCGCGGCGAGCCCCACGCGGCGCTGCGCTCGAGGGGCGCCTTCGGGCCCTCGACGCGATCCCGCCGTACATAGGGAATTCCCACTCGTCGGGCGTCTCGAAACCATCGAGGCAAAGGTCTTTCACAGTTTGGGGCCTCTCGGGGCCCTCGCCGGGCCTCGGGACCGTCAAAAAACGACTCGGGGTGAAAAACCGGTCCCAGGGAAGTGGTCGGGAGGTCGGGGGCCCGCGTCCCGAAAAAATCGAGACGTCGGATGTCTGGGAATACAGGGCGGAAGTTTCTCGCCGTCTTCGGCCTCTCGAGGCCATCGCCGGGCCCCGGGAGCGTCCAGGGCCGTTCCGGGGGCGCCCAGGTCGTTCCGGACGGCCGCCGGAGAGCCCGGGTATGTGACCCGAAAGCCAGTGAAGAGAGATGGGGTCCGGGGCTTCAGTCGTGATTTCTCCGGCTGGCCCAATGTTTTCGATATACGTCGGATCCCAGACATCCGACGTCTCGATGTTTTCGAGACGCGGGCCCCCGACCTCCCGACCACTTCCCTGGGACCAGTTTTTCATCCCGAGCCGTTTTTTGACGGTCCCGAGGCCCGGCGAGGGCCTCCCGAGGCCGAAAACTAGGAAAAACCTCCGCCTCGATTTTCTCGAGGCTCCCGAGGACTGGGATCTCAGATGTGAAGCGAGCCTGGGAAGCCCTAGACCGCCAATTTCAAGCCCCGCTAATGCCAATTTCCGCCCTACTTTTCTGTTGCTGTTTCTGTGGATTTCCGCTCTATTTTATGTTGGGTGCAGCAATTTCCGCCCTACTTGTTCGGCCTCTGGTAGGTGGATTTCCGACGCAATTTTAAGTTGGAAAAAAAGCTAAAGTAGGGCGGATCCGGAGTCAGGGAAGCCCTACAGACCGCCAATTGCCACCCAGACCTCCGACGTCTCGATATTGTGTCGAGACGCGGGGGCCCCCGACCTAGCCCGACGCCACTTCCCCGGGGCCGGCTTTTCCTCCCGAGTCGTCTCTTTTGACGCTCCGGCGAGGGCCGGCGAGGGCCCCGCGGGAGGCCGAAATTCCCAGACATCGGGCGTCTCGAAAAAATCGAGACGGAGGTTTTTCGCAGTTTTCGGCCTCTCGGGGCCCTCGCCGGGCCTCGGGAGCGTCAAAAAACGACTCGGGATGAAAAACCGGTCCTGGGGAAGTGGTCGGGAGGTCGGGGGCCCGCGTCTCGAAAAAATCGAGTCGTCGGATGTCTGGGTTTGGAAAAACCTCCGCCTCGATTTTTTCGAGACGCCCGATGTCTGGGCAGCAGCAGCTTCTCTTGACCGAGACTGCGTCCAAATCCAAATCTTTCCGGCAGCCGGCTCTCGCCTCGATGCCGTCGACCCGCCTCTTCACTCTTGCTGTCAGGAGGGGGCCCCGCAGGATTTGTTTTGTGCTCGCGCTGCTGGGCGCTTCCGCGCAGTGTCGGGCCCTGGGGACCACAGCCAAACCGTAGAGTGAGGATGCGCGATAAGGATGCAAGGTCCTTGGAAGCCCATTCCGAAGTTTTCGAGCGGGGCGCGGCCAACGAAAGTGGCCAAGGATGCACCGAAGAGGCAAGGATGCAAGGGTACCCTTGGGAAGGTTGCCCGTCCTTACTATGCGGCTTGACTGCATCACAGATCGGCCAGGCTCGAACAATTGTGCAGAAAGATGGGGCCCATGGCTCCCTGAGATCCGACGTCGCAAAAGTTGCAGCATCGCAGAGTCACGACCGGAGCCCTGGACCCCACCTTTCCGCGTCATCTCTCGAGCCGGATCGATCTGTGAGGGCCCCGGGGCCCGAAGAATGCCTGGCTCGGAAAAATTGAGACGCCAGCCCAGAAATGCGACGTCCTGATTTCTGTGAGAGCGTGTTCCACCGCCTCTTTACTGTGGAAAATTCCCCCCCTCTTCCTCCGGAACCCAGGCCCGCCCCCCCCTTCCGAAAATCCCCCCCCCCTGCTGGATCCCCCCCCCTTGCCCCAGCAAAACCTCCCCCCTCCCCTATCACCCCCCCCCCCCTCGAAAACCGGGGGGGGTCACTACCGGTTCGACCCCCCCTCCCCCCCCCCTCTCCTCCAGAAAACCGGGGGGGGGTCACTACCGGTTCGAACCACCCTCCCCCTCCCCTCCAGAAAACTGGGGGGGGTGTCACTACCGGTTCGAACCCCCCCACTCCCCTCGGAAACCAGGGGGGGTCACTACCGGTTCGACCCCCCCCCTCGAAAACCGGAAAGGCTCACTACCGGTTCGAACCCCTCCCCCCCCCACGCTCACCGCCAGCAAACGACTCCCGGTCCCTACCACAGCCCGCACCACATCCCCCACAGCTTTCCCCAGCATCAGTCCTCACCATCACTGTCCCCGCTGGTTCCACCACCGTCCCTGCTGTCCCCACCAGTGCCCCCACCACTGTCGCACTGTCCCCACTGTCCCCACCACTGTTCCCACCACGGTCCCACTCTCCCCCACTTTCTCCACGGCTCCAACCACTGCCCGACTGTCCCCACTGTTCCCGCCATTGTCCCCGCTGTCCCCACCAGTGCCCCCAGCAGTGTCAATGTCCCCACTCTCCCCGGCTCGGCGGCGAAAGGGGGGGGTGTTCGAACCGGTAGTGACCCGCCCCCCTCCCCCCTCAAAAACCCGGAGGGTGGCCTCTTGGGGCTTCTTGGGAATCTCTTGGGGCTTCCTGGGATTGGACTATTCGGGCGGACCCCGTCATTTATAGAGGATCCGAGGTGGGGGTCGACTTTCCTCGAGCGGGCACGCGCGAAACGCATTTTTTCACGCCGAATTAAACTTTATACCTCGTTTTGCTGGAATCCGGAACCCGGAACCACGAATCCGCATATCCGAATTGGGAGGTCCAACCTGGAACCTGGAACCCGGAACCCGGAAACCGGAATCCGGATATCCGAATTCGGAAGCCGACCCCAAACCTGGAATCTGGAACCCAGAACCACGATCGCACATCCGAACTCAGAGGTCCAATCCGGAACCTGGAACCCGGAACCCGGAGCCCGGAATCAGGATACCCGAACTCGGAGGCCCAATCCAGAACCTGGAACCCAGAACCCCGAATCCGGATAACTATCCGAATTCGGACGTCCAATCCGGAACCTGGAACCCGGAAACCCGGAAACCGGATATCCGAATTCGGAGGTCCAATCTGGAACCTGAAACCGGAACCCGGTCTGGATTCACCAATCCGGATATCCGAACTCGGAGGTCCAATCCGGAGCCTGGAACCCGGGAACCGGAACCCGGATATCCGAATTCGGATTTCCGACTTCCGAGTTCGATTTCCGAGTCGGACCTCTCCAGCCCGATTCTCCGGACGGGACCCCTGCATGGCAAACCCTGGATCCATGGGAAAACGCCAGGACCCTGAAACCCAGACCCCCGACGTAATGATTTTTTCATGACGTCGACACCCAGAGGTCCCGACCCTTTCCCCATGACCGGCTTTGCATCCTGAGTCGTATTTTGACACTCCCGAGGCCCGGTGAGGGCCCCCGGAGGCCGAAAATTAGGAAAAACCTCCCGTCATGATTTTTCATTACTCGAGGGGGTCTGGGAAGGCCTCGGGCGGGCTCAAACAGGGGTCGTGTGTGCACGAACGCAATGGGCTCGCTGTACGCCGCCTTCGGACATGGCTTACCTGGGCCACAGTGGATGTACGGAGCCCCCTCCCCCACCCCCTTTCCCCCCTCCATCGGCGCTCCTCGGCACTCTTCGGCGCTACCTCTCCTCCTGCACCTCCTGCTCCTCCTGCTCCTCCTCCTCCTGCTCCTCCTCCCTCCTCCTCCTCCCTCCTCCTCCTCCTCCTCCTCCTCCCCTTCCTCTTCTCCTTCCCCCCCCCTCTTCCTCTTCTCCTTCCCCTCTCGGCACTCCTCGGCACTCCTCGGCACTCCTCCGCACTCCTCGGTATTCCTCGCTCCGCACTGCTCGGTATTCCTCGGCACTCCTCGGTAATCCTCGGCGCTCCTAGGCGCTCCTAGGCATTCCTCCCTCTCCTCCTGCTCCTCCTGCTCCTCCTCCTCCTCCTGATCCTCCTGCTCCTCCTCCTCCTCCTTCTTCCTCCTCCTCCTCCTCCTCCTCCTCCCCTTCCTCCTCTCCCTCCCCCCTCCTCCTCCTCTTCTCCTTCCCCTGTCGGCACTCCTCGGCACCCCTCGGCACCCCGAGGCATTCCTCGGCACTCCTCGGCCCTCCTCGGCACTCCTCGGCATTCTTGGCACTTCTCGGCACTCCTCGGCACTCCTCCTCCTCCCTCCCCCCCTCCTCCGATCCTCCTCCGATCCTCCTCCGATCCTCCTCCTCCGACCTCCTCCTCGCCGTTCACCTCCTCTTCCTCCTCCGGTCCGTGTCCTCATGTTCCTTTCCCCTCCTTGCAAAACCCCCAGGAGGATTCGAGGTAGGAAGCGGCGCTCTTTTTTTCGGCCAAGCGGCGGGGACCATCCTGTGTGACTGGGGGGTGTAATCTCTTACACCCCCCCTCGGCCCTTGAGGCTGCAAACATCACCAGGACCTAGCTCAATTTAACGGACGCCTTTTCAACCTAAGCGGCCGTGGTGGCAAAGTTATGCTAAGCATGCACAGAGTAGACACCCGGATGAACATTACCGTCACGCCGGACAGTGAGCTCAAATCCAGGTTGGTTCTGACGTCAAAACAAATCGACAGCATCAGTACAACACATGACAGGCTTATCCAGACATCGTACGGGCTTATCTAGACATCCTTCTTTCCACATGCACGCACATGAACTTCAAAATCCAATAGGCACAGCCGCGCCACTGCCTTCAACGGCCATCTGGGGCCTCACGGTGACCTCGAGATCGCCTCACAAGAACCCAGGACAGTCCCGAGACATCCCACATGAACTCCGTGAGAGCCCGTCCAACGTGGCAACGAAAGGCGTCACATGTCATAGCCTTTCCTCCTCGTCCTCGTCGTGGCCACCATCGCCACCATCATCATCATCATCATCATCATCATCATCAGCAGCATCACCATCACCATCATCATCATCATCATCATCATCATCATCATCATCATCATCAGCATCATCATCAGCATCAGCATCAGGATCATCATCAGCAGCAGCATTATCATTATCATCATCATCATCGTCGTCGTCATCGCCATCATCGTCGTCATCGTCGTCATCATCTTCTTCACAATCAGCATCGGCATCATGTTCATCATCCCCCTCACCCGCCTCAAAGATTATCCTGCTCCGTATGGTCGTGTCATGCTTTGGATCCACTTCACCATTCCCCTCTCCTCTTCATCGTTATCGTCGTCGTCACCATCACCACCACAATCATCATCGTTTTCATGTCCTGCGCCAACAAGACATGGGAGAATCCAAGACTGTCCTACGAAGAGCGCGCCACGTGCTACGGCTCTCCCAAACATGGGCATACGAGACATCGCACCTTAGGACATCCGTGATCCCTCGCGCAAGCACCACCGAGAAAGCTGGATATTGCGTTGTACATTGATCGCACCCTTACATGATGTACCCTCAAGCGTGATCCCATATTCGGGGGAGAGTTCCTCCGACCTACCCTCCCTCTTCCTCCTCTTCGTCCTCCTTCTCATCCTCCTTATATTATTCCTCCTCTTCCTACCTTGGCGTGCCACGTTGGTACACCACCAGAATTGGTCTCTTCACCGGCCTCCGAGAAACAAGAAACATCACGGAATTTCAGAAGCGAGTGGCAACCCTTAACACTGTATATTCATTCTTGGTGGCGCATGCGCGAACATACAATCAACTTTCAATTGAAGGACGTAGCTGGTGAAACACCCAATCAGCCGGTGAACTGATCAGCCGGTGAAGGGTCCCATTTGGCCGGAGAAGGGTCCCACTTGGCCGGTGAGGAGACCAATAGCCAATAACCTCTCACTTCGGCACACCCATCACGTCTCGTGGCCCCATAGGAGCTCCGCCGAAGGTCCCATTGGCACAGTCCGCATGCGTCCCCGCCTCTCATTTCGGCACACCCCTCACACGCTTCGTGGCCCCATAGGAGCTCCGCCGCAGGTCCCAGTGGCACAGTCCGCATGCGTCCCCGCCTCTCATTTCGGCACACCCCTCACACGCTTCGTGGCCCCATTGGAGCTCCGCCGCAGGTCCCAGTGGCACAGTCTGCATGCGTCCCCGCCATTCATTTCGACACACCCCTCACACGTTTCGTGGCCCCATGGGAGCTCCACCGAAGGTCCCAATGCCACCGCCCGCGTGCGTCCCCGCCTCTCATTTCGGAGAGGTGATCCGGAGAAAGCGGCCGGAGAGGTCCAATCCGGAAGCCGGAAGCTGGAAGCCGGAAGCCGGAACCCAGAAGCGGGAAGCCGGAAGCCAGAAGCCAGAAGCCAAAAGCCGGAAGCCGGAAGCCGGGAGCCGGGAGCCGGAAGCCAGAAGCCGGAAGCCAGGAGCCAGGAGCCGGGAGCCAGGAGCCGGGAGCCGGATGAAACCAGAAACCGGAGGCCGGAAGCCGGGAGCCGGACCCGGTAGGGATTCACTCGGGATCCCGAAGTATTCCTTCGAAGGCTCCCTATAGGGATTCCTAAAGATTTCCCTTTGGATTCCTAAGGATTCCCTATAGGCTTGCAAAGGATTCCCTAGGGATTCCTCAGGATTCCTGGCGGATTCTTAAAGATTCCTCACGGATTCCTAAGGATTCCCTAGGGATTCCCTAGGGATTCCTAAGGAGTCCAACGGATTCCAATGGATTCCTTAGGGGGTCCTAAGGATTGCCAAAGGATTCCATCGGATTCACTCGGGATTGCTCCGGATTTCCTAAGATCTCCTGACGCTTCCTGGGGATTCTTTGGCATTCCCTAGGGATTCCTCAGGGTTCCCAAAGGATTCCTCAGGATTTCCAAAGGATTCCTGAAGGATTCTCACAGGATTCCTTAGGATACCCTACGGGATTCCCTACGGAATTCCCTAATGGTGCCCGAAAGATTCCCTAAGGATTCCCCAGGGATTCCGAAGGATTCCCAGAAAGGATTCCTAGGGACTCCCTGCGATTCCTTCAGGATCCCCTAGGGCTTCCGCAGGACTCCTCGGGGATTCCGGAGGATTCCCTAAGGATCCCTAAGGGATGTGCGCGTGTGTGTGTGTGTGTGTGTGTTTGTGTGTGTGTGAGTGTGTTAGTGTGTGTGTGTATGTGCGTGTGTTTGTCTGTCTGTCTGTCTGTCTGCCTGCCTGCCTGCCTGCCTGCCTGCCTGTCTGTCTGTCTGTCTGTCTGTCTGTCTGTCTGTCTGACTGTCTGTCTGTCTGTCTGTGTGCGTGCGTGCGTGCGAACGTGCGTGCGTGCGTGCGTGCGTGCGTGCGCGTGTGCGTGTGTGCGTGTGTGTGTGTATATATATATATATATATATATATATAGACACACACGGCCACACCTGGATCTCTGGGGGCCCCCCTTGGAGCCCTCTTGGGGCTCTCCGTAACGGCATTTGAGGGCCCCGAGAGGGCCTCAATAGGGCCCCAAGAAGGGCACTCGCGTGACTTCGGTTTGACTCCTCCTGGGCCCTCCTTGGAGCCTTATTGGGGCCCTGCGAGACGGCACTGGAGGTGGAGGAGGAGGAAGCAGTGAGGAGGAGGAGCAGGGAGGAGGGGGAGGACGAGGAGGAGGAAGGATGGCGAGTTGGACGAGGACGAGGAGGAGGAAGGATGGCGAGTTGGCGAGTTGGTCGCGTGCCTTTATTTCGACTGGGGGGTGACCCCCTTGGAGCCCTCGTGGGGGCCCTCTTCTTGCATTTTCGGGGCTCTCCAGCGTGGTCTCGGGGGGCCCCAACTGGCCCCAAGAGGAACCCAAGAGGAGTCCACGAGGGCCCCAGCGGTGTACATGACTCGAGGCTGTAGTTTCAAGGGGTGAACCCTTTCGGGCCCTCTTGGAACCGTCTAAGGGCCCTTCGAGATTAATGGAGGGTCCCGGAGGGCCCCCTGAGTACCCCAAGAGGGCCGAAGAAAGGGTCCGAGAGGGGCCCAAGAGGGCCTTAGCAGTGTATCTGACTCGAAGCTGTGTGTTTACTCACCCCAGGCGCCCTCTTGGGGCCCTTCAAGGCCCTCCACACACACAAACGTACGCGCGCACGCGCGCGCACGCACGCACGCGCGCGCGCACGCACGCACGCACGCACGCACGCACACAGACAGACAACACACACAACACAACACAACACACACAACACACACAACACACACAACACAACACAACACAACACAACACAACACAACACAACACAACACAACACAACACAACACAACACAACACAACACAACACAACACAACACAACACAACACAACACAACACAACACAACACAACACAACACAACACAACACAACACAAACACGCGCGCACACACATACACACATACACACATACACACATACACACATACACACATACACGCACACACACTAACACACACACTAACACACACACACACACACACACACGCGCGCACGTACGCCATACACTTCCGCGCGAACCCATACACATGCACACATCGTCACATGCATACAGGGCAATGCAGACGTTCACGTGCATGCATCCACGCCACCTTCGATTGAATGTCGTGGACTGTTTGAAGCTGGTCTTCTCAGCTCTACTATGGTCGCCACTTCGTGCTTTAAAAATAGATACTGTTGCTCAAGCATAGATACTAAATAGATACTGTTTAGACACTAATAAACACGGAAATCTTGCAACATAGCCGATGCACAACAATATTTATAGACACTGTCCGAAATATATACTTTTAGATGTAATGACCACCGGGCCTCAGCGGGAGCACGATAATTTCTAAAAGCGTCTATGTCTAAAAAAAAATACTAATAGATACTGTGTGCACGGCGCCTCAACGGGAAGCTCAGAATTTCTAAAAGTGTCTATTCTTGATTTCGGCTGCCGGGAGCCAGGAGCCGGGAGCCGGATGAAACCGGAAACCGGGGCCGGAAGCTGGAAGCCGGAAGCCGGACCCGGAAGCCGGAAGCCAGAAACCGGAAGCCGGAAACCGGAAGCAGGAAGCCGGAAGCCGGAAGCCGGAAGCCGGAACCCGGAGCCCGGAAGCGGGAAGCCGAAAGCCGGGCTTAAGCCGGGAGCCGGGAGCCGGGAGCCAGAAGCCGGGAGCCGGAAGCCGGGAGCCATTTGAAACCAGAAGCCCGAAGCCCGAAGCCGGAAGCCGGAAGCTGGACCCGGAAACCGGAAGCCGGAACCCGGAAGCCGGAAACCGGAAGCCATGCAGAAGCTGCGGAAGCCAGAAACCAGAAGCCGGAAGTGGGAAGCCGGAAGCCGGTAGCCGGAAGCCGGCAGCCGGATGCCGGAAGCCGCAAGACAGAAACCGCAAGCCGGAAGCCTTAAGCTGGATTATAAGCCAGAAGCCAGAAGCCGGAAGCCCGAAGCCGGAAGCCGGAAGCCAAAAACCGGAAGCTGGACACAGGAAGCTGGAAGCTAAGCCGGAAGCAGGAGGCCAGAAGCCGGAAACCCAAACTGGAAGCCGGAAGCCGGGGCCCGGAACCTGGAAGCCGGAAGCCGAGCCCTGACTCCAAATCCGCCATAGCTTTTTCCCCAAGCGTCGGAAATCCACCTATGAGAAGCCGAAAAAGTATGGCGGAAATTTCTGCACCCAACATAAAGTATACTGGCGGAAATCCACAGAAGTAGGGCGGAAACAGCAACAGAAAAGTAGGGCGGACATTGGCATTAGCGGGGCTTGAAAAGTAAGGCGGAAATTCCAAACCCTACTTGCGAATTTCCCCAGAAAGTAGGGCGGATCCGGAATCAGGAAAGAGGCCGGCAGCCGGAAGCCGGGAACCGGAAGCCGGAAGCCTGAAGCATGGAAGCCGGAAGCAAGCGTGAATCCGGAAGCCAGAAGCTGGAAGCCGGAAACTGGACGCCGGAAGCCCGAAGCTGGAAGCTGGAAGCCGGAAGCCGGAAACCAGAAGCCGGACCTGGAACACAAAGCCTCGTGGCTATTATTGGGCCGTTCTGGTGTGGAAATGTCAACGATTTTCAAGTGTCTGGTCGTGTCTATTTCCATGTCCCGCGCATCATATGTTTTTCAATGTTTCGTTCGCGCTATGATGGGCACGGTGTATATTTTAAGCGTTTTAGACATGTTTAACCAACCACGGGAATAAACATGTTTAGCCACGAATACCCACAAAATAGCCACGGCATGATTTTTAGCCACGTTTAGCCATATTTAGCCACGTATAGCCATGTTTAGCCACGGGCACAAATTCGCTGAGCACCCCGCTCACCCGTAGCTGGGTTGCGTCTGCAACCACAGCGTTGGGTGCGCGCCGAAGCCTGCGCCGCGCCGAGAGGGCGCGGGCGCCACGAGGCCTCGGTGCTGGTCGCAGCACCTCGGTGCTGGTCGCAGCACGACCCAATGCAACGAGGCGACCAGCGCCGTGCGCCGCTCACCCGTTGCGCACGCGGAGCGCGGCGCTCGGGCGCGCGCCGGGATGTCGCAGCCACACTAGGTGTCTGAGCTGCTGTCAGAGCTGTCCGAGCAGTCGGACGCGGCGTTGCGCGCGGCCGCTACCCTCTCACTTTCGACCCGGACGCGGTCGATGTAAGCCAGGTAGGCGTTCGACGCCCAGCCTCCACGTTCCTTCGTTACTGCGGTCGGTGCACCCGCGCGATCGATGTCATCGGCGTGCCCCCTTGTGCGCGCGAGAGGGGCGGAGGGATGTGCGCGCCGAGCCGCGCGGGCGGTCGCGGGTCGCGACCTTCGTATGTCGTGGGTGCCGAATAGGTTGGCACTGTCCACGCCTATCCTGGACAATAGGGACCGAAGGATACGCCGGGCATCCGACCCTGAGAACTGCGCGAACGGCTGAGCGCCTACTGCTGTGCCGCGCAACAACGGAGGCAGCGCGTGCACGGCGCGCGTCGCGGCGCGCGCGGCACCAACACCTCCGGCGGAGTATCGACGCGCACGGCTTGTTCTTCCGCCTTGGCAACCAGAGGAGTGCCTCGTCTGCCGATATGGCCAACTCCGCCTAGCGCGTTCGGCGCGTGCGCGGGTGCCCCAGCGCGCGCGCTTCCAGACGGCGCGGCCCGCCGTGCGGCCGCGCGACAGAGTGTTGCCGCACCACCGGATGGGTAAACACTCGGATGGTAGGCGAAGCAGGAATATGTACGTAATTAGAAACATGGTGGATGCCACCTGCGCGACCGCTGGGTTGACTGGCGAATGCCGCGCGGCGGCCCCGCCTTTTCTTCTTCGCTGCGACCATGTAGGCCACGTAATTGCGCAATCGTAGCGTCACGAACGAAGCGCGGTTCGCGTGGCGTGTGTCCGCCGCGCCGCACAATGGCTGCCTTGGCCTTCCTGGGCGCGCGACGCGCGGCCTCGCGCGCGCGGTGGCGCGGGGGGCCGACACCGGAGCAGCCGTCTGTTGCCGAAGGCGCTCGTGTCCAGGCGAAGCACTTCGCACGCCGTCTGCACGTGCCCGCAATAATTCCGGAACGTGCCCGCGCAAGAGAAAGTGCCCGACCAGCGCAACAGATCGTCCTGGGCGCACGCCGCAGATTATAGGAGTCTGCGGGCCGCGCAGGAGGGGTTGCGCGGATTGGTCACGCCTCGCTGGGCGGCAGCGCGAGATGCCGGTCACGTCCGAGTACGTCTATTGCGAAATTGAGCCAGCACCGCGCACCGCTCTTCAAAGATTGGCGGGTGGATGGTATAGTGCTGACCAGGACCTCCAATCGGGCCCGTTCCGCCCATTCGCGCCGCTCCCCCTGCGAGGGCATGGAACACGCAAGCCACTGCGCGTTGCGACGCGGCCCCCCTGGCACGGGTGGCGAGGGCGGTCCTGGCCGCGCCATCGCCCTTTCGAATGCAGGCGCTATCGCTGTCAGGCGCTCTGGAGAACGGCTCCGCGCATCCCCGCTACGCGCGGAAGAGGGTCCCGCGGTGCACAGGCGATCGAGCTCCGACAGGAGGGGTGCTGGCAGGACATGCAGGTCCGCGATGCACCTCAGCTGCGCCCCGACGAGATCCTGGTGGGTCTCGAACCCTTGCTCCGCCAGCACGCTGGCCGCACGCGCGATATCGGAGGCACCCCCTGCGCGCCGGCGGGGGCGCGCGCGTGCACGCCGCGGGCGCGCCAGCCGAGCAACCTTTTATTCCGCACTGGTGTAAATCGCGGGCGAGGCGAACCGATGCGACACTGCCTGCGCGGCGAAGACGCCGACCCGCGCCCGCGCGCGCCGCTCGCCTAGAAAACGCTTCACGCCTCTTGATATGCCGGTCACCGCGTCGCGCCCAGGGGGCGGCCCCGGGGGCGGTCGGGCCAGCGCGGCCACCCGCGCGAGTCGACGGCACTCTTCGCTCGTGCCAGCCCGATCGCACCAGCCGGCGGTTTCGCCGCCGCGCCCCTGCAGCTGCATGAGAGAACAGCAGCCATGCCGAACGCATAGAGCCGCGGCCTCGGCCGCCGCCGCATCGCTGAAACGCCCTGGGAAGCTACGGCGAAAGTCGCGGGCGAGCTCCATCTTGCGCAATGCTGGCTAGCGTGGCAGCCAGTTCTGCTTGCGCGCGCGCCCCGCGGTGCGCGCACGCGGGGCAGTCTTACTAACATGCAGCACTCGCGGGCGGTGGCCCACAGCGGAAGGCCTCCGCGAGTTGTGCACGGACCCTCTTTCCCCCCAGACGCGAGAGCAAATCCCGCTCCTCGCGGCTGGGAAGGTCGGCCAGGTTCCTTGCCGACTCCACGCGCTCTATCCACGCGTGGACCTGCCGCGGTGGCGTGGCCGCGCGCGCGTGTCTGGCGGCGCGCGGTTGCCGCGCTGCCTGGAGCGCCACTACCGCCGACCAGAATTGGTGCACGAGAAAATTGTGGTCGCGTGACTTTGCGGCGCCCTTCCTGAAAGTGCGCTCAGCGACGCTGTTGTCTGAGAAGAAGACCACGCGGCGGCCGGCGAGCGCGCGTGCCCACGTGGACAGAGCCACGCACTGCGCCAGCATCTCGAGCGCCGCGATCTGCTGATCATTGCGGGCGCGTAATCCGCTGCACCAATCGCGCAACGCCCGACGCGCGCGCGCGCAGCGGACCGTCGCGCTGAGACCTGAGAAATTCTTCTGGCGGGGCCATGTCGGCCCCCTCGAACGTGTCTTCCGTGAGTAAAATTGCGGCGAGTCGCGCCGGGCTGCCGCGGGCGTCCGCCAGCACGAGCACCGGCGGGCGCGCGTCGCGGCATCGCCAGGGCCGCGCGCGGGCGATGTCCCGTGCCAGTACGTCTCGCCACCAGCGCAGCGCGTCGCTCGCGTGTCCCGCGAGGCGGGGCAGGGAACCGTATGCCTGGTCGAAGAGCGGTCGCACCATCGAGCGCCCGGCGCGCTCGAACACGTGGCAGCATGCCCACGACAGGCGACCCGCCATCTTCGACGCCTCGCCGGCCGTGAGCGCGCCTGACCTCAAGGCGCCGTCGATGACGGCAATCCACTGCTTTACTTTATCGTCGCCGGGCTTGGCGTGGAAGCCCGATGCCGACGACCGGGCGCGCAGCCCCAGAATCACGATCGACGGGCCCCACGCCATTTTTCGGTCCTGCATGGCGCTGGACCCAAGGAGAGCGCGCACCAGCCTCGCAAAGCACTTGTCGGCGTGCTCCGCGAGGCCCTTCCTTTCAACCGAGAAGAAGTCGTCAACGTAGCGCAACGCCGGGAGCCACAGCAGCTTGCGCGCCGCGGCCGCCAGGAAGGCGCCCGCGCGCTCCCATCCGTGCACGCAGGTCAGGCCCCCGAAAGGCAGCGTGATGTGCTGGGCGGCCATGACGCGCCCGCGCAGGCGGTAGGTTACCCATGCGACCGCGCGGTGCCTAGGCAGGACCGGCACGCGCCTGAAGGCGGAGTCCACGTCCGCTTTCCAAAATTCGAGCTCAATCGAAATCTGCGCGCGCACGGGATTGACGCGCCGCTGCAGGCTGGATTGCGCGCGGCGCACCTCCTCGTGAAAGGAACTTGCCAGTGCAACCAACTGGTCTATCGTGTCGTGGCGCCATTTTTCCTCCA
The DNA here is from genome assembly GCA_963575745.1 of Prorocentrum cordatum. Classification (NCBI taxonomy): domain Eukaryota; class Dinophyceae; order Prorocentrales; family Prorocentraceae; genus Prorocentrum; species Prorocentrum cordatum. Next base: position 18,690 of record CAUYUJ010009349.1, on the reverse strand, counting down.
CGCTGGTAGCGCCGTTGACCCTCGCGCGAGAATAGTCGTCGACGCATCGCACCTGCGCTGCGGCGCGCGGGCGCGGCCGACACCAGGCCGCGCGGCGCGCAAGCCTTTGGGGGGCCGTCTGGCTTGTTCCCCTGCGCTACTGAGAAGCGAGGTGCCAAAATCTTATCGTGCAGTGCCAAATCGTCGACCGGCACTGGCGATGTCATTCGCCCGAGCGCGGCGTCCACCACTGCCCCAGCATGCCATTCGGCAGCGTGAGCGTCGTCGCGGAGACTAGCAATGATCGCCGCGTTCTGCGCTTCCGCGCGGCCCATTAGATCGCTGACGGGCTCGCGCTCTTCGCGGGCCACGCGACGCTCGGCGACGCCGGAGGCTGGCAGCGCGCCCACGAACGGCGCCCCTTCGCGGAATAGGCGCTCAACGTCGTCGGCCCAACCGATCTCGGTCGCGATGGCGCCTAGGGTCGGGCCGTCGACCTCGGAGACTGCGGCTCTGGCCGCCGCGCCCACGCCGTCCAGCCAGGCCCGCTGGGCCCCCGAACGTCTCGACTCGCGGCAGCGCGCCTCTATGGCTGTAATCGCGGCCTCCCTTTCGCTGAAGATCTGCCGCGCGGCGCGTGCGGGGTGGCGCGCGCGAGTTGCGACTGTCGCGCCTGCTGGCAACTGCGCGACTTTGCCCAGTCGACACAGGCGCGGAGATCGTCGCGCAGGGGCGCGGCGTCTTGAAACCACGCCGTGCCCTTCGACGCGGCATTAATGACAAAGTCGATATTTGTCTTGTCTTCCCCCTGCGACGCTGCGGCGCTGGCGCGCGGAAGGCGCGGGGCATCGCGGCCGCGCTCTCCGCCTCGGCGCTGGACGCCAATTCTTCAAAACCCGGGAGCCACGAGCCCGCCGCGGCACTGCTTGCAGCGTTCCGCCCGTCAGGCACTGGCGCGCTCCGGTCTTCCGACGGGCACATTGCCCCAGAGGCCGTCACTGGCGCCCGCGCCTGCCGGCCGACGGCCCCCAAGGGTTCGGGGCGCCCGCGCGCGACGGAAGCGCGCCGCGCCTGTGATGCAGAGAGAGACCTGCCATCTGGCAAATTCGGCGCGGGCATGCCCGCGCTCTCGCGCTCCGCCAAGCCTGGGCGCGCTTTCCGCGCGCGAGCGCGCGCTGCCGGCCGCGCGACGGTGCTCGCGCCTCAATCCTCGCGCTTGCGCTTCGGCGTGCGCGGCTGCTCTGTGCCCCGCGCTGCGTCGTGCTTGCCTTTGCCCTTCGCGTGGGCCCGCGATTCCCAGGACTTGCCCCAGCTCTTGGGCTCCCAGGACTTGCCCCAGCCCTTGTCGCTCTCGGCATGCTGGGACTTGCCCTTGCCTTTCCCCTTGGACTCCGCATGGGGGGCGCCCTTGCTGCTGCCCTTCTGCTGCCGATCGGAGAGGTTGGGATGCCCGCGAGCCGTGTACTCGCGCTCGGCGCGTATGTACAGGCCCTGCTCTTGCTGCAGCGCGTCGCGGTTGACGTTAAAGGAGCTGGAGCCACTGGCGCGATCGGCCCACTCCCGCCTGGCCAGCTCGTCATAGATGACCGCCAGGGCTGTGGACTTGCGCACCCCGCGCGCCTGCCCGCAACGCGCGCGGGCGGCGGCCGGCCTCGGCCGCGAGACCAGGGAAGGGAGTTCGCCTGCAGTGCGATCTGCATGACGACGTCCTTGTGCGCCATCGCGGCGGCCAGTTCAATCTGGCCCGCGAAGCTCGCGGCCAGGGCCCGCCGGTCGAATGCGACCGACCAGGGCATGAGCGACAGCCCTCGCGAGGCTGCGGCTCCGCCCAGAATGCGCGCGCCGAGAGAGCGCGCGCGCCTTCTTTGTTCGCGTCCGCGCCGTCCTGACCGCCGCGCTTCTCCACCGCCCAGTGTGGCAGCCACTTCTTCAAATCGCTGTAAATGAACGGTCTCGCGATCCCCTTCGCTTGGGCCGCTTTGACCTGCGCCGCTCCGAAGCGCCGCGTGCGAACGCTGAGCGATACACCGCGCGCGCGCGGGCGCCTGGCTGTCGAGCCAGTCGCGCGACGCCGGCGACGGCCAGCAAGCAGACGGCAAATCGCTGAGGCGGACGTCGCCCAGCTTCGCGCCGATGTCGACGTGCGCGGCCGCAGTCGGCTTGCGCGCGAGTGCGTCCACTAGCGCAGCGACAAGGTCATTCGACCCCCGCGCCGCCCCGTCGTCGCCGCGGGCGGCGGCCATGCGCCCCGCCTCGGCCCTGGCGGCGTTCTCTGCGGCACGCTTGACGGCGCGGTCGAGGAAGGCTACCTTCCCACCGTTGAGGCCGCCCTTGTCGAACGAACTCTCATGAATGTTGAGCCCGACTAGGTCTCGTTCAACCTGGCACGCGCTGTGCGCGACAGACGGACCGAGAAAGCGCGCGGCGCTCGCCGTGACAGAATTCGCGTGAAGTGCTGCAATGACGTCGCGGAGGTATTCCTCGTCGCGCTTTGCGTGCGCGTCGACGCCAGACAGAAAAGCTTGCAAATCCGCCACGGGCGCGAGCGGGCGCCGCCTGTTAACGCGCATGGCGCTCGTGCGCACTCTGTCCGCGCTCGGCTGCAGCTCGCGCACCGAAGCCGACCACGTACACGCGGGCCTCGTTTGGCCACCTAAATGACGCAAGCTAAGCGCGCACGGAGGGGGCGTAGACGTCGAATCGCGTCGGAACAGCCCCCGCTCGGAAGTGCGCTCGCGCGCCGCACGTGCGGCGTAGACGTCGAATTGCGTCTAATCGGGCCTAGTTCGGTCGTTCGCTCGCTATCCTCGTTCGGTCGTTCGCTCGCTCGGACTTGCGTCTTAGTTTGACCTCGTTCGGTCGTTCGCTCGCTATCCTCGTTCGGATGCGGCGTAGACGTCGAATTGCGTCTGATCGGACCTTGTTCGGTCGTTCGCTCGCTATCCTCGTCGGATGCGGCGTAGACGTCGACTTGCGTCTTAGTTTGACATTTTTTCGGTCGTTCGCTCGCTATCCTCGTTCGGATGCGGCGTAGACGCCGAATTGCGCCTAATCGGACCTAGTTCGGTCGTGCGCTTGCTAACGTCGGACGGCTGCGGCGTAGACGCCGAATTGCGCCTAATCGGACCTGGTTCGGTCGTGCGCTTGCTAACGTCGGACGGCTGCGGCGTAGACGTAGAATTGCGTCTAATTTGACCACGTTCGGTCGTTCGCACGCGGCCCGCGCTCGGATGCGGCGTTGGCGTCGAATCGCGCCTGCAACGACCTCGTTAGGCCGAAACGCAGACTGGACCTAAATGTGGTCCCGTAGTCACTAGCAGAGTAACGGGAAGTCGTCCTGGCATCTTTTCGAGCCCGGCAAAACGACGAGGGAATCGGTACCTGCGGGGGGAGAGGAGAGGGAGGAAGGAACCTGACAACGGCGGAGGCACCGCGCGCGGGAGGAAGGGGGAGGGAACCTGCACGAGGGGCAGGAGGGCAGCGCGGCGAAGACCGGCGCGCGCGCGCGCGGAAGCAGCAAGCAGGGGCAGGCGGCGGCGCAAGGCGAAGCGGCACGCAACGAGCAGGCAGGCGGCGGCAAGCAGCACCGCAGGGCAACGCAGCACGCAGCGGGCAGGCGAGCGGCGGCAAGCGGCAGCGACGAGCAGGCGGCGGCGCGCGGGGCGACGGCCAACGCGCGCGGTCGCGCGCGCCCCGCGCTCAAATCCCGAGCGCGGGGCGCGCGCCCCAGGCACACACAAACCTGTGGTACCTGCGCGCGGCCGCGGCGGGCAGCGGCCGCGCGCGGGGGCGCGCGGGCCTGCCCACATCGCCTGCGGCGCGCCGCGGCGCGCGCGAGCCAAGCGGCGGCGCGGCGACTGCTCGCGCCTGCGTCCGCCGCGAGCGCCTGGGGCCAGCGAGTGTGTGCGATGGAACCAGGGGCCGAACTCGTTCCATACACACCAACGAGCGGCTTGCATGCCAAAATTATAGCCACGCTTAAACATTAAATAAACATGCGCGTTTTCTAATCCGAATATGTGCGAATGACGGTGTGGAAGTTCTAATCTGTGTAACCCCAATCCTGTAAGTACCTTGGTTGTTGCCTCAGGCCGTCGTCGTCGTCGTCCTCGTCGTCGTCCCCCTCGTCGTCGTCCTCGCCGCCGCCGTCGCCGCCGCCGCCGTCGTCGTCGCATTGGTTTTCGCATTCGTCGCACTCCTCTCCATCGCCGTCGTAATCGTTATGCTCGACATCATCGTGTCCAAATTCCTCCCGCACCCTCTTCCTCTTCTTGCTCCTTCTCCTTCCCCCTCCTCCGCTTCCTCCTCCTGGCGCGATGCGGGTGTGTCTTTTGCGGGACAACTTGCTTGATCGTGCGGGCAGTGATGTTTAGCGCTTCCCCCGTCTGGGTCGCGGCTGTGAACTAGCCACGATCAGCCACGAAATAGCCACGGCAATATATCGATTTTAGCAACGAGTAGCCATGTTTAGACACGGGAGCCGGAAGCCGGAAGCCGGAAGCCGGAAGCAAGAAACCGGCGGGCGAGGGGGGGGTCGAACCGGTGACCCCCCCCTCTTTTTCATGATGGACTGGGGGGGGGGGGGAGGGGTTCGAAGCGGTAGTGCCCCCCCCGTGGTTTTCCGGAGGGGGGGGGGTTTGAACGGGCAGTGAACCCCCCCCAGTTTTCCGCCAGCAGCGGTAGAACACGCTCTTCCTGATTTCTTCAAGACGGCGTCCCCGGAAGTCCCGACCCGACTATACGAAACCAAAAAGCGAAAAATACGTCTACGATCGACCCCTCACACACTTGAGCTATCAACATGCATTGAACACCTTCGTAACCAAAATCTTCCCGGGATGATCTCTAAAATCGCAACCATATTTTCAGCTTTTGAAGCCGAGTCATAACAACAAACATAAACCGCAACCAAATCGTCACCAAATCGTAACCAAATCGAACAGAGCGTGTTCGACATTCTGGGTTTGGGGCTCAACAAGGCGGCGAGGGTGACAGCCGATAAGTAAACAGCGGAGAAGGGAGCTGGAGCAGAAGCAGGACCTGGGGCAAAAGGGCGCCGTGGAAGACGGCGAGGAGAAGCAAGCGAGGAGAAGGGAAGACTGATGGGGAGGAGGAGACAGAGCGCTATCAGGTGGAGCAGGACGAGGAGGGGGAATTTGATCCGGAGGGCTACACGGAGCAAGGCACACGCAAGCACGAGGAGGATCGAGAAGGGAGGGATTAGGAGGAGGAGAAGGAGGAGGAAGGGGAGGGGGAGAAGGACGAGAAGGGGAGGAGGACAAGGAGGGATAGGAGGAGGCATGGGCGGAAACATGACGAGCACGAGGGCCGAGTAATGGTATTGACACATTGATGATTTGACGCCAGGGTTCAAGGTTAGAGCCAGGAGGGTTGGAAGGAGGCTTTGAAGGAGGTCAAAGTGGGCAAGGACGAGGATGAGATTTGCAGGAAGTGTCATAGAACTGACAGAGTAATTCAGATAAAGCTCGGAGGGGAAGAGGGAACGAACGAGGAGGAAGTGCGGGGACAACTGTTTGGATTTCTAAACGCTTCGCGTAAGCCCACCAACCCATCTAGAAACGATGCCCAGAGGAGTAGCCTCTAACCGGGAAGTGGGCAGCACACATATGACCCCAGTGGAGGCCTCTTGGAGCGTCTTGGGGGCATCTTGGCGGGCCCAGGGCAGTCTGTGAGCGTCTTGGGCGCCTCGGGGATCTTCTTGAGGTTTCTTGAGGGTCTCTCGGTAGCCTCTCGGCGGCCTCTTGGGCGCCTCTTGGGGCCGCCTGGGCGCCTCTTGGGACCCTCTTGGGGCGCTCTAGGGAGCTTTCGGGGCGCTCTTGGGCCACCTTGGAGGACATCGATCTTAATCTGCGAGGAAGTTCAAATCAAGTGCAGATCGTCCTCGCCATTCCTCCTCCTCCTCCTCCTCTTCCTGCTCCTCCTCCTCATCCATCCTCCTCCTCCTCCTCCTCCTTTTCCTGCTCCTCCTCCTCCTTTTCCTCCATGTTCTCGTCCTCCTCCTCCTCCGCCTCCTTTTCCCCACTCGCCCTCCTCACTTGTCATCCCCCTCCTCCTCCTCCCCCCTCATTCATCATTATCTGTGTCGCTCTGCTCCTTCCTCCTGCTTCTCCTCCTCCTCCTCCTCCTCCTCCTCCTCCTCCCCCTCCTCCTCCTCAGCACACCTCCTCATTACTCCGTCGCTCGTCCACCTGCTAGTCATCCTCGTCCTTCTCCTCCCTGGCTTTTGAGACCGTCCTAATAGGGTCCTCAAGGGCTCTGAGAGGGTATCGACATGGCCCTGAGAGGGTCCTGTAAAGGTGTGTCGGGTGGATCCTGTGAATCATTCTGACGCAGCACAGCGCAGCCTAAGACCAATGCGCGTGGAGGGGTTGGGCCCAGCTGGGGCAAGAAACGGCTCAAGTCTGGTTGTCCCGTCGTGCCCCCCTCGGATTCGCGAGCCAGTCGCCGTTGCCCCTGGCTCGAGATGTCACTGCCTGCCCACTGCCTCTTCGCTGTGGAGGCGCAGAGCGAGCGGCAGGGCAGAGATGGCAGTACTTCTAGATTTCGCACGGGGTAAACAGACGTACGAGGATGCGAAGGCCGAAGCACAATGATATGTGCTTGAAGCTCCGATTCTGGGTAACCGGATGGGCCGAAACACAGCCAAAACAATACAGAAGAGACGGGAAGCACTGACCGGCATCAACACATATTCTCTTACATATTTCAACATCAGGAAGAAATCGACATGCGAAGACGAACCGTTGCAGGCGAAGCGCCACCCATTCAATTTGATAACTTCCACCATCAAGCAACGATTAAAACCATGCCCGCATTATCGAAGACGCCTACGGCGAATCACCGCCGCCCCCTGTCTTTTTAGAAGCGCCTATGTGGCCGAACGTTGAGGCCAGAGGCCTGCCAAGCTATCGGACCATGTGTTCCCCGAATCGGTTTGGAAAGCCTTCGGGGAACACGTGGGCATCTTGAAGGTCATCTTGGGCGCCTGGAGGCCATTTGGACCCTTTCGGGCCTTCTCGGAGGACGTCTTGGAGGGCTCTTGGGCCGTCTTGGAGGCCATCTTGAGCGTCTTGGAGGCCTCTTCGGCCGTCTTGGGGGCCTCTTGGGGCCGTCTTGGGCCTCTTGGGCGATCTTTGGGGGCTCTTGGGCCGTCTCGGGCCGTCGGAAGGCTGAACAAAAAGCAAATGCCAAAATCCTTCAAAAACTGATGGGAAATCAATGATTTCGGTCTTTTCGGGCCTTCCTGGAGGCCTCTTGGGCCGTCTTAGGCCATCTTAGGGCCATCTTCGGCCGTCTTGGTGGGCCCCTGGCCCGTCCGACGCCGTCGGAAGCCGTTTGGAGGGCCTCTCTGAGCCGATTTGGGGCCCTCTTGGAATGCTCCAGGGCCGTCTTGGAGGCCATCTTGCGCGTCTTAAAGGCCTCCTGGGCCGTCTTGGGGGCGTTTTGGGGCCGTCTTGGGGGCCTCTTGGGCCGTTCTGGGGCCATCTTGGAGGCCTCGTGGGCGATCTTGGGAGGCTCTTGGGCCGTATCGGGCCATCGGGAGGCCGAAAAGAAGCAATGTCAAAATCCTTCAAAAACCTTAGTCAAATCAATGATGTTGGCCTCTTCGGGCCCTCCTTGAGGACCTCTTGGAGGCCTCTTGGGCCGTCTTGGGCCAGCTTCGAGCCAACTTCGGCCATCTTGATGGGTTCCTGGCCCGTCTGACGCCGTCGGGAGCCGTCTTGGGGGCCTCTCTGAACCGGTTTGGGGCCCTCTTGGGGCGCTTCGGGGCCGTCTTGGAGGCCATCTGGGCGTTTTGGACCCGTCTTGGGGCCCTCTTGGGGGCCTCTTGGGCCGTCATGGGGCCATCTTGGAGGCCTCGTGGGCGATCTTGGGGCGGTCTTGGGGGCTCTTGGGCCATCTTGAGCCGTCGGAAGGCCGAAACGAAGCAAATGCCAAAATCTGTCAAACACGTAGGGAAAATCAATGATGTTGGCCTCTTCGGGCCCTCCTTGAGGACCTCTTGGAGGCCTCTTGGGTCGTCTTGGGCCGTCTTGGAGGCGTCTCGGGCGACCTTGGAAGTATCTTGGACTCTCTTGGGCCGTCTGGGAGGCCGTCAAGGACCATCTTGGGCGGACTTGGAGGCCATCTTGGACCATCTTGGAAGCCATCTTGGGCCAACGTGGCCATCTTGGAGGCCATCTTGGAGGCCATCTTGGGCCATCTTGGAGGATGTTTTCCGTATTGAGGTCCTTGGCAATATTTCCGGGCTTTGGAAAAATAATCAAAACCAAAACCGAAATAATTCAGCACGCCAGGCACCCCTGCGATGAATCGACAGGGGGCGGCGGATCTGAGACGCCTACGGCGAATCACCGCCGCCCCCTTCCTTTTTGGAAACGCCTATGTGGCCGAACGTTGTGGCCAGAGGCCTGCCAAGTTATCTGACCACGTGCTGCCCGAATCGGTTTTGGAGAGCGTTCGGGGAACACGGTGGGCGAGGCTGGGCCGACTTGGGCCTTTCTTGGGGTGCTCCAGGGCAGTCTTGGAGGCCATCTTGAGCGTCTTGGAGGCCTCTTGGGCCGTCTGGGGGGCCACTTGGGGCCGTCTTGGGGGCCTTTTGGGCAGTTCTGGGGCCATACTGGAGACCTCTTGGGCGCTTTGGGGGCTCTTGGACCGTCTCGGGCCGTCGGAAGGCCGAAAAAGCAAATGCCACAATCCTTCAAAAACTCTTCGGATATCAATGATGTTGGCCTTTTCGGCCCTTCCTGGGGGCCCTCTTGAACGCCTCTGGGGCCGTCTTGGACCAGCTTCGAGCCAATTTCGGCCATCTTGGTGGGCTCCTGGCCCGTCTGATGCCCTCGGAAGCCGTTTGGAGGGCCTCTCTGGGCCGACTTGGGGCCTTCTTGGAATGCCCCAGGGCCGTCTTGGAGGCCATCTTGCGCGTCTTAAAGGCCTCCTGGGCCGTCGTGGGGGCGTCTTGGGGCCGTCTTGGGGGCTTCTTGGGCCGTTCTGGGGCCATCTTGGAGGCCTCTTGGGCGATCTTGAGAATCTTTGGGGGCTCTTGGGCCGTATCGGGCCGTCGGAAGGCCGAAACGAAGCAAACGCCTAAATTCTTCGAAGGCCGAAGGAAAACCAATGATCCTGGCCTCTTCGAGCCCTCGTGGGGGCCCTCTTGGAGGCCTCTTGGGTCGTCTTGGGCTAGCCTAGAGCCAACTTCGGCCATCTTGGTGGGCTCCTGGTGCGTCTGACGCCGTCGGAAGCCGTTTGGGGGGCCTCTCTGGGCCGACTTGGGGTGCTCCAGGGCCGTCTTAGAGGCCATCTTGGGCGTCTTGGAGGCCTCTTGGCCTGTCTTGGGGCCCTCTTGGGGCCGTCTTGGGGGCCTCTTGTGCAGTCATGGGGCCATCTTGGAGGCCTCGTGGGCGATCTTGGGGCGATATTGGGGGCCTCTTGGGCCGTCTTGGGTCGTCGGAATGCCAAGAAGAAGCACATGCCCAAAGCCTTCGAAAACCTATGAAAAAACAATGATTCTGGCCTCGTCGAGCCCTCCTGGAGGACCTCTTGGAGGCCTCTTGGGTCGTCTTGGGCCATCTTGGAGACTTCTCGGGCGACCTTGGAGGTATCTTGGACTCTCTTGGGCCGTCTGGGAGGCCGTCTTGGACCATCTTGGGCGGACTTGGAGACAGTATTGGAGGCCATCGTGGGCCAACGTGGCTATTTGAGAGGCCATCTTGAGCCGTCTTGGAAGATTTTTCCCTGGATTGAGCACCTGGGCAATCCGCCCGGCACCACGGCGGGACGGGCCGAAGCCTCAGGGGGATTGTTGTGGAAAAAAAAACCAAAATCAAAACCAAAACCGAAATAACTCAGCACGCCAGGCACCCCTGCGATGAATCGACAGGGGGCGGCGGATCTGAGACGCCTACGGCGAATCACCGCCGCCCCCTGCCTTTGTGGAAGCGCCTATGTGGCCGAACGTTGAGGCCAGATCTGCCAAGCTAAAGGACCATGTGTTCCCCGAATCGGTTTGGAAAGCCTTCGGGGAACACATGGGCATCTTGAAGGCCATCTTGGCCGCCTGGAGGCCATTTGGACCCTTTCGGGCCTTCTTGGAGGACGTCTTGGAGGGCTCTTGGGCCGTCTTGGAGGCCATCTTGAGCGTCTTGGAGGCCTCTTCGGCCGTCTTGGGGGCCTCTTGGGGCCGTTTTGGGCGATCTTTGGGGGCACTTGGGCCGTCTCGGGTCGTCGGAAGCCCAAACAAAAAGCAAATGCCACAATCCGTTTAAAAACTTATGGGAAATCAATGATGTTGGCCTTTTCGGCCCTTCCTGGAAGCCCTCTTGGAAGCCTCTTGGGCCGTCTTCGGGCCATCTTCGGCCGTCTTGGTGGGCCGTCCGACGCCGTTTGGGGGGCCTCTCTGAGCCGACTTGGGGCCCTCCTGGAATGCTCCAGGGCCGTCTTGGAGGCCATCTTGGGCGTCTTGAACGCCTCCTGGGCCGTCTTGGGGGCCTCTTGGGCCGTCTTGGGGGCCTCTTGGGTCGTTCTGGGGCCATCTTGGAGGCCTCTTGGGCGATCCTTGGGCGATCGTTGGGGGCTCTTGGGCCGTATCCGGCCGTCGGAAGGCCGAAACGAAGCAAATGTCACAATCCTTCGAAGAACAACAAGAAATCAATGTTTTGGGCCCTTTCTGGCCTTCCTGAAAGCCCTCTTGGAAGCCTCTTGGGCCGTCTTGCGCCAGCTGCCAGCCAACTTCGGCCATCCTGGTGGGCTCCTGGCCCGTCTGACGCTGTCGGAAGCCATTTGGGGGGCCTTTCTGGGCCGACTTGGGGCCCTCTTGGGGAAAGGCCGACATTTTTCCCAATTTTTCGTTCAAGATGGCCCAAGATGGTCTCCAAGATGGCCACGTTGGCCCAAGATGGCCTCCAAGATGGTACAAGATGGCCTCCAAGTCCGCCCAAGATGGTCCAAGACGGCCTCCCTGACGGCCCAAGAGAGTCCAAGACGGCCGAAGACGGCCCAAGAGGCCCCCCGGAGGCCTCCAAGACGGCCCAAAAGGCCTCCAGAGGTCCTCCAGGAGGGCCCGAAGAGGCCAAAATCATCGATTTGCCTTAGGTGTTTGAAGGATTTTGGCATTTGCTTCTTTTCGGCCATCCGACGACCCAAGACGGCCCAAGAGGCTCCCAAGATCGTCCCGCAGCGCCCAAGAGGCCTCCAAGATGGCCTCAGGACTGCCCAAGAGGCCCCCAAGACGGCCCCAAGAGAGCCCAAAGACGACCCAAGAGGCCTCCAAGACGCCCAAGATGGCCTCTAAGCGGGTGGCCGGCGGGACGGGCCGAAGCCCCAGGGGGAGTTCTCTGGGAAAAAAACCAAAACCAAAACCGAAATAACTCAGCACGCCAGGCACCCCTGCGATGAATCGACAGTCGCAGGGGGGCGGCGGATCTAAGACGCCTACGGCGAATCACCGCCGCCCCCCTGCCTTTTTGGAAGCGCCTATGTGGCCAAACGTTGAGGCCAGACCTGCCAAGCTAAAGGACCATGTGTTCCCCGAATCGGTTTGGAAAGCCTTCGGGGAACACGTGGGCATCTTGAAGGTCATCTTGGCCGTCTGGAGGCCATTTGGACCCTTTCGGGCCTTCTTGGCGGACGTCGTCGAGGGCTTTTGGGCCGTCTTGGAGGCCACCTTGAGCGTCTTGGAGGCCTCTTGGGCCGTCTTGGGGGCCCCTTGGGGCCGTCGTGGGCGATCTTTGGGGGCTCTTGGGCCGTCTCGGGCCGTCGGAAGGCCCAACAAAAGCAAATGCCACAATCCTTTAAAAAAAAACTCATGGGAAATCGATGTGTGAGGGCTCTTGGGCTGTATCGAGCCTTCGGATGGCCGAAAAGAAGCAAATGCCAAAATCCTTCAAAAACGTAAAGCAAATCTATATTTTTTGCCTTTTCTGGCCCTCCTGGAGGCCCTCTTGGAGGCCTCTGGGGCCGTCTTGGGCCAGCTTCGAGCCAACTTTGGCCATCTTATCTTGGTGGGCTCCTGGCCCGTCTGGCGCTGTCAGAAGCCGTTTGGGGGGCCTCTCTGGGCCGACTTGGGGCCCTCTTGGGGTGCTCCAGAGCCGCCTTAGAAGCAATATTGGGCGTCTTGGAGGCCTCTTGGGTCGTCTTTGTGCCCTCTTGGGGCCGTTTTGGGGGCCTTTTGGGCAGTCCTGAGGCCATCTTGGAGGCCTCTTGGGCGCTGCGGGGGCGATCTTGGGGGCCTCTTGGGCCGTCTTGGGTCGTCGGAAAGCCGAAGAGGAGCAAATGCGAAAATCCTTCAAACACCTAAGGAAAACCAATGATTCTGGCCCTCCTGGGGGACCTGTTGGGGCGTCTCGGAGGCCTCGAAACCCGCCTGGGCGCCATCTTGGGCGTCTTCGGGCGATGCTTGGGCGCTTCGGGGCCCGCCTGAGCTGCGGAGGCCTACTGTGGCCCTCCTGGCCTGCAGTGCAGCTCTCTTGGGGAAATCTGCGCGCCACCGCGCCGGAAACCCCATGGGGAACGGCGCCGAACTCTAGGAGATTGGGCGATTTGGGGTCCGAGCCCGTTGACAGTTCAACCCCAAGGGCCGATGGTGATGCTTACAAGGGGCCCGAGGGCACTCCAACTCGTGCCTCGAGAGCGCGGTGGGCAAGAAATGGACCGATCTGGCACAAATGCGTCTGCGTTCGCAAATTCGCCAGCGCACGCTGGCCACGACTTAATGGAAGAGTGCTTACCTCGGGGAGAGACGGTGGTGCCTGTAGGGATATACGGGGACGGCATTGCTGCGGGAGTCGACGTTTACCAAGACAGCTTGTGCGTTGTGGACGTATACGCTTGCCTACGGCTCATTTCGCCGACGCTCGCGGGGGCATCTTCGGACTGTTTCGGGGCATTCCTGGGCCGTCTCGGCGCGCATTGGCTTTCAGGGCGGGGATGGGGAGGGAGAGGAGGGGGAGGGGGATGGGGGAGGGGGAGGAGGAGGAGGAGGAGGAGGAGGAGGAGGAGGAGGAGGAGGAGGAGACGAGGAGACGAGGAGACGAGGAGGAGAACGAGGAGGGGGAGGAGGAGGAGGAGGAGGAGGAGGAGGAGATACAGTGGGCTTCCTTGGTTATCCACTGGGCCGTGCTGGGCTCTTGCGGGCGGCATCGTGGGCCGTCTCGGCGGCCAGGCCTGCTCGGGCCGTGGCGGGAGGTCCCTGACGCCCGCGCGGGTGGTCACGGCGTGTTGTTCTTCTCGTGCACTTCGGATTGTCCATGGGAGTTCCCATGCGAATCTCCGTGGGGGTCCCCATCGGAATCCCCGCGCGCATCGCCATCGGTATCTCCACAGGGAGATGCATTGAAATTCCCACCAAGGGGTGCCTGCAAGGCTCTCCGTAGGAATCCCCATATGAATCCCCAACGGACTCCCAGTAGGAATCCCAACAAAAATCCCCGTGGGAACTACCAGAAGAATCGCTATGGGAATCTCCATGGGAGCCCCATGGGGATCTCCATCGGACTTCCCATAGGAATCCCGATCGGAATCCCCATCGGGATCTCCATCGGGATCCCGCTGCGAATCCCCAGGGAGATCCCCATGGGACTCGCAATGACATATCCATATGATATGTAATCGCAACATACGCATGAATCTTCCTTCATGGGAATCTGAATAAAAGTCCCCTTTAGAAATCCCCCGCGCGCCGTTGCAAGCCGAGGGCACGGTGGCGGACATTGTCAGCGTCGGGGAGCCGATGAAGGCCGAACGCTCCAGTCCAAGCATGCACTGACAGCGCACAGGAAGTCGGAGGCGACGCGACAGACTGTAAATGATATCTGGGACGCTCTTCTCTGGGAGTTGCAAGCAGTAGCGTTGGGGGGGGAGGGCCGAAAGTCGGTGAAGAAACGAAGCCTCCTGCGGTATCGGGAGCAAGGGGTCTTCCTGACAAGCGATTGGGGCCCTAAGCTTAAGTCGGGCGTGTCCCCCTACAGGCCGATTTTGGGCGAACATCCGAGAGCCCAAAATGGGCGGCGGTACCTGCGGGGGCTATCTGATCTCGAAACCGAGACCTTTTTTCTCGAGCCTCGCGAGGGGCTGCGGAGCGCAGCAAATGATATCCGTCTGAAACAGTAGCAGGCCAGGAGGCGATATGACACGCACTCCTCCTCGGCAGATGTCGCAAACCGACGACTGACGGAAACGCGACATCGCGCTCCGGCCCACGCAGTATCATATTTCGATTATCAACCTGCTGCGGGCAACGGTCGGCGCCCCGACGTCTGGCCCTAACAGGTCGGTTTCAGCAAATAGAAACTCTGTTCTCTTCGCGGCTTCGAGCTGCACGATTCTCGGCGACGCTCTGCACGTGGAAATCAACGAAGCATTGCAATCACTGTGAAACGCACAGCTGCTGCAACCTCACTGCGTCCATGATTTGGCAAGCCCCTCGCGATCTCCAAGGTCATGAGCAGTCTCTTCACAAGCTCGTGATGACGAGCGGGCTCCAAAACCTTGGTCATAAGATCCGCTACGTTCTCTGTCGTCGGCACCTTCGCGGTGCGCACCCCTCCCTCGGCAACTTTCTCCTGCAACCACAGGTACTTCGCATCCAGGTGTCTGATGCGTCCGACACCCAGCCTCGAGCATATCCCGATTGCGGCGGTGCTGCCACCGCACGCCTTCACCGACATCCTGTTGCCCATCTTCTCAGACATATTCTTCGTGAAGACCCCCCGCGCAGCGCCGCTGGTCATATCCACATGCTCAGCTTCTCCACTGCTCAGCGCAAGTGTCGCCTGCTGACCAGCCCAGCTGTCAATGCACGCACTCCATATGTACCCGAATCCTCCACCACGGCTCCTGCGGTTCACTTCATCTCCAGCCCAGTCCGAGGGTCACCTCGCTCGGTAACTCCTGATACTCAAAGATCCACATCATCTGCAGGTGCGTCGCTAAGTAGGCAGCCGCCCGCTTCAGCTCCAGCTCGTGGAGCAGCAGCTGCTCCTGCATCCCGCGCATAATCCAGCTCGTCGCGAACTGTATGTCAGGCCTGTCCGCTGCCATGTAGTGCCGTCGGCGCCGCCGACTGGAACAGTCTGGAACAGCTTCTCCGCGAATCCCAGCTTGTCCAACGCCGTTGGCACCTCCTTCCCGATGCCCCTGGAAGCCGGCGGGATCTCCCTCGCCGCTGGCAACTTCCCGTAAGCCTCGACCGCTGTCCTCGCGTGCTTCGCGTCGCTCTCCCAGTGGAAACCCTTCTCTGTCCAGCTAACCGCCCTATTCAGGAAATGGCCAGACGTCGCTTCACCTCCAGCTTCTGCGGGCCCCACGAACGGCGACCGCTTCACCTCGAACTTCGCCTCCAGGATCTCGTTAAGCCACCTCAGGTCCTCAAGCGCCCCCACGGCCATGAAGTCGTCTCCGTGCACCGCGATGTAGATGCCCTTCTGGACGCGGTAGAACACCACCGTCACCAACATACGGATCGCGTGCTGGAGCAGCTTGCTCGTTCCCCTGGTCCCGTACAGCGCCTTCCGCAACTGCCGCGCTACATGTGGCTCCCCCTCACCTGAGGGCGGCGCCGCGTACACGTCCTCGCCCATCTCAGCGCGGCAGACCGCGTTGCTGATGCCCCAGAGCCCTATCAGGTAGACTTTCCTGCGGTTCCTGAACGTCGCTGCCAGCACCAGTGCCAGCCTGACGAACTTCAGCGGGGGCGCCCCAGCGAATGCGTCATCGCGCGCCTGGTAGGCAACCTGCATGGCCACGACACTGCACCGCGCAGCGTCGGCGCCCACCTTCCCGTCCTGCAACCCTTGCCCCTAACGCGCTCTGTTTTCGCCTCCGTGACATGGGCCCGCGTGAACACTCCATGCTCTTTCATATTGGCACGCTCTCGAGCTCTTCCTTCGCGAACCTTCTCCGCTGGAAGCAGCTGTCCAGAGAGCGCCCCCTTGGCGTTGGAAAGGCACTTCTCCTCGCACGGCTCCGCGGCGTACTCGCCGAGGTCCACCGCGCGCAGCTCCATTGACATGGCGTTGACGGCCAGTCCGCCGACTACGCGCGCCTTCTTGCTCTCTGGCGTCTCCTCCTTCTCTGGGACCTGTCGTTTTACTCCTTCGGTAATATCCACGGGGTCCTGCACCATCATCTCGACGCTGTCCTCCTCATGGTCCATCGCCACGTCTTCCGCTGCGCTGGGAGCTGCTGCTGCGGCTGCTGCCGCGGCTGCTGCTGCTCCACGCCCTGGCCCCTCTGCTGGTGCACACTTCGACTGCTTCCTGACCGCTTCTCGAGCTGGTGGTGGTGCCTCAGCTCGCGCTCCAGCCTGCGCTGCCAGGCCCTTCGCAATGTCCTCCGCGCCCAGCAGAGCCTCCAATCTGGCTCTGCACTCCGCAGCGTTGCACTGGCCCGTCTCGTCACAAGCTGGGCAGCCAGGTGCCCGACCCAACCGGTTGGGAATCCCCTTGGTCATGTACCTCGGCCTGTCCGCGGCGCCCCGCGCCAAGAGCGTTGCCTTCGGGTCGAAGGGTGCGCAGATGATCTGGCTGAAGAGGTCATTGTTCCAACGCTTCTCGCCGGGCCTCCTGGCGATCGATCTCACAAAGACCCGTCCCCGAGGTGTGCCGATCATGTGCTCATCGCTGACGTTCGCCTTGTCGAGTCAGATGCCCCTGCCCCATCTGGCCGCCATCTTCCCAGCGGTTCCCGGGGTAATTTGTGCATCGCGCTCCCCGCGAACTCTGCGATCTGACCGCGGTAATCTCGCCCATTGAGCCGACGATGCGGTGTCAGTCCATCTTCTCTCACGGTAAACCTCGTGAGGATCCAGCCTGCGTGCCTCGCCAACCAACTGCTGATCGGCTCGCTTGGCTTCGGGGCTCCACTTTGTAGTGCGCACTGACGGTGTGCACGGGCGCGCGAATGAGCTGCTGGACTCTGCCTCCAGCCGCCTCGATCGGACCCTTTGACTTGGAATCGAGCCTCGGGCCGACCTCCAACACCGTCTCTTCGTCTCGTGCGGCTGCTGCCGCTCTCGCAAGCGCCGCGATCGCGTTCTCCTGATCACTCGACGCCACCACGCGCTTGCGGCCCCAGTACTGCGACGCCTTCACCAGGACCTCGACGCCGCAATCCACCTTGCCCTCCCCCATGACGTTCGCACTCTCGATAGCCGACGACTCGAAGTCCAGGCAGACCAGCCGCGTCATCAGGTCATCGGTGCCCTTCTTTCCTGGGAACGAGTAGTCGATCCAGACATGGGGCGCGCCTCTCCCCTGGCCCGCCCTGGGGTGAACTTCTTCGCGCCCTCCTCCGACTACGCAAGCCTTGCACCGCGAGCGATGCGGCCAGTGGATCAGTCGATGCAGTTGACGCTCGGCAAGCGGCGGCATCGCTGGAACGCCCTTCGCTCTCGCAACCCTGCTCTCGGGGCCGTCGCACAGGTCGACGGTGCCCCTTCTGATTGCGAACGATCTCCAGGTGGTCAGCAGGTTGAGCGTCTCCAGGTTCTGCTGCTGCTGCCGCTGCGGCGGGTGCCGCTCCTGCGGCTGATGAGCTCGCTGCTCCTCCTGGGCTAACTCCTGCTGCCTCGCCTCCTGCTGGTCCTGGCTGTCGTCCATCCCGATAGACTGGAATGGGTTGAGCCGCCGCTGGCTGTCGTAGCTGGGCGATCGTGACTGCTGCCTCGCTAGCTGTGACCACGCGCTTCACCTTCATGTACCAGATGCGGCCCTGCTGCACCAGTGGGAAGATCCGGCCACTCGGCGCCTCCAGCACGCTCGAGTACACCCCGTATTTAGGAACGAAGCCTGCCTCCAGCAAGTCCTGCTGCGCCACGATCGGGTACTTAACGTTCGTGACCTGGAACCTCATCTTGAAGATCTCCTGCTGCTGGTCGAGCGCCGTCGCCATGCAGTTGACCTCGCACGCGCCATTGCGGATGATCAACTGCCCTGTCGCGGCCTCAAGCGGCGGCAAATTCTCCGGCTCAAGCCAGTTGCTACTGCCCTGTGGTCCTGCCTCTGCGAACTCCATCGAACAAGTAGTGATGCCAACGCCGCTGTCAATCATCAGGTAGCCCGCGTCGTCGCCTTCAAAGCTGCTCGCACCTGCGGCCGCCGCATGCCCACGTAGATGGCTCCCTCGTCGTATGTGTCGGGCCACGGGTACGCGCGCTCCTCTTGAATGGTGGTCGGCGTTCCTCTCACCTTTTGAATTGCCATCACCGACCCTGGAACCGCCGATGATGGGCCGACTGTCGACTGCGCCAGTCTCCTCGCCATGTCCAGGTGATGTTGCGCCAACATGCTGATGGGAATCGCGTTCACGAGCGATGCCGGTTCGTTCGGGCCGATGGCCGACGTCGCGCATCCAGGTTGAACCGGTTGCTGCTGCGGAACGACTGCATTGGTATTGCTGTTCTGGCTCGCCTGCCAGTGATTATAGCGTCTCTTTCTCCTGCGCGTCTCCGTCGCGTGCCCTGCCATCTTGCACCAGTCGCACCACTCGTCCTTCTTCGCAGCCTTGGACTTGCCTTTGTCGTCTGTACCGTTACCTTTGGCTTTGCCTTTGTCGTCTTTGACTGTACCTTTGGCACTCTTGCCCTTGCCTTTGGAGTCTGCGCTGCCTTTGTCGTACCAGCTGCAAACTGCATGCACGTCCATCGGCACCACCTGATCGTTGTCTCGACGCCAAACACGATGATTCACGATGTAG
>CAUYUJ010009348.1:0-34775 GCA_963575745.1 Prorocentrum cordatum | reverse complement strand
AAAAGTCAGAGTTAC
The DNA here is from genome assembly GCA_963575745.1 of Prorocentrum cordatum. Lineage (NCBI taxonomy): Eukaryota > Dinophyceae > Prorocentrales > Prorocentraceae > Prorocentrum > Prorocentrum cordatum. Next base: position 34,760 of record CAUYUJ010009348.1, on the reverse strand, counting down.
ATCAAATGGATGGTGACGAGATGGAAAACGAGTATCCAACCGCGCTCTCTTGATTTTAATTAATGTTGAATCAAATACCGTGCACACCGAATCACAGACTGCACACATTGAATGACAAACTGCGGGCGCCGAACCACAGACAGCACACATTGAATCACAAACCGTTCACGCCGCTGTCTGGATTCGGCGCGCGCGGTCTGTGATTCATTGTGTGCTGTTTGTGATTCGGCGCGCGCAGTTTGGTGATCCGGATGATCTGGTGATCGGGCCAGTGGATCCGGTGATCCAGTGACCTGATGTTGTGGCCAACTGATCTGGTGATCAAGCTGATCTGGTGTTGTGGCCAGCTGGTCCGGTGATCCAAGAGGCCAATGATCCGTTGATCCAGTGACATATGCGGGCGGTAGCATAAAGCCTTTGGTGGAGGCCCCCATGTGGCCACGAAGCGTGTGAGGAGTGTAGCGAAATAAGTGTGGATAAAGCATGCGGGCGATAGCACTGGGGCCTTCCTTGGAGTTTCTTATGGGGCCACAAACGTGTGAGAGGTGACCGAAGGGTGTGACGACATGGGTGGGTGACGCATGCGGCATGCGGGCTATGGCACTGGCGATTTCAATATTAGGTTAGAATCATTCTGAAAATGCTGGCGTTCGCATAGAAAAAATATCAAGCATAATCACTTGGAATGAATTGGAATGCTGAGCTTATGCCCCTTCGGCATCCCGAGCCGACCAAACAAATTGCAATTCCATGCGGGTAGCCCCGGCATCGTATTAATATCCTTTTCGGTCCACCAATTCCCCTCCAAATTTTGTAACCGTTTTTCTTTGCGGCGGCGTGCTCGGCAATGAGTGCGCACGGCATCTCAATTTCCATTCTTATCATGCCTAATCAATCCAAGATATTGCATTTTATTTGCATGATGCTCGCATTTCTTGGAATTCATATGTTTATCGTCCTATATTCTGCTATCATATCCAATATCCGTTGAACAATCCCGGGTGTTTTTTTTCCGTTGAAATTAATGACAGTACAGCGGTGGCCACCTGAATTGTTCGCACCACTACATCCAACAATCTTGTTGTGCATGAGTATTCCTGGGGAGATTTGCGAGCGACCTTGCCGCTCGCGAGGCACATGTGATTTACATGTGTTCGACGAAGTCACGGTGTGTGGCCAGAAATATGCATCCACATTTTATGTATAATATATTGCGTTGGTTTTCCATGATCTTCCTAATACAATCCGTGCCAAACGCAATGAATCTAATATTGTTTTCCAACGCCACCGCAAACAAAAACGCTTACAACCTTTGGAGGGGAATTAATGAACCGAAAAGGATATTAATACGTTGGGGGATCTTCTGGAAAAGTGTAAGATGGATACTGGCAAATTGGGTCCCTTGGGTCTACATTGCCAGTTTCTGAAACTGCATTCGCAACGCAGAAATTTCGCGAAAAATTGTTCAATAATTCAAACTTGAAAATCTTCCAGCTGAATCTTGGAAAACACTGGCCGTATTTGGAGGTGTGGAATGGTTTACGAAATAGCGCAGCACACGTTGGTCGGAAGAGGTGATTCCTCAAGCTTGCCGGCGCTCATGGGCAAACACAACATATGAATAAAAAAAGGCTTGTCCACACTTGCGACATCTACGAACCAATCTTACTATGTGTAGCGGAAACTCTATGTCGCAAAATTGGGTGATGACAAGGCTTATGCACACTTGCGACATCTACGCACCAATCTTATTCAGTGTGGTGATGACAATGATGATACGCAGTGCGTCTGGATTCCCTAATAAGCAATCAAAAATGTCATTCAGTGGTTACTACCAATTCCATTGTAAATAAGCAGTATTTCAAGTTGTGGCGGACAGCAACGTTGCATGCGTAATTTCAACTATTTGGGAAAACATGACACTACGTGCGCTATTCACTTCGTAATCTCATGGCGGTTACTCTTATTTGCAAACGCGCACAGGGCAAACCAAAAAGACAATGGGCAATATCAACATTTTTTTTCTTTTTTAGTTGGATCTGTTGTTCGGAAATGTTAAATGAACATATTTCGAGACAAAACAAGTGTCTGATTTGCATTGCGTGGCCTGCGCATTTTCTTTCGTCTTTCCCTGTCACGGCGTGCTGTTTGCGCATGTATTCGTCTGCCTTTTGGCGTCTTCCTTTCTCCTCTGCTTGCGCGCTCCCCGCGCGAATTTGGCTCATACAGGCTTCTTAGAAACGCGTTTCACAATCATCTCTTTCTGTGCGAATTTGGCGAATTGCCTTTCAGCGTGGCTGTTTTGTGGTCTCCGGCAACGGTGGATTGAATAATCGACATGCGGGTTTCAATAACCGAACAAGTTTCAATAACAACCGCCACGGGTTTCTATATCAGCCGCCACAAGTTTCAACCAGTACTAATTCCAATACTCACAGACAAGACCCGTTTCATTAACGTAACAAACAATTCATAATTACGCCGATGTTTGGAGATCCAGGTCGGATTTCTGTAATTATTTGTCTTTGGTGTCTAGGCCTGCAGACCCATCGGCGCGGCTGGGCTCACAACAAAACCTTGTTGAAACAACTCTCTCGGAGAAGCCCTTGGGTCCAGCGTTGGAAGAGTTCGACTGTCCGAACTTCGTTTTTCCTTCCGCCCAATTGCCGGACACCTGGGAAAAAAAGGCGAAGATGAGGACGGAGAAGGAAGAGGGCGATATGAGATTAGGGGTTTCGGTTCCGGCTCCCATTCCGTCTTCCTCCGGCTCCATCTCCGATTCCCCTTCCGTCTTCTTAGGGCTCCGACTCCGACTCCCATTCCGTCTTCTTCCGGCTCCGGCTCCGACTCCCGTTCCGTCTTGACTCCCATTCCGTCTTTCTCCGGCCACAATTCCGATTCCTATTCCGTCTTCCTCCACCTCCAACTCCGACTCCCATTCCGTCTTCCTCCGGGTCTGACTCCGACTCCCATTGTGTCTTCCTCCGGCTCTGACTCCGACTCCCATTTCGCTTCCCTCGGGCTGTGATTCCGATTCCCATTGCGTTTGCTTCTGGTTCTGGCTCCGACTCCCATTCCGTCTTCCTCCGGGTTTGACTCCGACTCTTGTTCCGTCTTCTTCAGGCTCCGACTCCGACTCCCCTTCCGTCTTCTTCCGCCCCCGACTCCGATTCCCATTTCCTCTCCCTCTGGATCCGCCTCCAATTCCCATTCTGTCTTCCTCCGATTTTGACGCCGACCCCCATTTCGACTCCGACTCCCATTCAGTCTTCTTCCAACTTTGGCTCCGACTCCCATTCCTTGTGCCCGCTCCGACTCCGACTCCCATTCCGTCTTCCTCCGGCTCCAGCTCCAACTCCGATTCCGTCGATTCCCGTTCCGCCTTCCTCCAGCTCCGACTCCCATTTCGTCTTCTTCCACGTCCGACTCCTTTCGCCGAGAGATGTGCATTGATCTTTCCTTGCTTTTCGTGCATGTTATTTCACAAGCCATCCTTTTTCTTCCCACGCATCTCGCTTCCACTGTCGAGTGGTATGGAACAAATGCCGACAATATTATCAAACACCGAAAATACGCGCACACAATGTGAAAAAAAACAGCCGATAACGTTTAATGCACATATTGAGCACATGGTGGAAAAAAATCAACGCCCCACGTCGCATTAATGCTGCAATTCCCCTGCCAACTTACGCCCTTGCGCGCGCGCGCGTGAAAACAGGTGTAGGTCGGTCGATGCGGAAACCAGTAAGGTTAAGTTTGGAAGCCAATGTTAGTGGACATGGAAGTCGGCGTAGGTGAATACGTAGCGGAGGTCGCCAAAGGAATGCTCGAGCGCCAGCGCGAAGGCTAGGGGCCCAGCACGCGGGGCAGTTTGAATAAGGCCGTCGAAGCCCGACAGGGCGCCGCCCCAGGGGACCCACTCCCCGAAGTGGCTCTTCATGGCGATCACGGCGGCCCCCACCTTGCGGCGGCGAGGATCGGCACTAAACTGCCCTCCCGATCCGTCTCCATACAGGGTTCGGAGGCCGTCCGAGTCGACGCGCCCCTCCCAGTCCCGCCCAACCCAGCTCTGCCCACCGTCCCCACCCAGACCAATGAAGGCGAGGTGCGTGTCCGCACGGGCGACTAGGCCGCGAAGCCAGTATGTTGGGGCGGCGTCTGCGCCAACGAGGGCAGAGGGGAGAGGCGCGTCAGACTTTTGGTAATCCTCGTGGTCGCGGTTGGAGGGGCAGAGCCAAATCCTGTGCATCAGGGTCTCGGATGGCGCACCACATCTCGGGCATGCCGCATCTGCCCGGTAGCCCGCGCTGGCGAGCCTCTCCCTGGGCCGCTGCGCCCCCGCGACCGGGCGCAGGTTGAGGGTCCGCTGGTCGAACTGGCCCTCGCACATAAACCTGTTCACCTCATCGGTGACTACGCGCACATCGGCTCCGCCTCGGTGGGCGCCCTCGCCGTCGAGGTGCCTCGCGGCGTCATTCCAGTAGCCAGTCCCGATGGCCCGGCAGACCTCGAGGGCCAACTGCGAAGAGTCGATCTCATCGCGGCACTGCTCCCAGTCGCCGCAGTCCTTCTGAGGTAGTAGCCACGTCTGCTCAACCTGCTCACCTTCGCGAGGCTGGCGGGGCTACTCGCGCGGCGTCGGGCAGTCCCACCCTGCGTCCACGAGGATGGCCTGGGCGACAGAAATTGGGCCGACCACCTTGCGCCAGCGCGTTGCCGTAGCCGATGGTCTTCGCGAGGGTGAGCCGCCAGGCGTGGGCGATGCGCTTGTGGTGTTCGGGTTGGCGAACCAGAAGGAGAGCCGCTCCAGGATGGCCTGCCTGTGGAGCTCGATGCCAGGATCCTTGTCGCCGAGGGGCACGGCGAGCGTGGTGGTGAGGCACCTGCCAGGGAGCTTGTCCGCGATCGCCTGGGCGGCTCGGCGCCGCTGCTGGGCGATGGCGCTCGGGAAGAGGCCCATCGCCTGATGGCCGTGGGCCCCCTGCGATCTGGAGCCCGTGGTCCAGGGGCCCTTCGCATTCTTGGCGAGCGAGGCGTGCCTGCGGATCTTGGCAATGATGCGGCCTGTCCTCCGCTTCGCCTTGAGCGCCCTCTTCGCGGCCTTCGCCGCCGCCCTCCTGCGCGCTCCGACGGTGTCGACGCCTAAGTCGACGGAGGCGTTGGCGACCTTGATGGGGGAACCTTCGCGCTTGGTGGCGACGTGGACGTCGAGCGCCACCCCTGGGCTGGAGGCGGTGACGATGGTCTTCGGCGACACCTTGAGCTCCGCCTCCGCCATGCCGTTGCAGAGGATCGCCCCGGCAGCGAGGTCCTTGGCGAGCGGCTCGGGCCCCCCTTCGGTCCTGGCGACGGTGTCGACTCCGAAGGTCCAGAGTCCAGCGTTGGAGTAGTTCTGGTGGGCCCTCGCCAGGATGGGGGCGAGGTCTACCTTGGCTAACTTCCCGCCGCGGGCGCTGCCTGCGACGACGGAGCGCTGCGGGTCGATGATGTCGCTGACCCAGCCGTGCGTCCGCAGGTACCTGGGCGCGAGGAAGAGCTGCACCTCCAATGCCACCGCGGCAAGAAGGTAGTTGACCTGGATGGCCGTGTCGAGCAGCATCGCGAAGTTGGCTGAATCGTGGAACTTCTCGACGTCCATGCGGAGGGTGGCGTGGGGGAAGCCGTGGGCCGCCGCCGACTCGTCCAGGGGGGCTCTCGTGAGGGCAACGCGTAAGGCGCAGGGGCCCTTGGTCGCCGTGTCCGAATTCGCCGAGCTAACTGGGCCGGTGGTCGGTAATGGTAGCGCGGAGCTTGCTGCAAGTCCTAACGACTGTGGGGCGCATGCCGAGGACGCGCTCCCCGCCCACTGGCTTGGGCGCCATCGCTCCCAAGGTGGCGTAGAGCTGCTGCGACCACAGCCCGCCGTGCTCCACAAAGTTGTAGATCGCAGCAAGCTTCTCGATGCCCTTGGGCGGCAGGCGCTGGATGTCCAGGGGCCCGACGGTGCCGACCCCGCGCGCCTTCTTGGGGTCGGCAACGCTGGCCGCGGCGTAGATGTGCTGCGGCTCGATGGCCAGGAGGGGGCCTTCCCGAGCAAGGCGCGTGGCCTCGGGGCAGGACTGGGTGATCTGCTTCTCATCGTAGGCGTTGGAGGTCCAGATGGGCCGCCAGACGTCCGCTGCTTTGTTCGTGGCGGTGTAGGGGTCGCCGACGGTGGCTCCGTTAAACTTGGTTTCGAGCTTCGGGGGGCTCGGGCCCACCGCGATGCGGTGGAGCTTGCCAGGGGGCTCCTTCCAGGCCCGCGTGGCCCAATCGAGGTGGCGCTTGCGGGATCGGCCCGCCGCCCGGGCCATCGCGCTGTTGGTCCAGCGCTCAGTGGTGGCGCAGACGTGGTGGGGGTCCACTTCGTCGCAACATCCACTCGTTCACTTCTGTGGGGCCGACCTTGGAGCCAAACTGGTCCTGGTGGGCGTCGTTGCTGTCGAGCTGGTTGGGCTTCGCCTGGGTGCTCTTCCTGAGCTGCCCCTGGGCGCGGGTGTCCTTGTCGTTGGTGACCAAGGCGGTGTAGCGGATGAATGGCGTGCTGAAGTGCTGCCACCAACCCGCCTCGGGGTCCTTGAGGTAGGTGCGCCCTGGCGTCGCCTTCGTGATCTGGCGCGCCGTTCTGTAGCCCTGCGCCCTGCCCAGGTACTTGGCCCTCTCCTCAGTGGGGGCGTTGTGCGTCTCCAGGAAGGCGATCTCCATCGCGGCGATCCAGTGCGCGTAGGCCGTGTGTTAACCTGCATCGCAGTGTTCGGCGCGTGCGCGTGGAAGATGTGGCCCCTGTCCTCCTTGGCGCCCGCGCAATGGCCTTCGAACTTGGGGCAGGTGTCGGCGATGCCGACCGCCGTGCCCCTGTCGGCGCTGGGGGCGATGAACGGCGCGTCGTCCTCACGGGGGGTGTCGTTGGCGACCTAGGGGGTGTCGGTCTCCTCGCGCAGGTGTCCGGGCAGCCTGCCCCCCCTGGTTCTCAGCGCCTCCGCGCGAGCCTTCGACCTTTTGCTGAGAGGGTCGGGGCCCTTTTTGGGTCGGGCTCGCGCGGGGGGGGCTTTGGGGCCTTGGTAGCTCTGTAGCACCGCGGCTCGGCGGCCCCGATGGTGACCTGGAAGCCGCGGTGTGTCTTCCACGGCGCGTCGGACGCGGCCTGGACTATGATGTGGGGGGCGATGTCGCTCCTGGCGATCGCGTAGTCGTAGACGGAACCCTTGCCCTTGTCGCACGTGGCCGTGCAAGAGGGGTCGGTGGCGACCGTGCCGTTTCAGCGGGTGAGTCACGGCTTGTCGGTCCACTGCGTCGGCTCGTAGTTCCAGTCGGCCAGGGTGATTCAGGGGTCGGCGAGCATGTCCACGAACGTGAATATCGACATGAGGATGTCCCTATTGGCTCCCTCGTCGCGGAGCCCAGGCCACAGTTCGGTGGCAATGGTCGCGACGTTGCCGCTCCTGGTGTGCAAGATAGCAGGGGGGAAACCCACGAAGGGCTGGCGCTTGTGGGTCAGGAGGTTGTGCCCCCTGTAGCCCTCGAAGGCAGTGGCCGCCGCGTCGCGCCTGGCGAGTATCCACTCGCCACCGTGGGTGCCCTTGTCGGATTTGTGCGTCGGTAGGGCTGGGGTAGCAGCTAGCTTCCAGCCGCCCATAGCGAGCTTCCCGTGGAGCTCGATGAGGCCCTTGACATCCGCGTGCGTCTCTGCGAGCGCGACAATGTGGTACTGGAAGCCGGCGGTGCGACAGTTGTTCGCCGCCTGCGTGCCCCACTCCGTGATGTTGCCGAAGAGGATATGCGCCTTGTTGCTGGAGTCCTCTGCGCGACCCTTGGCTGCCGCCCCTGGCCTGGCGGGGCTGCCCGCATTGCAAGCCCGCGGGCGCGTCCGCGCCAGCGGTCTTGCCCTTGCCCCTGGCCGCCACGGTGGCCGTCTGCTTGGCCTTGGCGACCGAGTCCGCGACGAGGGCAGCAGCAGCTTCGCGGTCGGCGGTGGAAGGCTCCGCGACTGCGGGCTCGGCGGCTGGCGCCCCAGGTTGGCTGGGGCCAGAGCTGGCGCCAGGCGCTCCTGTAGCGGCTTCGCCTGGAGTGGCGGAGAGGGCGGCGCCAGCAGCAGCGCCAGGTTGCTGCTGAGGAGCGGAAGGTCCTTCAGGCTCTTGTTGTGATGTCGCGAACGTAGTCCTGGCCTTCGTTGAGGGCCCTGATGCGGTCGTCCAGGTCCTTCTTCCGTTGCTCCGTCTGGATCCTGGTGGCATCGCCGTACTTGCCGAGGTCGTCCCATATCGAGGTGTCGATGCGGAAGAGCTCGGTGGCTGGCTGCGGTTCGGGAGGCGCTGCATCTCCTCCCAGCTTGCGGCGTTGTCATTCCTGCGCCTGCTCGCAGACGCGCTTGGCCTTGACCAGCTCGAGAGCAGCTTGCTCCTGGCGCTTCTTTGCGGTGTCGAGCCACCGCTGCGCCTCCTCGACGTCGCCCACGGTCTGCTGAAACTTGCGCTCGCGGTCCGTGAGGGCGGAGAGGGCCGACTGGAGCGCCTGCTCCGCGGTGCGCGCAGGTGGAGGCTGCTCAGGTTCTTGAAGTGCTTGCTTGATTTGGCCGACCAGTCTTTATGCTTCTCGTCCTCCGCGAAAAGCGAGGTGACGGCGCCGAGGATGCTGTCCTTCGACGGGGGCTTGGGGGCCAAATTCTTCTTTGCCGATGACGATCGGGTGCGCCATGGCTCGGCCGCCTACGCAACTTCGGGCTGTCTGTGCTCCGCTGGCGATGGGGCGAAGGGCTTGCCTCAGGCGAAGCACTCGCCTCTGCCCTTCCATGTCCAACGGTATCGGCACTGCTTGCCTATCGTGTGCTCGTGTACGTACTCGGCTCGCGGAGCTCGATGCCGAGGGGGCCGAGGGCAAGGCGATCGGTGTCCGTGAGGTTTGGGAACCATCTTGCTTTCAGACCAACACCGAAACACCAGGCGGGAATACTGGGCGGCAGCTCGTCCCTGTGTGTAGCTGCGAATAAGGAGGTGGGCGGCAGCTCGCCTCTGGTGGTAGCTGCAAGCACGAAGAATATTGGGAGCTGAGGGGGCCTACCCCGCGAAGGCAGTCGTCGAAGCACCATCTTGGCCTTGAGCCAAAATGGCTACAGAAGGAAGAGGAAAAAAGGTAAGGAGGAGGATGATTACGAGGAGGAGGAGGAGGGTAAGAAGGAGGAGCAAGAGGAGGTTTTGGAGGAGATTGAAGATGAGGAAGAAGGGGAGGAGGTGGCAGAAGAGGAGGAGGATGAGGTCCTCCTTCCGGGTCGGCGGCACTGGCCGCAAGGCCTTCGCAACTTCGCAAAAAGGAGCGACGGGGGGCTTTTCTCTTGCCGCTCGCCGAGCCTCGGCCACGCACAGGCTCCGCGACCAAGCAGGGCAGCTGAAGGGGCCCGCACGCACGCAGATACAAACCCCAGGATTCCTCATCCGTTCAGTATCCTCTTCCCCCCACTTCCCCCCCACTTCCCATCTTCTCCCACCTTGTCCTGGGGATCGGCGATTCATCGTGTGCTGCGTGCTGTCTCTTTCCCCCCCTTGCGCAGGGGACGGCCCGAGGTCCGGAGAGCCCCTGCTAGAACCCGGCGCGGTCCCTGCTCAGCGCCTTCGACGGTGCAGGCGGCCCCTCCTCCTCCTCCTCCTCCTCCTCCTCCTCCCGCCTCCCTCCTCCCGCCTCCCTCCTCCTCCCCTTCCTCCTCCCTCCTCCTGCTCCTCCGCCTCCTCGTCGAAGTGGCCGACAGATCGGCCCGTGCCACGAGGATGCGCGAGAAGGACGCAAGGGCCGTGGGCGCCCATTTCGAAGCTTCTTGAGCGGGGCGCGGCCCACGAAGGTGGTGAAGGACGGAGCGAGGAGGCAAGGATGGGAGGGTACAGCCGGGGCGTTGACCGAAGGAACCCTAAATAAGGAACGAGGCCCCTCTTTTCCATAAATTAAACTTTGATTTCCCATGCAAATGCCTAAAGGAATCCCGAGAAAAACTGTGAAACAATCAAGGAACACCGAGGCCCTCCCCAACGAAAAGCGTTCCTTCTTCAGCGCCCCGACTGTACTCTGGGGAAGGTTGCCCATCCTCGCCATGTGGGTCGACTGCAGCGATCATGGCCGTCCGGTGTCTGTCTGCTGGTCGTGCGGTCAAGGGTGGAGCCTGCTGACCACCAGAGGCAGTGCCGAGGGCAGTGCTCGTGAGAACAACGCGCAGTTGCAGCATTCGCACTTTGTGTGCAGGATATGGGACAGACGGTTGGAGCCACCTCACATCGACTGGAACGCTGGAGCGGTGCGCGTGCGAGAATGATGCTGGCGTGCGGGTAATCCCCTCTCACCCCTCCATTCTTCTTTGGTCCCTCTGGGTCTCTGGAGGGGTCCCCGTGGCCTCCCGCTTCCGGAGGTCGCTGGCTGGGGAGGTCCTGGGGGAGAGGGAGAAGGAGTGGGCAGGCTAGGTGCGCTCGCGTCATGTCTGCCGTCCTACCCCTCCCTCCCATCCCTCACCATGGCGCAGATCACCTCTCTATTCGCACAGTCGGATGTGGTAGCATGGCATAGCATTACATGGCATTTCATGGCGTTGAAGATCAAGTGGGCGAGGAGGACGAGAGATGGCTCGCTCAGCAGGAAGGCGACCTGCCTTCCTCTCCTCCTTTCACCCGGCTCGCGCGGCAGCCTTTCGCGGATCGCGCGCCCCCCGCGCGCAATGTGCAGCGATGTGGGCCAGGTGAGGCAGTGTGCCCCCCAGTGCGGCGATGTGCAGCGATGTGGTCTGGGTGAGGCCAGTGAGACTGCGTGAAACAGTATGACCAACAGCGGTGCCACGGGCGCTACTGAAAGGGGCGCACTGTACGGGGCAACGTGGTCATGCTTACAAGCCCAGGTGAGCGGGAACACTGAAATACAGGAGCGATTCCTCCATGATGACGATGCTGCGACGGCACTCGATGGCATCAAGCGCAACCATTCCAGGGCGGGATGCCTACGGCAGGTTCGTGTCGTGCCGACTTCGGCGCTGGTTTTTGACACCACAACCATCGCTCAACCTTGACCGCGTGGCTGTTTCCAAAACGTCAGATCGTTCAACTTCGACCGACTCTGGGTCACCGGCGGAGTTCAACGTTGAACGCTGGCGGCGGGGTCACCGCAAGTCGATCCACACGACGCGAACGTACCGTGCATGCCTGTGGTGCCGCAGCAGGAAAACGTCTCGGAAACCTTAAAATCTGGAGAATCAATATTATGGCCGAGAGCGGGCTGGTCCTAGAGACCATGGACAGCCCAGCACCGTGAAAATCCCTGCACACGGGCAAGGGGAACACAACCATGCCCGTGCAAGCGGCTGGGGCAAAAGAAAACTGGGCAAGGCCAAAGACTGGGAACTTGATCAGACTGCCCCCCTCGGGCGTGAGACAGCAAACGGCCAGGCAGATAGGACAGTGCACAAAACCGTCTGCATCAGGCGAGCTTCGGAACGGGCACGGCATGTGAAACGAGCTGCCCACTAAGACATCGCTGGGAACAGAGCGAGCGGAGCCAACGGCGTCTCAAGTTGGTCTCCGACCCCTCGCGGGGTCCAAGCGCACCAGGTCTTCGAGCTGCGCCCCGCCGTGGTAACGAGGCCTCCCTCCCTCCCCCCGAAGGCCAACTACAATTGCCTCAGCTCGCCCTCCTCTGGACCGCCCGAGGCTAATCCCCCCGCCGCACGACCGTATTCTCAATGCTGCGGGCGCGCGTCGCGTACTTGAGGGCGCAGATGGTCTCGTCGGAGTTGTAGGACGACGGGGAGAGATTGACGAACATCAGCGTTTTCGCCTGGCCGCCCAGGCTGTCCTGCATAAGCTGCGTGAGCTTGTGGTTCCTGTACGGGATCACCTTCGCCTTCGCGGTGAGCGCTCCCATCACGTCGCCCAGCGCCGTGAGCGACTTGTTGATCTCGATCGCCTCCTTCGCGCCCTCGCCGCTGACGCCGCTCTTCGCCAACCGCTCGCTTCCCGCCATGTCGACCAAAGTGATCTTACCCGGGCGGCTCCTCCCAGTGATGCGATCCGTGATCTGCAGCTTGATGATGAACATCAGGTGAGACCTCGAGGACACGGCGTTCATGTTGGTGGCCTGGACCTTGCGCTTTGACAGCCCGTCCCCGATCGTTTTGGCGAGATCCTTCGCGCTGGTGGCCGGCCTCTCCACGACGCCGTCCAGCTGTACGGACACGCTCCCGTCGCCCTGGCGGACGCTCTTGAAGTCGAGCTTGGGGGGCTCCCTCTCCGTCGTGAGCAGATCGCGCAGGTCGTTGACATATAGCTCGACCATGGAGGCCTTTACCTCGGCCTCGTACTTGTCCCTGTCGCGCTCGATCATGGCGAACACCTCCTCGCAGGTCCGCGGCGAGACGCCCGGTTCCTTGCCGCTCCCGTACAGGGTCCACGTCTTGCCCGCGCCCGTCTGTCCGTAGCAAAAAATGGTGACGTTGTAGCCGTCCAAAGCGCTCTGGACCAAGCTCCGGCAGTCCGCGAACACCTCGTCCTCGCGGGGGGCCCGGGGGGGAAGGCAGAGGGGGCCAGCCTTTTCAGGGGGCCGCGGGGCTTGTCACAGAAGGCCTTTCAGAGAAATCTTCTAGGCCTCCCCGAAAGACACACATCCGCCTTCTCAGAAGGCATGCCCCCTCTAGCTTCCCACCTGGGCTCGCAGGAAAACCCACACTCGAATCGACGAATCGGCTCGGCGACCGAAACGAGTCGGACGGCGGAAATCGGCGGCCGAGCCGAGAAAAGCCGAATCGGCGGACATCGGCAAGCTTAGTACGCCTCCAATGAGAAATCGAAACCCAAACCGGAATCCACGTGATGGAGGGGCCTGGTCGGGGGAGGGGGAGGAGAGGGAGGGGAGGAGGGAGGGGGAGGAGGAGGAGGAGGAGGAGGAGGAGGAGGAGGAGGAGGAGGAGGAGGAGGAGGAGGAGAGGAGGAGGAGGAGGAGGAGGAGGAGGAGGAGGAGGAGGGAGGAGCTTTCGATTCGGAAGCCACCGAATCGAAAGCGGATCGAGAACGGAGGAAGCGAGATCGAGACGAGCCCGCCCGGGCTCCGCCGATCGTCCTGGGAGGACTCCGGCCCGAAGACCGTGTCGTAGCAGAAGGACTGCCTCTGGCCGCGGTCCAGCACCGACACGTGCAGCGCGTCCTCCGCGCGCACCGCCACTTCGTCGCCCCGCTGGCCCTCCTTGGAGCTGATCGGCCGGATGCGGCAGAAGACGCGCAGCCCGCCCTTGAGGTCCTGTGTAGACGACCACGCTCCGCGACTCGCACAGAGTAACTGTTCGCAAGCGGCTTAGATCCGCCGCCAGGGATGACAATACATGACGCCGAGAAAAACATATGTATGTATGTATGTATGTATGTATGTATGTATGTATGTATGTATGTATTTATGTATGTGTATATATATATATGTGTGTGTATATATATATATATATATGTCGGCGGTGCCCGTTGCGGAGCGACCCCCCCCCGGAATCGCTCGTACTGGGGGTTTCGTGCTGGCCGCACCGCCGGTGCAGGTCGGTAAGAACCCCCCCGGGATGCACGACCCCCCCCGCGGGGCTGGTGCGCCCCGGCACGAACCCCCCCGGGGCGCCCCGCCGGTGCGCCCTGGTACGACCCCCCCAGGATGACCAGAGCGCGGGGCAGCGCCTGGGTAGCGCGTGCGAGCGTCCAGCGGCGGCGTCGGCGGCGGCGTCGGCGACAGCGGCGTCGGCGACGGCGACGGCAGCATCCAGAGATCCCCGGAGGCCCCCGCAGCCCCAGAAGCTTCCCGGAAGTAGGGGGCCGGACGTTCTCAGAGCTTCCCGGAAAAAGGGGGCCGGGTTTCCGCAATTCCCCCGGAGGTCTCCCTGGGGCTCCCCACCCCTCCTCCAACTCCTCCCCACGCCGTCGCAAACCTCGGCAATCCTCACCGCTCCTCCCGACTCTTCCCCACTCCATCGCAGTCTTCGGCCTTCCTCTGCACTCTTCCCGCCTCCTCCCCACTCCATCGCAATTCTCAGCACTCCCCCCCGCTCTTCCAAGCTCCTCCCCACTCCATCACACTCTGCGGCTCTCCTCCCAGTAGCCCCAGACTCCTCCCCACTCCATCGCCCTCCTCGGCCCTCCTCGGCACTCTTCCCGACTCATCCCCACTCCATCGCACTCCTAACCGCGACAACGACGCTGACGACGACGACGACGAGAACGACGACGACGACGACAACGACGACGACGACCACGAGGACGACCACCACCACCACCACCCCACGCCCACAGGGGGGGCGGGGGGGGGCCACCACGCCACGCCCACAGTGGGGGGGGGCCCATCGCGCGGGGAGGGGCCCGATGGCATCAGCATGAGGGGGGGGCCAGACCCTGGACCATCTATCTCATATCCGTCCGTCGATCCGTCCATCCATCCGTACCTCCATTCATCCACGCCCCAAGACCCATCCCCCTCGCTCCCACGCAGCCCCCCCCACGCCCCCACAGGAGCCCCCCCACTCCCACAGGAGCCCCCCGCCCAACTAACACAGAAAGGGGGGGGCGCCGGTGTGCCCGGTACAAGACCCCGCGGGAAAGAGGGAGATGGGGGGTTCCAGGTCGTCGACGGCATCCGGTGCGCCCTGTACGAACCCCCCCGGGAAGGCGGGGGGAGTTCGTGCCACGGGGCACCGCCGACATAATACATATATATATATATATATATGTATCTATGTATCTATATGTATATTCGTATTACTTCGTTGTTGTCATTGTCGCTGTCGTTGTCGTTGTCGTTGTCATTGTCATTGTCATTGCTGCTGCTGTTGTTGTTGTTGTTGAACATTATTTCTTCTTAAGAATAATTATTGTTGGGGCCCCTGGTGCGCGACCCCCCCGCCGCGCCTAGGCCGCAGCCACGTTTTCATCATTTTCGTGAGGAAGTCTCAAGCAAAACGGGTTGGTCCGGATCCGGTTGTGTTGTTACGATCGGTTTTCCCTTGCAAAAAATAAGCTAAAGTGGACATTTCTTGTTCTAACATATCCAAACTTCAAGAATCCCTTGCAAAAATAAGGTAAAGTGGACATTCGCGCGCGCAAGACGAAATCCTTCCAAAACCTTAGTTTTCGTAGCGATTTTAACATACAAACATCAAAAAACCAATGGTTTTTCAAAAAAAATGTCAAAATTTCATCCCGCGCGCTCTTGCGGATTCGTAGGAAACCCAACACTTTTTAAACATTTCTGTCAAACGGGCTTTTGCGAGCAACTTTTTCGAACTTCTGCAACAACGGTTGCGCACCTGCCAGGGCCATCATCCCTGTCAAATAATACCATGCGGGACACATTCGTTTTTTCTTCGCGCGCGCACGCCGTCGTCGTCGGCCGCGGGGCCCTGAATAGTAGCCACGGTCGTCCGCATGCCACGAAGTGAAGTGTCCGAACGTCATAGGGCGGGAAGCTGGGTGTGGGTGGTGGCGAAGAGTCGTTTGGAAATTTGGTAGAGCTTGAACCGGCCCCCCCACAAAGTGGGGGTATTGCCCGCCTCCTATGAAAACCCTGGCACTGGTGAGAACGGAGTGTCCCCACGTGCTAGTAATTGTTGTTGTTGTTGTTGTTGTTGTTGTTGTTGTTGAATTCTCATTTCTGAAGAATAATTATTGTTGGTCCCCCCACACCGGTGCCTACTGTTTTTTCTCAATCAAAGTGTACCCCTCGACGCTCGCACCCTGTTTTTGTCAGGGAAAGACTTCCTGCTCAAACTGGCACCCTGGTCCCCGGGTTACAACAACAACGGCTCCCGCCTTAGACTTCCTAACAATTTAGGCAGGACCCCCGCTCCCGCCCGAGTCTTCCACGCATTGTATTCTCTTGCACAGGGTGTCTAGAGCTCCGACCGTTTTATTTTTCGCGACGCACCCCAACCCCAGTGGGACCTCTGCCCGCAGCGCCCCCCAGTGGGACCTCCCCGGCGCCCCCCAGTGGCCCCCAGCGCCCCCCAGTGGGACCTCTGCCCACAGCGCCCCCCAGTGGGACCTCCCCAGCGCCCCCCAGTGGTCCCCAGCGCCCCCCAGTGGGACCTCTGCCCAATGCCTCCTCCGCGCCCAGTGCCCCCTCCGCCCCGACGATTTTATTTTTCGCGACGCACCCCTCCCCCTCCCCAGACCTCCCCAGCGCCCCCCAGTGGTCCCGAGCGCCCCCCAGCGGGGCCTCCCGAGCCGCGCCCAGTGCCCCCTCCGCTCCGACATTTTTCGCGACGCACCCCTTCCCCCCCCCCAGTCGGGCCTCCCCAGCCGCGCCAAGTGCCTCCTCCGCCCCGACGATTTTATTTTTCGCGACGCACCCCTCCCCCCCGCCCAGTCCCGCACCCCTCCCCCCCAGTGGGACCTCCCCAACGCCCCCCAGTGGTCCCCAGCGCCCCCCAGTCGGGCCTTCCAGCCGCGCCCGTGCCCCCTCCGCCCCGACGATTTTATTTTTCGCGACGCACCCCTCCTCCCCCCAGTCCTCCCCAGCGCCCCCAGTGGTCCCCAGCGCCCCCCAGTGGGGCCTCCCCAGCCGCGCCCAGTGCCCCCTCCGCCCCGACGTTTTATTTTCGCGACGCGCCCCTCCCCCCCTCCCCCGACCTCCCCAGCGCCCCCCAGTGGTCCCCAGCGCCCCCCAGTGGGGCCTCCCCAGCCGCGCCCAGTGCCCCCTCCGCGACCGCGACGCACCCCTCCCCCCCCCCAGTGGGACCTCCCCAGCGCCCCCCAGTGGCCCCCAGCGCCCCCCAGTGGGGCCTCCCAGCCGCGCCCAGTGCCCCCTCCGCCCCGACGATTTTATTTTTCGCGACGCCCTCCCCCCCCCCCAGTGGGACCTCCCCAGCCCCAGCGCACCCCAGTGGTCCCCAGCGCCCCCAGTGGGCCTCCCCAGCCGCGCCCAGTGCCCCCTCCGCCCCGACGATTTTATTTTTCGCGACGCGCACCCCCCCCCCCCCCCCCCAGTGGACCTCCCCAGCGCCCCCAGTGGTCCCCAGCGCCCCCCAGTGGGGCCTCCCCAGCCGCGCCCAGTGCCCCCTCCGCCCCGACGATTTTATTTTTCGCGACGCACCCCTCCCCCCCCGCCCAGTGGCGCACCCCCCCCCCCAGTGGGACCTCCCCAGCGCCCCCCAGTGGTCCCCAGCTCCCCAGCCGCGCCCAGTGCCCCCTCCGCCCCGACGATTTTATTTTTCGCGACGCACCCCTCCCCCCCCAGTGGGACCTCTGTCTTTGGGTCCATCTTGCGGGGGGCGCCCCTTGGCGTCTCTTCGAGCTCGCCCTCTGAACCTCCTCTTGCGGCCCTGTTTGTTCACTCCTTCTGCGATGTCTGGCCCCCTCTTCCCCCTCCTCCTCCACCTCCTCCTCCTCCCCCTTCCTTTTTGTGCAAGAGCCATGGCACACGTGCCACTTGTTCAGGAATCGCGCTCTCGCCAAGGACTTCCTTAACATTTATTTGGGAATCGCTCTCCCCGCGCTCTGGAGTCGCGCTCTCGCTGGAGACTTGCTTGCAACTTACTGAAGAATGGCCTTGCGTTGGGCTTTCCTGCAATTTGCCCAAAGCCGCGCTCCCGACACCCAAGCACCCAAGAGTCGCGCTCGTTGTGGCCCACCAAACCGCTTTGCTTGATATTTCCTTACGATTTATTCAGATGCCGGTCCTCGACACTCAAGAATCGAGCTCTCGTGGCCCTTCGTAGCTCCGCTGCCGCTCTTCGTGGCCCCCTCGCTGCCCTCAGTGGCCCCGCTGTCGCCCTTTGTGGCCACGTATACGAATGCCCTTCGTGGCCCCCTCTCGCTCGCGCCCGTCGTGGCACTATATGCATGCCCTTCGTGGCCCCGCTGTCGCCCTTTGTGGCCCCCTCGCTGCCCTTCGTGGCCCCGGAGCTGCCCTCAGTGGCCCCGTCGCTGCCCTCTGTGGCCTCGGATTTTATGCCCTTCGTGGCCCACGCTGGCTTCTCTCGCGATTTACTTGGGAATCGCGCTATCGCTCGAGACTTCCTCGCGATTCATGCAGGACCCACGCTTCAGCAACCCGCCTGCTCGACCTCGTCGCCTGGGCCCGCCTTCCCGACCTGCCCGCTATGGGTCTGCCCACCCGATCTGCTCGTCTGGTCCTATCGCTTGTGTTCTGCTCCTTGCCCCCCTTCTGCTAATTTCTCTCGTGCTCCATTCTTCTCCCTCCCCCTTCCACCCGTCCTCTCTTCCCTTGTTTTAGGGGCTGCGCTAAATACGCGTGGCAGGTAAGGAAGATATACACCCCAGGGGTACGATCGAAGACGACGAGGGCGGGTGCTGGAGGTTTGGGATATACGTATTGACTGGCCCGTGAACAGATAGGAGCGAACAATTTCAAAATGATTGTTGCTGTTGTAATTGTTGTTGTTGTCGTCGTCGTCGTCGTCGTCGTTGTCGTTGTCGTTGTGGTTGCTGTTATTGTTGTTGTTGTTGTTATTGTTGTTGTTGTTCTTGTTGTTGTTATTATTGTTGTTGTTGTCGTTGTCGTTCCTGACGTTTGTGAGTAGGCACTTTGCGAGTCGTGGAACGCGTTGGATGCCTGGGCGACTGCAGCATGGGGGCAGGTTGGCCCGGAGGGCAACGGGTCCTGGACCCATGGGGCCTCCCACCAGGACCGGGCCTTCGTCCCGAGTCGCCTCCTGCCAGCCCCCGCGGGGGCCCGTGGAGGGCCCCCGAGGGCCAGTGAGAACGGCGACACACCACAGTTTTGTCGCCCGACGGACGACAGCCGTGAAGCCAAAGTGTCGGATCCTTTCTCCAGCATGAGAACCCTCGCACTCTCTTCTCAGTACACAGCTCCCAACGCTGCACAAACAAGGCACGGAACGGCATGGGAAAGGAGGAGGGGTAGGGTGGATATGGTATGCGTGATGAGGAATGAGTAGAAGTTGGGTCTTGAGCCAAAACTGTTACGACCCATGCTCGTGACCTTCAAGCTCAGGGAGTCTAGCAAGGGCATCGGCCTTGAAAACCACAGGCCTCAAGACTCAAATCACACAGTACCCCGACAAACAGTGAGCTTGATAGGTCGCGAAGGCACCGCGGCCCTCCTCCGAGCCAATGGATCGCGCCATCTTGGAGAGAGGAATGGGCACTCTAGTGCCATTTGTGTAAATGCTGCTGCTGCCGTCGTGCCGTAGCGAGTCCTGACGACTTCGCTCCTGCCTGGCTGGTCACTTATATCTCGTTCGGCCCTGACGACCCTCGAGAGACGTGCACCGGCCATGTCCCGCCAGACTGTGACGACTGTCACTCGGCATGGGACGGCTGAACAGCACTGGCCTTGCCGTCGTTCTCCTGCTGCCGGAGTTGCCTCTGGGATTCGGCTCTGGAGCGGCTTTTCTTACGGGGGTCCTCGCGCCGGCCCTCGAGGGCCCCGCTTTCCGCCGAGAGACGCAAACGCCCAGAGCGGAGCAGCTCATATTGAGCCGCGTTGGTTTTGGCAAGGTCCGATTTCGTCATGCAATCGACCGTAAGTAACGGGCGCGGCATCCAACGAATCACGCTCGCGACCTTTTGCATGATATCCCGGACGACCGCGAGGTCGATCGCGGCCCGACGATCCGATCGAGAACCATTTGATAACTTGCTGAGGGTATCATATTCCCTCGGCGTCGACTATGCTGACACACCCCGAGGGCGAGTGAGCGATCAGCTGGCAGTCTTTCTTCAAAATGGCCGCAAAAAGGCCGACCTTCCCCTGCCATGCTTCTGACACCACGTGAGATGAAGCCACTGAGCTTCAGCAAGAGCTCCGGAAAGCGCCAGCGTCTCTCCTGCGAGAGTGCTCGCCACCTGGCGCTTGACTCGGCATGATCTCCAAGCTAGGGGGGTGGCCCTCGCACGTTGACCGTGCGCTAAAGCATTGTCTGCTAGATAGACCTGCCATGCTTGTTGTGGGAACATGCAGTCATCCGAGCCGACTCCTCCGCAGTCGCTGGCCGTCGCGAAAATGCAGCGGGAGGGGTCGAACTTGTGAATTATCACGGGCATGCTGGCCGTGGACATAAGGTGATCCACCATCTTATGTGCCTCGACCAGGTCTCTGACGCATGGTGAATTCACTTTGGTCGCTAGAATGGACGCGCAGCCGGCAGCCTCAGCGCGGGATTCCCGTCCAACCCAGTTCAATTTGCAAACCAGGCTTCGGAGCTCCGCCGCCTCAGTCCCAACCAGGGGACTGGAGTGATCCCCACGACGCCCCCTTGACAGCGGTATCTTGCGGACCTGCTCGAGAATGTATTCTTCCTGGTCCACAAGAATGCGCGGTGTGGCGGTACCGTGTCCCACGAGTCGAAGCCTTCGACCGATATACTCAACTCCGGCCTCATCGAGTTTCTCCATTTCTCCGAACGTGAAACGCTTCTTAAACTCGGTCAAATACTTGCTCTGTTGACCCGGAGGGAAAGCGATAGCCCAGTCGTCAACCTCCAGCAGCACCTGCGCGACTAGGCGACGACCATTCTCCTCCTGGGAAAACCAGCAGGGCTCCAACTTGGCCCTCGTGAAGCCTTGTCCCTCCAGAAACCTGGCCGACGTCTCGTGAAACGCGAGAGGGGCGTCATCGAGCCCATGCACAGGAGCAGTGAGCTCAATGAGAGCTCCGGCCGGAAGGTTCAAGCCCTCGCAGGGCTCCACAAAAACCCGCCCCCTGGGCCGCTTAAGCGGATCGGACTGACAAAAAGCGTTCTTAATGTCGCCTATATGGACCTCGAAGCCATACATGAGAGATATGGCCAGAAACAGCATGAGAGATTCCATGGATGGCGTAGGGGCATAAACTTGGAGTTCAGCAGTGTCCTCATCTTGGTGCCTCCCACGCACCAGCGCGACTTCGCCTTAGGTCGGGCCCCGACACTGCCTTGGGGTTTCCAGCGGCGGACCATGCGGCTCGAGACGACCCGATTGGGAAACAGCTGACTAAGTTGACGCCCCTCGGCCGGATCGTGAACTTTCACGGACTTGGTAGCAACGATCCCCTCCCACTCCTGCAAGTCGGAAGAGGCGAATTCCCCCTTCTCCTCGGGCGTGAGGTCTTTGAGACGAACCTCGCACCCTCGATTAGCTAACAGGGAGAAAGGAAAGCCACCCGAGTCTCCGGGCAGAACTTCACAGTCGGCATTGCCGTTGTGATACTGAGCCCAGGTGCCATTCCACCCCTCCTCGTCTAAAGCTCTTTCCACGTCATTGATATACGACACGAGTTCCTCATCGCTCATTTCCAGAAGCGCATCTATCTTCGAGTCATTCATCTCAAGAAAGCCTGACATAGGAACGTCTTCCATGGCGGGCCCCGGGGGCCGCTCAGGGGGAGGGGGCCTGGAGCGCCTCGCTGGCCTGGATTCTGGCCGACCTTCCAGCTCTTGGACCTGGGTCCGAACACGCCCCGGTGGGACCCCTCTGAAGTCCTCTCCCCTGGTGACCGAAAAACGCTGACCCTGACGTTTCATGCCCAAGTCTAATATCTCGTTCCGAAGAACCGTTCCATCCATAATCGGCCTTGGCGCATTGGACTCCCCACTGGGTGCACCATCGCCCGGGACTTGTCCGGCACTACGGCTCTCGTCCATGCGGGAGTCTGCTGCCGGATCAGCGATGACGGGCGCCTGCTGAGGCTCGGCCTCCAGCCGTCCTCCTTCTGGAGCCTGTTGGAGTGGGAGAGGCTGAGAGGAAGAGGAGTTGGAATACTGACCCTGCGCTGGACCGCTCGAGAGCGGAGGGAGCAAGGCAGCCCCTTCCGGATCAACTTGAATATACTTGTGCGGTCGTGACTCTTCTTCTTCGTCCCCTCCCTCGGTACTGACCTGCCTAGAGCGAGATAAATCCGTAGGTGGCCTGGTATCGCTCCCTGGACCTGAACCCGTGGCGTCAGCGACTTCTTCCTCTGGGATGGGCGACAGCCCGGGAGGTGAAACCGGCCGCTGAACGTTGCCCCCAGGAGCCTGAGACCTGGCGGGATGA
Source organism: Prorocentrum cordatum (assembly GCA_963575745.1). Classification (NCBI taxonomy): domain Eukaryota; class Dinophyceae; order Prorocentrales; family Prorocentraceae; genus Prorocentrum; species Prorocentrum cordatum. The sequence goes on along the minus strand of CAUYUJ010009348.1, from coordinate 12,765 downwards.
GGAAGCGGAGCCTGAATGGGTGAGGCTTCCACTTCCACGCCGTGTCCTGGTTCCCAGGCCTCGCGAGGTGGCGGTCCTTCGGCCGCCGCGTTGATCCCCGCGCCCGCGCGGCCCACTTGGGACTTGGGCCTCTCGAAGAAGTTTCTGGACCCCGGGGTCAGACATAACTTCAGCGCCCTGAGCCTCTGGTGACGTCGCAAGCCTTACTTGCTCAGATGAGCACTTCCACAAGCGACTCCTCATGGCAACCCACACGGCCCCTCCGGACTGAAGAAGCACCGGCCCAGGTCCGACCCAACGGTCACGCTGGAGCGCGTACGTTTTCTTCCCAGATGTGGGGGCTCGGCGCCAGATCAAAACCCACTGCCCTGGATAGACCTTAGCGTCTCTGTGGACATAACCCTTCGAGGCTTCCGCCAGCTTCCGCCTGCTTGAGGAGCGGAAAAGCTCCTGTCGAGCCAGATCCCGGATAGCGTGCTGCCTTGCGTAATCCGCGGCCGCCGTGTCCTGGTCCCATGCCGTCTGAACAAGGTCTCCCTCCCCCACCTGTCTCGCGCCATCATCTGACAACGTGTCATTGGGGGGTCTTGGGTTGACCCCATAAACGAGTTGAAAGGGGGCGTAGCCTCCTCTGTGGAGGTAGCGGTTCTTGGCTGCCACGACCTCGTGGAGAAGGGATTATAACTCGGCTCGGGTGGTGATGAGACTGCTCTCGGAGGCCCTAAGCAAAATCTGTTTCACCCACCCCCCGTGGCGCTCAACGCGCCCATTTTCCCAGGGACTCTCGGCGTCTATCACGTGCTGGAAGACGCCGAGATGCTCAAGGCCTCTCTCGAAATGGCCCTTGAACTCGGGCCCTCCGTCCGAGAGCACCATTTCCGGAGGTCCGAAAGGCCTGATCCAGGCCCTGAGAAAAGCCCTCCACGCCCCCTCCGAGGCCCCGTCGAAAACTTCCACAATCTGGAGATTCGTGCAGTGGCAAATGCAATTCAGCACTGGAATCGATTCCTCTTCAAAATTAACGTAGAAAATATCGACAGCCATCGCCCTGTTAAACTGGAAAGTACGTGGCATGGCCACTGAGCGATGCCCGGCGGGCTCAACTTGGGCTTGGCAGTCGGCACATTCATACTCGTCTCGGACAAACCGAATGACCTCAGGACGAGCGTGTGCCGCACGCAGGACCTTAAGAAATATCTCTTTGCGAGGATGTCCCAGATTCACATGAATTTTGTGAATCAGCCGCTTCGTGGACGCGGTTATCTCCACTTCGTGCTCTCCAGGAACCTCCTGGAGAGCGGGCTCCTCGGCCTCACCTTCCGCGTCTTCTCCCTGCTCCGGAAGCTGCTCCGAGGACTCAGCCTGACTGGGGGAAGCCTCGACCCCGACCCGGCACGCCCCAAGATCTTCTGAGCAGATTTCCGCCATCTCCTCGATGGTGAGGAGACTCTCTTGTTCCTGAATGCTTCTGAGCACTGCATCGGCGAAGGCCTTGCAGAGCTTAGGGGGGTACACCTGTGACTTCCTGGTTGTGCGTCCCCCCTCCAGGTGATGATGTTCGTGGCCGCCCCTACACTGCCGTCCTGACAGCTGGCGAAAAAGGGTGGGGCCGTTGGTCATAACACGGGTGGATTTGCGAGAAAGGGTCCCTTCGACCACGGACAGACCGAACTCACACTGGTCGATGACCACCCCCATGACCCCCGGGAGCTTCCTGATCATATCCACAACATGCTTTCGCCAGAACGCTGCCCCATTCGGATGTTCAAGAGCAAAACGTCGACCCTCCTGAACCTGGACAAGCGCCAGCTTCACGCAGAGAGCCAAAAGGTCCAGCTTTTCTTCCGCTCTTGAACCTCCAGAGGCTCGGGAGAGGTTTCCCGAAAGAGCTCCCCGATCGGACTGAACTCAGCGCGCGGGGGTTCCAGGAAAATCATCCACGGCTTCTTGGTCCGAACGAGCTCCATGGCCCTGTCCTGATCGCCTTTCTTCCTAAAATCCCACCCCGTCGCCAGATCGAGACTGCCCAGGGTGCGCAATCCTGCCTCCCCCAGGAGGGGGGCGACCCGGGGTGGAGAGAAAACTTCAAGAAACGACCTCGACTTGAGATCTGAAGAGACCCTGCAATTTGTCACCAGAGACTGAAGCTGTCTCCTCTCGCTCTTAGTGAGAAACACTTCGTGGTCATCGTTGTTCTGGTCCCCGAAGACCGCGTTCGCCCACAAGGGCATAAGAAACTCGATCCCCCGAGACCCGGTCCTGGACAGAGGCCTTGCCCCCATTGACAGAAGTGAATCCAGCACCTGGCGACGCTTGAGCTTCCCCGGAGAAACTGAAAAAGTGACCCCCCCGGGATGAGGCAGCTTCTTCGCCCTCAGCTCCTGAGACAAGCGCCCGCTCACGTCCAGCGGCCGTTGTGGAAAGTCTTCCACCCGGCCTCCTTCCACTCGTGGTGTTCCTGGTGCCGCTTCTCGGCGGCCTTCTCCTCCGGGCCCGGCGTCCACGGGTCTCTGTTCTCCGGCTTGCGTGAGGGAGTACCCTTGCCCTTGTTGTTGCCCTTGCCGTAGGGGCCGACTGCTGCCGTTGGCGGGGCTGCCAGGTCCGTGCCCGGGAGTGAAAGGCTGGCCTCCGTGGTCAGCGTCCCCGTGGAGCCGATCGGCATCTCGTCCGCAGTGAAGAGGCGGTCCGGATTGCGGGGAGGAGTCGCTGCGTCCTTCTTCTGCTCGACCGGGGGACCGTGCGTCGGATAGCCTCCCAGCGCTGGTGACCTCGTCGGCTGTGGCGCCCCCGCGTTGGCTGCCGCCTGCTGGTGCAGCATCGCCTGAGAGGCCATCGCCGCCGGCGCACTCGTCCCGTCGAGAGGTGCTGTCCCAATGTAGGCCCACGTTGATGGAGCCACTCCTGGCGGCGCCCCCGCTGCGAGAGGTGGTAGGCTCTGAGGCTGTGGCTCGGTCATCTGCTGGCCCAGTGACGAAGGATGCCCCGACGGCACTGGCCGTTGTGGAACCTCCCGAGCCTGCGGTGCCCTGGCCTCCGCCTTGGGGGGGGAGTCGATTGCAGCGGCTGCGACCTTGACCTGGTCCGCCTTGCTGCTCGAGCTGCCCTGCGCTATGGCCCTGATCATTCGGCTGGCCTCCTGCGCCTGTCCCTGGGCTGTCGCGATCGCCGTCATCTGCTCTTTTACGGTGGTCGTGGCCCGCTCGAGCGCCTCCTGCTGCGACGCCTGAAAGGCCATCACCCCCTGGATCATGGCCTTCATCTCCTGAAATTGACTCTCGACCATGCCCTTCATGTCCCTCTCGGTCTTGGCCTGGTACTCGCGCATCTCCTCGAGTGGGTCGGAGGCGGTGTCCATGGCCTCCGCGTCGCTCTCTGGCTTGCGCTTCGCTGAGGACGCCCGGCGAGCTGCTGCTGCTGCGGACCTCTGTTCCGCCTGATCCTTCTGCAGCGCCTCGGTGACCTTCGCCTTCGATACGCCGGCTGCCGAGCCGTCATGAATGAGCCGCCCGCCAGACCTCCGGCCATCATGCCCGGGTGAAGAGGTAACGGAGATCTCTCGGCTCCAGGAGGTGGCTTGGGCACGCATATCAAGGCCTGCCACTGTGGCTCGGCGGTCGCGCCCTGAGCCCAACCTTGTCCACGCAGCGTGCACGCGGCGTCCTTCTTCTTGCACAGGCACATCTTCTCCTCTTTCACGGTCCCTTTTGTCGGCCTCAGCTCCCAGTATCCGACCCTCATCGTGCACCTGCTGCATACGAACCACTTCCCCCACGAGTTGGCTCCGTAGTTCACGAGCGTCCGCGGGTGCCAACACGTCTCGTACGCTTCCGAGAGGCGACGAAGAGACTTGGGCAGGTTGGTCGGCCAGAAGCGCTTGGCGCGGCACATACTCCCGAACTCTTCGGCCATACGCGCCGACCAATATAGCACCCGCCCGGCTAAGCAGGCCCATCCCTTCTCGCCCATGTTGAGGTTCTCGGGGACGTAGGTCCCGGTGGCCCCGTAGACCCATGCTGAGTCTGTCTGGCTCTGCATGCGATCCGTCATCGTATGTGGCCGCTCCTGAGCTCCACGACGCCCCCTCTGGCCTGCCACGCGGGTCGTCGAAGCAGCTGGCGGCGTCGCGATCTGCTCTCCAATCGGCTTCTGAGTTGTCGAGGCCGTAGCCGAATTGCTGTGAGCTGAATGATTCGAGCCCAAGTGCTGCGAAGAAGGCGGACGAAGTCGAGGCTGGCCTCGTGGCCCACGTCGGCCACCTCCAACCCCGCGCTGTCGACCCTCCCCTGGCTCTGAAACGTCTCGACCTGGAACTCAAAGCCCTGGCGAGTCCCGAAGTACACGTACTGCTCAGCGCGGAGTCGGAGGTACCGCCCGACTCCAGACCCCTTAGTGGACCGGTTCTGGAACCTGAGTTGTCCAGCCCAACTAAGGCCCCGGCGTGCGTCCCGACTACATCTGACCTAAGATTCTCCCAGAAAAAGGTCCCGGACCCCCTCGGGCGCTCTTCCGTCCCCCTCGGACTCCCCCAGCAGCTTCCGTCGTGCAGCCCCCCCATGCCAGTGCTGACAGAAGACGCGATGATGTACTTCCCCTTGGCTTGAAACGCATCCTTCGGCAGCTGAGGGTGCGACCTAAACACGGAGGCTGGAGCTTTAAAGTCTTTGGCGGGAACCGAAAACTTGCCCGCCTGTATGGCGCGGTGGGCCGACGGGGGCCTAGTCAGAGGCGTCGTGACCCCCAACTTCGTAAAAGTCAGAGCTTTGTTCGGGAGATCTACAATCCCACCTGGCATTTCCTGAAATCCTATCGGCAAAAGGGGTGGAACGTCCTGGTCCAGAACGTCCAGCTCCAGCACCCCCCCCCCATGCTACCCTCAATGCCTACAGGGATCAGAGCGGTGTGGGTGGCCAGTGCCCCCCCCCCCCACCTACTCCGCGCGCTTAGGTTCCTGGGTGGGACCCTTGGGACGGCGAGCCCTTTTGAGGCCCAGTGCCCCTCGATCTCCTGCAAAGCTTGCTCTCCTACGAGGCCCTGACCGGCCGCGGTGTCGACCACCATGGCCCCAGGACCTACGGCGAGCAGGACAACTGCGTAGGTTGGAGGAGGAGGCTCGTCAAAGCACTGGGAGGTGGAGTGATCTAGAGCATGCACGTACAGGAAAGTCATACCCGTGGCAGGGGACCCCTTTTTCGTCCTTGGCCCCTGCGCCCTGCTTCTGTGGGCACTCTCGAGACCAGTGTCCCTTCTGATGACAGACACGGCATCTCGCGCGCTTAATTAATTCAGCAAGCGGAAGGCGGCTCTTCCGCGCTCTGAACGTGCCGTCTGCTGCCCTGTGGCCGGGCCTGCGAGCCTTCTCGCGCCCATCGCTGCCGCGGCCCTGGCCAGACCTATCGTAGAACTTCCGGTCGGTCTTCAGCTGTCTCTTCAAGTCGCGGTTCTGCCTCCATGTCTTGCGGCGCTCCTGGTTAATGGCGGCCAGCGCTGCAGGCGCGTCGTCCTCCCCGACGTCGGCCGACTCCAGGATCGCCCAGACCTCTGCTTCCCCGTCTGAGTCCATGGAGGAGACATCCGAATAGTCGAGCAAGGACTCGTCGTCGCGCTCGACCTGATAGGTAGGCACCTGAGGTAGAGGTGCTTCCGAGCCCATAGTGGCGTAGGTCCTCCGTGCTTTGAAATGCTCTCGATGGGAGATGTCCATCTCCCGAATAGCCGAGAGAAGAGAGCCGATTTGTAGTCCTTCTGGTCCCTCATGAGCACCTTGACCATCTGCGCCGAGCGCTCGTCGAGAGAAACTCCTTCCTCCAGGAACATCAGTTTCCACTCGTCTGGAAGCGGCAGCCCCTGAGTAGCTACCCTGTCGAAGGCCGTGTCCACACGTGCATTGTATTCGGTGAGATTATTTCCCTGCTTGCGTGAATAATCCAGTAAGCACTCTCGAGCGACCTTCCGTCGCTCGTCGCCGTGTCTTTCACCGGACATCAAGTCAAGGCGTTTGATAATGGCGTCAAACCCCCATGAGCTGCATAGCGTGTCGTCATCGAGGTCCTCGAGCTTCCGTTGAAGGTCTTGATCAAGAGAGCGGAAGAAGCGATCAGCCTGCTTGTGGGAGGGAACGTCCGTCAGTGTTCTCCAGCGCAGCACCGTGCGGCGCCACATGCGGTAGTCCCCCCAGCCTCTCCATTTCTCGGGGTCGGCGAAGTCCTTGCCGGTGTTCGTGCTGGAGCGGTCGTCATCATGTCCGGAGTGGCGCTTATTGGGCTCCCACTTGCTGTCCTTGTAGCTGTCGTTCCATCTCCATCCGGATGACCAGTCGCCCCGATGCTCGTCTTTCCAAGGCCTGTCCCCGTAGCTCTCCCAGGTCGAAGCCGGAGTCCAGGTGGATCGCGAAGAAGCCCACTGCTGCTCGCCAGGCTTGTAGTCCGGCTCCTGCCATGTGCTTCTCGTCGCGTCCCAGCCACCCGAATGCCACTGCTCCGACCTGCCCTGGGACGTCTCGGTGGCGGACGCGGCCGCGCCACCACCGGACCATGTCCCCGCACTCGTCGACTCGTGCACTGGCGGTGGTGCATGCCAGCCTGACCACGAGCGATCCTCGGCGCTTGACCACGGAGCACTTGAGCTCTGCCCGTGACCGCGCCGACGTCCACTGTCGTCGTCGTCCCCATGTGGGTCACGCTGGTGACTCTGGGAACTGGCAGGCACCACGTCCAGTGGTAGAAGACGTGCCAACTTCTCTGCCTCATCTTGGTCGAGGTTGAGACCGTCATGCCTCATCAGTGTTTCGGTCACTGCCCGTACTGCCGAATGCTCCCCTCGTTCTTCTCGCTGTGTCTCTCGATTAGCACCTTGCTCCGCTGCTGCCGTCATTGGTCCGCGGACTCAGAGCTGCTCACAGCTCCGCTACCACTGTCGCCCGACGGACGACAGCAGTGAAACCATGTCGGATCCTTTCTCCAGCAGGAGAACCCTCGCACTCTCTTCTCAGTACACAGCTCCCAACGCTGTACAAACAAGGCACGGAACGGTATGGGAAAGGAAGAGGGGTAGGGTGGATATGGTATGCGTGATGAGGAATGAGTAGAAGTTGGGTCTTGAGCCAAAATGGTTACGACCCATGCTCGTGACCTTCAAGCTCAGGGAGTAGCAGGGGCATCGGCCTTGAAAACTACAGGCCTCTAGACTCAAATCACACAGTTTGGGTGACCCAAGAGGGGGTCCAGCTGAAAGGGGGTGGTGCAATAGATTTGGGGCAATTGTTCTGCAAATGTACTGCGCAGGAGAATTGTATTGCATTGTAGTGCAAATAATGTATTGCATGCGAAAATCCAGCAATACATTTGCGCCCCGAAATGTATTGCACGCCCCAAATGTATTGCAACCCCATAAATCTATTGCAGCAAATCTATTGCACCACCCCCTTGTCGCTGGACCCCCTTTTGGGTCAACCCGACACAAGCCCCGCTTCCCTCAGGACTAGGTTTATGTTGCTCCCATCGTACCTAGGGACCACATCCCCGAACATAATTTCGAACACCCAGGAGAGCGTCGAAAGAGTGCCGAAAGAGTGTCGAAACAGTGTCGGGCGAGTGTCTCCCAGGGCCCGACACGTGACAACCCTTGAGTTTGGGCACATTTTTGCTGGTGTTCGAAATTATTTCTGGTGGTCAAGGCTAAAACAAGTTGGAATATCATAAGACTAGTTCGGGCAAGTCTTCCTGCGGCAGGTTCGTGTCGTGCCGACTTCGACGTTGGTATTTGACGCCGAGGGGATCGTTCAACCTTGAACGATCGGCCGTTTCCGAAACGTCCAAATCGTTCCACATCGACCGATTCTGGGTCGCCCGCGGCGTTCAACGTTGAACGCCGCTGGCGGGGTCGCCGCTGGTCGACACGACACGAACCTACCGCAGACGGATTTTGGGCGATCAATTAAACAAACTCGAGAAATACCCGCAAATAGTAAAAAGATCGTCCCCAGACGATTTGTTTTACCATATGTTAATATTCCCTCTGTAGAAGGACACGCCCGACTTAGCCTCAGGACCCGCTTCCCCCATGGCGAGGTCCTGGATGTCGTTGTGCAGCTGCCTGAGGTCCTTGGTGATTCCGTGCTCGCGCATCAGCTCGACGAGCCTCTGGCAGTGTGTGACCGTCGCCAGCCGCTTCTCCCTGCTCGGGTCCTTGACAGGGCTGGACCTAGACGTTGTTTTTCGTTTTCGTGTTGTTTTCGTTTTGTTCTTCGTTTTGTTCTACCTGTTTTCCTGCCAAAGCGAAAAACAAAGCACAGCCGAAGTCCAGCAAACGAGCGTTTAGGTCAAGCCCTGCTCCTTGAACGACTTCTGGATGATGGCCCTGATCGCTTCGTCCAGCTTCCCGACCGCATCGACAACCACCTCGTCGGGCAACAGCATGGCCTGGCACCGGTCGATCCTGGCCGTGATGAGCGCGGGGTTCCCGCTGCCGATCGAGGCGGCCAGCTCCTCCTTGGCCTCGGCCACGAGGCGCTCGTGGTCGGTGCTCAGCCTCGCAAGCAAGGCCTCGGCCTTCTCGACGCTCACGGCCCACTCCAGGGCCTGCGCGATGGCCATCTTCAGCGAGGCGAGGACCAGGTGCGTCAGTGGGGAGGCCGTGCGGGCTCTCTCCCCCGCGGCCGCCAGGGCCTCCTCCTCCCGCCTCTTCTCCATCAGCTGCTTCTCCTCCAGGGTGCGCTTCAGGGCCGTGGTCACCTCGCTGAGCACGGTCTCTACCTTCTGCAGCTCCTTCTTCTTGATGAACTTGACCTCCCTCGCCTCCTCGATGAGCGCTCCCAGCTTCACGACGATGCCCCTGTGGTCCAGCATTGCCGCAACCTCCGCGGACGTCTGCGCCTGCTCGGCCTGCAGCCTCGCCTGCACGGCGGACCCCAGCTGGAGCTTGAGCATGGCCATCTTGTCGTTGGCTACCTCCGCCTCCTTCATCATCTGCTTCAACTCCTCCTCGGCCATCCTCACCATCGCGTCCTTGACCTTCGCCGCATGCGCCTCCTCCAGAGCCGCCTTGAGGGAAGCCCATGATACCGCTACTCCCACGGACCCCTCCTGGGGTGCGTTCTGACCAGACTCTCGAAGAGCATCCAGCCGTGGCGGCGAGGGCCCTCCGGGGCGAGCGGCGGCGCCAGCACCCGTCCCTCTCCCGCAAGGATAATAAGACTGGCATCAGCAGAGCCTCTCGGAAGCCCGCGCGGAATTCTGGGACCTGCGCCGGACCACCCCTCCCCGGCGCGCTCCGCGCGCCGAGGGCGCCGCCGGAAAGGCGCCGCCAGGGGGCTCCAGCGCCGAACCCCGAAAATCGGCACGGACCTGCGTCGATGCCGTTCTTTGTGCACCGACGCCGAGCCTTGACGCCGTCGATGTCCTGGGCCTCGAGCGCCCCCTGCAGCGCCACGGTGGCGTCCAGGCGGCGCTTCTCGGCGTGCAGCGCCGCCAGGCGCGCCTGCGAGGGGCACCGGCAGGGGGGGGGACCAGCTGCGGGGGGGAAGCACCGCGCTGGACTCGGCGGTGCCTCGCCGATCGAGCACCGACGGGCCCCCCCCCGACGTCGTTCACTGGGCGGGGTGGGCCCTCGGCCCCCCCCCCCTAAAGGATCGGCGAGGACTGGGCGACCGGGGGTCGAGACATCCCCCCCTGAGCCTAGAGGCCTGAGGATGCTGACGATGATGAGATGAGGAGGAGGAGGAGGAGGAGGAGGAGGAGGAGGAGGAGGAGAGGAGGAGGAGGAGGGAGGAGGAGGAGGAGAGGAGGAGGAGGGGAGGAGAAGAGGAGGAGGGAGGAGGAGGAGGAGGAGGAAGCACCGCCTTGAGTGATAACAGGGAGGACGTCTCGAGGATGAGGAGAATAAAGGATGAGGCACATGAGGATGATTATTATAAGAATGAAGATTCAAATGATAATGAGGAGATGATGATAATGAAGGATGATGATGGGGGCGGAAATTGTCCCCGCCGAGGGCGATGCTCGGCGATGCATCGCCGCGCGCCGGCCATGCGCCGGCGACGTCGGCGATGCATCGGCGACGTCGGTGTGGAGAAGATTGGACCCCACATCGAGCCGCATCGCTGACGCATCGGCGATGCATCGGCGATGCGGCGCGATCCTTCGGCCCCGTCTGCTCCGATCCCATCCAGGAACCCTAGAAGAGAGCGGCTCTTGCATGAGTTCACAAAACCTGGCGCGCGTGGAGGGGGAGGAGCAGCAGCAGGAGGAAGAGGAGGAGGAGGAGCAGGAGAAGGAGGAGGAGGAGGAAGAGGAGGAGGGGGAGAAGAGGAAGGAGGGGGAGGAGGAGAAGAGGAGGAGGAGGAGGAGGAGGAGGAGAGAGGAGGAGGAGGAGGAGGGAGAGGAGGCCTAGAAGCGAGCGAACGAACCACCAGTGCGGACGGCCCTCCGGGCCAACCTGAGACCTGGTGGGAGAGGCCCCAGCCTCCTGGCACACCGCTGCCCGGGAAACAGGCGGCCGTGCACGTGGACGGCGAGACGCTCGTGCACGCGAGCAGCAAGACGAGACGAGCCTGTGACACAGGAGGATGAGGAGGGGGAGGGGGAGGAGGAGGAGGAGGAGCAGAAGGAGGAGGAAGGAAGAGGAGGAGGAGGAGGAGGAGGAGGAGGAGGAGGAGGAGGAGGAGGAGGGAGCAGGAGCAGGAAGCAGGAGCAGGAGGCAGGAGGAGGATGAGGCATGAGGATGAGGATGAGGATGGGATGAGGATGAGGAGGAGGAGGAGGAGGAGGCGGAGGAGGAGGAGAGGAGGAGGAGGAGGGGAGGAGGAGGAGGAAGGTGGGGAGGAGGAGGAGGAGGTGGTGGTGGTGGTGCTTCGAGCCTCGGACTATGAGCAAGTTACAACGTGTTTACTAAAGCATGCGCTCGCCGTGCGCGAAACATTCATTGTGAATGCCCCGCGGTGTCAAAATCTACGGGTGCCCCTTAAACGCCCGAACGGGGACACCAGGGTTCGCTGGGACGGATTGCCAGCTATCGCGCCGGGAGGCCCACGCACCCCCAGCACGTCTAAGGTGGAGGATGAGGAGGATGAGGAGGAGGAGGAGGAGGAGCAGGAGGGGGAGGAGGAGGAGGAGGAGGAAGGAGGAGAGGAGGAGGGGAGGAGGAGGAGGAGGAGGAGGCCCATCTCTCTCCGCCGCTGCCCCCGACGAGCCTCCGCGGGCGCGGTGCTCGCCGCCGCCACGCCGGCTGCGCGCGCCTCCTCGAGGGGCTTCTCTAGGAGCCGGATGCTCTCGCCGAGGCGCGCCTGCAGGGCCTCCAACTCCACCACCGCGTCCTTGAGGCTTCTCCGCGACTTGAGGGACCCCGCCGCCGAGAAGTCCTGCGGGAGGCGCGCGTCCGACCCGAGCACACAGTATACAGCAGCCTGCAGTGCAGCGTTCCCCGCGCGGCAGGGCCAGAAAGCGCCCGCCGCGCGGACTGCATTACGAGATTTGCGAGCGCGCGCGCCGCCCGTGCGTGCCGACGCACATCGAATACAAATATGCTTGTGTGGCGCCGATCCTGGGCAGGAGCGTCTGGACTCGGATCGATCCATCGGATCGGCGATCAAGACGAGCTGGATCTGCGGAAACCGGCAACCGAGTCCGGAGACGCCGCATCGGCGGACCTCGGCAAGCTAGTAGCTGGGCCTCCGTGGCGGAACCGGAACCCAGAATCGAAGTCAAAATCGGCGTCCGAGATCGGACTCGGAAGCCATCGGCATCGAATCGAATCGGAACCGAAGCGAGCCCCGTCCTGGGTCGCGGAGCGCCCGTTCCCCAGCGCCGCCAGCGCCGCCCGCAGCTGCCGCTCGGCGGCTGCCCGCCGCAGCATGCTCTGGAGCTGGGCCTCGCGGGGGGCGTGCAGGCGTGGGGCGTCCTCCTCCTCCTCCTCCTCCTCCTTCTCCTCTTTCTCCTCCTCCTCCCTCCTCCTCCCCCTCCCTCCTCCTTCCTCCGGCGCGCCGCCGCCGAGGGGGGGGGGGGCGCAAATCGTGGCTTTAGAAGCCCGAAAGGGGTGCGGAAAAGATGGGTACAGTGCCCCTCCGCAAATGGTTGTTCAAAAGCAGCAGCGGCTGCGGATGGGCCGGCGGCTGTTGCCTTCAGTGTACGACGTCCGCGGCCTCGCGGACAGCGAGCCCTGTAAAAAAAAGACAAGCGCTGCTGTGGGGCATCGTAACCGTTATTACAATACCCATTCCGATCGTCCCGAATAGCGGGCGGCATGCGCGCGGCCGAGAGGGGAGGCCGGGACGTTTGGAAAAAAGAAGGGGCACCGTGACATCTGGGGGGACACCGCCTCGACATCCCCCCCGCAGTTCAGGGGGGCCTCTTGGGCCGTCGTTGGAAGGGGGGGAGGATTGTTCCCGCGCTTCGCTCCCACTGGGCCCCACCTCCAGGGCTTCGCCTCACCAGAGCGTCATCACTCCTACCCTACTGTTTCCCCGTCATGCTCGTTTGTTGCCTGGTAATCGCCACACCCCTTTGGACTAGAAGAAGAAGAAGAAGACGAAGACGAAGAAGAAGAAACGCCACAAACATAAACTTTGGGGCGCTCCGCGCGGATTTCTCGGACCTGCGCTGAACCTCCCTGCCAGGGGCGGTGCCGGAGGTGCCGCCGGATCCCCAAAATCCGCGCGGAGCGCCAACAATTTATGCTTATGGCGTTTTTCTTCTTCGATTTTGGACCCCCCCGAGCCTTGGCCGCGGCCACCCTCGCCGGGTCCACGCCCATCTCCTCGGCGTGCTTTATGGC
>CAUYUJ010009347.1:467496-489920 GCA_963575745.1 Prorocentrum cordatum | reverse complement strand
ACTCCTGCTACTACTACTACTACTACTACTACTACTACTGCTACTACTACTACTACTACTACTACTACTACTACTACTACTACTACTACTACTACTACAACTACCACTACCACTTCTCGGTGAAGCTCCTGAGGAGGAGAAGGAGGAGGAAGGAGGGGAAGGAGGAGGAGAAGTAGGAGGAGGGACGAGATAATGTTCCCCACTGTGAGCTTGCGGGGGGGGCGCATCACAAAAGACCCTATGCGGTTAACTGGAGGAGGCCAGCGAGCGCGCCTCGCCGCCCGGGTGCCGCTTGTGGAACAGCGTGACGTCATAGACCTCTTGGGGGGCGGCGGCCCGTCGCCCCCAGTCGAGGCGCCGCGGAGCAGAGCTGGAGGGGCTCGCCTTTCGCAGCTCAACACCCGAAACGACATCGAAGACGTCGACGTCGACAAAGACCTCGACGTCGACGTCGACAACGACCTTTCGGCGGCGGGCGAGGGGGGGGGAAGTGAGAAGGAGAAGGCCCTCTCAGAAAACGGCGGGCATTCGCAGAATTCCTCAATTCTTCACGCCTTCTGCTTCTGAGAGGTGTTCTGCGTCTTCGGGGACAGCTCAGAAAACTTCTACGCAGGCCCATGGCCTTCCGAAACTTCTTAGAAGGCCTGCTCCTACTCACTTCCCCCCCTCGCTCGCCGCCGAGCACCTCTACAATCGAAACCACAGCGACGACGTCAACGTCGACGGTCGACAACGACAGCGACAATAATGACGTCGACGTCGACTCGCAGCCTGATGCTCTGAACGCATCGGAGGTCGGTGATGCTACAGACTGTTGAGGCGGGCTGGGAGGAAGCCTTGCCCGCGCTGCCGGCACATGGAATGCTGGAGTCTCCCAATCGGGCTCCAGCGGCGAGGAGAACGGGGGAAAGCGAGGGTTCCCTTCTCCCCCATGTTCCCTCCTCCTCCTCCTCAACCTTGTTGGTCTCGCCCTCCCTGACATGGTTTGTGGGTCACTCCCCAGGCGAGGCCGCCTCTGACAGAACGCGGTTAGCAGGCATGACTCAAGTCCGCCCGTTTGATCACGAGTGCCCAAGGTTCTGCACATTCCCGAAGACTGCTAACATCTACCACACGAGAATGTTTCGTCGAGGAGCATCAGATCAATGACGACGTGTAGGATGAGCAAGCGCGAAAAGAGTGAGAGCTGGTGCAGAAGAGCCCATCCACCCAACTGACTGACTAGCGCGAAGAATGGCTTCAGCCCGGGTGCAACTACAAAGCACTTGCAGCGTGAGGGAAGCATGCGGCACCTTCCGATTTATGATTATCCACAACATCTCGCCGTCTTTCCCGTTGTGCTGCGCCACCTCCCAGCCAACCCTCCACAAAGACGGTTGTGGGGCTAGCGCGCAGCGAAAAGAACAAAGCATCTCCCGAGTTTGCGGGCTGTCACCATGCGAGTTGGAGTCCACACCTGTCCCATGCCCCTCTCGGGTCGGTCGGAAAAGGGGCACAGCAAAGGCGGGGTTGGCGAATCAGCCGCATACAGCTAGTCTTCTCCCAACGCCTGTAAGGGGGGCGACCTAATTAATGTACCACCCTCATTCCCGGTAAATCCAGGCTCTGAAGAAGCGGTCTAATGTTCAATGCAACCTCACTACAAAACACGTTAGGACCCTTCCCCGACACCGCTTCCCAGAATGGGACATTTCACGTACATTACGCAAACTGACCTTCCCCCCGCCATGTGTCGAAGAAAACGCCAGGCGGCGAGGGACGAAACCAGCAGCAATCCGCAGCTTTCGCAACCCGACTTTCCCCTTTCCCAATCCCCACCCCCCTGTTGTCTGACCAGACTGGTCCCCCCCTGATAACACGGGATGTGCCGACCCCTTTCTTCAGAACGTAGCAGAGGACCCTAGGATGTGCTCAAGGGACCCTAGGACCCCAGGCACATGACTACCGATAGAACCACCCTATGGGTGAGAAGGAGGTTGGGGGGCAGGGAGAGGCGGTTGATTTGCGGTTTTTCTTTGTACGTATCGATCAATCAATCAATAGATCTATCAATCTGTCAAACTTCATACATACATATCTATATATATGTAACATACACCCACTGGTCACTCCTTTCATATATATATGTATGTAAATATGAAAGGAGTGACCACATCTTCCACCTATAAATATTACCTTCTATCGATCAACAGCTCGACATAGCAATACATCAACATATCATTCGAACAATCTAATACATATGTATGTATAGATCGATCGATCCATACATCAATATATCAAGCTGCCACTATATTAATACAACCATCTCGACAACTTTCGGGACAACCATCGGGACAACCATCGGGACAACCATCGGGACAACCATCGGGACAACCATCGGGGCAACCATCGCGACAACCGTCGGGACAACCATCGGGACAACCATCGGGACAGACATCGGGACGACCATCGGGACAACCATCGGGACAACCATCGGGACAACCATCGGGGCAACTATCAGGACAACCATCGGGACAACCATCAGGACAACCATCGGGAAAACCATCGGGACTACCATCGGGACAACCATCGGGACAACCACCTGGACAACCATCGGGGCAACCGCCAGGACAACATTCGGGACAACCATCGAGACAACCATCGGGACAACTGCTGGGACAACCATCTGGACAACCATCGGGACAACCATCGGGACAACCATCTGGACAACCATCGGGGCAACCATCGGGAAAACCATCGGGACAACTATCGGGGCAACCTCTGGGACAACCATCGGGACAACCATCGGGACAACCATCGGGACAACCACCGGGGCAACCACCGCGACAACCGTCGGGACAACCATCGGGACATCCATCGGGGCAACCATCGGAACAATCATCGGGAAGGGCATCGGGACAACCATCGGGGCAACTATCGGGACAACCATCGGGAAAACCATCGGGACAACTATCGGGACAACCATTGGGACAACCATCGGGACAACCATCGGGACAACCATCGGGACAACCATCGGGACAACCATCGGGACAACCATCGGGACAACCATCGGGACAACCATCGGGACAACCATCGGGGCAACCACCGGGACAACCCACGGGACAACCATCGGGACAACCATCGGGGCAACCATCGGGGCAACTATCGGGACAACCATCGGGACAACCATCGGGACAACCATCGGGGCAACCATCGAGACAACCATCGGGACACCCATCGGGACAACCATCGGGGCAACTATCAAGACAACCATCGGGACATCCATCTGGACAACCATCGGGACAACGAGCGTGACAACCAACGGGGCAACAACCGGGACAACCATCGAGACAACCATCGGAACAACAATCAGGGCAACCATCGCGACAACCTTCGGGACAACCATCTGGACAACCATCGGGGCAACCATCGGGAAAACCATCGGGACAACTATCGGGGCAACCATCGGGACAACCATCGGGACAACCATCGGGACAACCATTGGGACAACCATCGGGACAACCATCGGGACAACCATCGGGACAACCATCGGGACAACCATCGAGGCAACCATCGGGACAACCATCGGGACAACCATCGGGACAACCATCGGGGCAACTCTCAGGACAACCATCGGGACAACCATCAGGACAACCATCGGGAAAACCATCGGGACAACCATCGGGACAACCATCGGGACAACCATCTGGACAACCATCGGGACAACCGCGGGGACAACCATCGGGACAACCATCGAGACAACCATCGGGACAACTGCTGGGACAACCGCCGGGACCACCCGGTAGCCACGGCCGACCGACGGGGTGGGCGGCCCTTTTGGCAATAGATGGCCCCTACCAGTGCAGGAACTCGCGCAGCTTTGCCTCGCCCGCACGCACGACCCGAGCCGAAACCGCAACCGATTGCCCAGTTGGGGTCACTTCCGTTCACGCCCCCCAACCTCCGACAGTTGTAAGAACTCAAGGAGCCCTGAGCGACCTCGGGCGCTACTGAGTTGTGTCTCGTGGGCCTCCCAGACGGAGGGCGCTATTGAGTTGTGTCTCGGGCGCTACTGAGTTGTAGGGACAATGGTTTGACGGAATTCCTGGACGACCCCGGGCGCTACTGAGTTGTGTCTCGTGTCTCGTGGCCTCCCAGAGGCCAGGCCCACCGAAAACGGACCCAAGAGCCTCCGAGGGTCCACCAAGAGAGCCCCACGACAATCCAAAAGGGCCCCCAGACTGCCCCAGAGCGCCGAAGAACAGGCTCAAGACGGCCCGAGAGGCATCCGAGACGCTCTAAGAGTCTCACGCGCGCTGAGAAGGACCTACTTCACAGTCAAAAGCTAAGGTGCAAGCGGCACATGCGGAAGAGGCTCAGACGCTCGTCCGCTCTCACAGAGTACTGAAATTGCCACGTTGGGCACGAGCGTGACATCCATGCCAACAAAGAGCGGACGAGTCTCTTCGCCAGGGATCTCATCTTTGGAACCTGGTGCGGCGATGTGGCAATAGACGAGAGAGAACATTTCAACGCCGCACCGCCTTGTTCTCTAGCGCGGTCGGCATACATCGGAGGGACTTAGCAGTCATCCCGTACTACTACCGACATTAGGGGCACCCTGAAATTGCACTTGGCCCTAACCAGACCTCTCCCAGAGAACGTTCTGACCAAGATTCCAAAGCGAAACTAGCCGTGGCGATGAGGATCTCCCAGGAGGCCCGAAGAGGCAAGAACGGGGTGCAGCGGTATCGGCTCGGCAGGTTATTGCCGTGACGACCCCAACGCTAATTTCTGACACCGCGTGGATCGCGCAACCCTGAACGATCGGCGGCTTCTCGATCGCCAGATCGTTCCACATCGGCCGATTCTTGGCCACTGGCGGCATTCAAATTTGAAAGCCCGCGGCGAGGTTGCCGCCGCCGGCGGATCAGGATCGAATCTGGGATCCGTCAACATCGAATCGAGAAATCGGATCAGACGGATCAGGCTGCACCGCAATAGAGTCGAAGTCATACTGGATCGGCTAACCCAATTTGCAAACCAGCGCCGTGCAAACACTGGGCCGAATCGGTTCGCCTCACTATCGGAATCGAATCGGATCGGGCCCGCCCGAACCGATATCCGTCGGTCGGGAGGAGTAGGTAGAAACATTCAGTAGGAAGGCGTTGGAAGTAGATTGGGCTTCCGCCCGCCCACAGAAGAGGAAGGAAAAAGGTGAAACCCATCGACCATTGCAGCAGGAGATTGGGATCCGAGAATCCAGAAACACATGCTGTCAACGACCGACGGTTATCGAATGGGATCGGTCGGATCGAGATGAACCTTGGAGGCTCGCCTCCTCCAGAGTGTAGCCGATGCGCTGGGAGGGCGGCACCAACGGCATCCACTCGGTGAAGGGGTAGCCTGCTGGCGCTCGCGCCGGCCAGGGGTTGGGAGGGGCAAGGTCTGGGCGGCTGGACTGCAAAGAGAAGACGACGACGACGACGACGACGACGACGACGACGACGACGACGACGACGGCGGCGGCGGCGGCGACGGCGGCGGCGGCGGCGGCGGCGCGAGGTGCTAAAGAGGCGCAAACTTGGGGCGTTCGCGCCCCATCTCAGACCTGGCGCATCCCACCCTGCACGGTCTCATTGCACTGAATCCCTCTCCGTCCGCCGAGTCGAACGTCCTAGAATACTGTGATCCCCAAATGGTGATCGCAGGGCGTGACTCATCGTTAACTTTACAATCGGCGAGGCTTTCGCACAGCGGGAATGAAGAGGAGGAGGCGCTGCAGCACCAGGGGGAGCAAGGGAGAGCAGAGAAGGGGAAACGAGGGACGGCATCGGCGAGACAATTACAGGAGCCAGAAGTGGGGCCCGCGCTGGAGCAAGGCGCCTTTCTGAACGACGGAATATCAGCTCCGATCCTGAGATGAAGCCAACTATGCAGCGGGAACACCATCATCGCGAACGACCACGACCAGCAGATTTATGGCTGCAGCGAGACACAAGTACAACAACATATGCGGATGCCACTGCGCCAGAAAGGAACAACACACAAAAAAACGCGGGGGACAGGCGTGAGCCGGGCTGGCGAAGCCAGGGGAGAGGAAAGCAATGCTCAGAACGTGCAACGTGAAGATTGTTTGCTTCGGGGGGAGGGGCAATTTTCACCACAACAGCGCACGCCTGAGGGTCATCGCGGTCACCCTCGTCGCCCGAACAATGCTTTCAACTCTGCAGATACATTCAGAATTCACCCGCGCAACGTGGGATCGCATCCGCCGCCGTCCCTGGCAAGTTTCAGCCACGGCCGCGTCTCTGTACCGCACACGCACATTTCCCGTCAACGGCGAGGCAGAGAGCTGCACCAGCGATAGAGCTAAACGGGGACACCGAGAAGCGAATTGCCCAGCATGCAGGAGAGAGGAAAAAGACTGACAGGGCGACCGCGGAGGAGGAAGGAGGGGGCACTCAGAGGCGGAAGACTTCCGACCTGAGCGCGCTGGCGCGGCCAGCCTCGTCAGCGGGGACCGTGGCAGCTGCCAGGCCGCGGCGTCGGGGCACCCACGGGCGATGACGAGGCCCAGTACGTGAAATCAAAAGGTACCCGCAGTGACGCCGTCGGTGAAGTAGGACTAGATCCTTGCACGTCAGAAAAAGCGCAGCTAGGCCGCCCAGGTGGAGATCCTGCTCCCGGCGGGTCTACGAGTCTGCGGGTCAGGGGAGGCGCGGCCGAGCTGGGAAATCTTCATGGAAAGAGCTTGCGCGTCCAGCCCCTCCCGCGACTGAGGAACGCTTGGCTTGGGCCTTGCACCTCGGGAGACTAAGGTACCTACTACACCGCTACTCCCTGGACCTCTCAAAGGGGTGCGTCCTGGCCAGAATTTCGATGCCGACGAGGGCGAAAGCGGGCGGCGAAGGGTAGCAATATGGTTACCGTTTCACCTTTTCCTCCTCTGACGCTTGGCACCTCTTCGTCGTCGTCGTCCGGCTGGCGATGCGCCCCCCAACGGCGCTCGGCCCGAAAAGGCTGCCCCCGCGGTCCCGCTCTGAGGGGCCGTGGCGGTCCCCCAGAGCCGTGCTGCCGCCGTGCTGCCGCCGTGCTGCCGTGCCTACTCGCCCTCTCCGTCGTGTTTTCCCGCGTACCCGCGCGTCCAGGGCTGGCGAGCTCCTTCGTCGCGCACTGCCCAGGCTCGAGCAGACGACGACGACGACGACGACGACGACGACGACGACGACGACGACGGCGACGACGGCGACGACGATGGCGGCGGCGTCGGCGGCGGAAGCGGCGATTACCTCTCCCCTCGCTCGCGTCTCTTCTTCCGCCTCCTCCTCCGCCTCCTCCTCCTCAACCTCCTCCTCCTCCTCCTCCTCGCGCTCGAAACACCGCAGAAGGACTCGCGGTCGGTCGTCGGGGGCCGAACCGATCCAGGCTCTGCAGTGAGGAGCCTCGAAGAAGGAACGAAGCCCCTGTGAAGCCTTTCTCTCCGCAATTGGGCCCCCTTGTGCTGTAAAGGTCGGGGCTCAGACCAGGTCTGGACTCGGTGATTTACAGCTGCATGAGCACGCTCTCCCTCATCCTTTCTTCCTCCTCTGCCCTCCCCTCTGTCTCGCCCACCCTGTTTGACACGTCCTCGGCGGCACGCTTCGGGAGGCAACCTCAAGGGCATCAGGCTTGCTTCGATTTGCCGCAGGAGCAGGCTGAGGGAGGAGGGGGAGAGGCCATAGGGAAGGGCGGAGGGAAACGAAGGGACGAAGGAGGAGCGAGCGGCCACGCCACGGCAATTCGAACTCTCGCGGACCGCGGAGGGCGAAGGTCCGACACGGGGGGGAACGGAAGGTGCAGGAAGTTTCGGGCCTCGTTCGCGCCCCGGGGCACGACGACCGCGAGGGGGGGGAGCATGGAAGGACCTGAACCGAGCATCGAGTCACTTCCGAAACCAAAGATGGCCGTACCACAACGTTTTCACTGCAATTGCAGGGTGAGGGAAGAGAGAGGAGGAACGATGAGGAGGAGGAGGAGGAGGAGGAGGAGGAGGAGGAGGAGAAGGGCAATAGGTCGGCTGCCAAATGCTCGCCACATGATTCCAGCTCTGCCCATGAAAGACAAGGAGGAACGGACGATGTTAAATAGCGGATTAGTAGCATCTAACGGGCTTGGGGGAACTCTGGGGATTTCCGGCGGGGGGGGGCCTAGGCGGGATCCGTTCTTGCGTCTTGTGGTTGCCATCCGAAGCCGATCGGAGCCCAGACCGCACACCCGCACCTAGAGAGCAGTGTGCACATCAATGCGCCGCTCACACTTCACCCCTCCTGCTGCTGCGGCGCCGCTGGCGCGACTCCTCTCCCCGAGCCCCGATGCCCACACTCGCGGCCGCGCGTGCGGTCGCGCGCCGAGCCCCGAGGCTCTGCCACCCCCGACGCAGGGGGGAGGGGAGGGGGGAAGGGAGAGGCCCTGCCGACCAGAAATGCTGCTGTAAACCCGGAAAGTGAAAAGCAGGGAAAGGAGGGGGGGAGGGCAGCGGGCGGGTGCACGCCAACATGGATGAGCATCTGTGGATCTGGCGCGGGGGCGCCAGATCCACGGATCGGGGATGTCCAGGATGGTGCCCCCCCCCCGCCCCCCGAAACGCGAGGCCAGCGCCCCCCGATGTGGCGACGGAGCGCGCCGAGTCTGCACGGAAGCGGGATCCGCCGCACCCTCAATTCATGTTTGCGCTCCCTCGAAGGGTGGGCAGAGCGGCGGGGCCGCTCAGAGAGCACACCCTGCACTTGCCCGCCGCCCCCCCCCCCCTCGACTACACGCAAGAGTGACCCTGGGTAAGAGTGGCCTTTGGTGAGCGGCTTCTTGGGCGGTCGCCAGGGGGCCAACACACAAGCGCGCAAGACGCCACTGCCGCCTCGCGTTCGGCGATCGGGGGACCCCAGTGGGCCCGCACCAAAGGTCACTGCGGCGACGTGTCACTCTTACGAGCGCGCTGGCGAGCTCGGGGCCCTCCACCTGGGAGCGGGGGTGCTCGCCCGCCCTCCTCCGCGTCTTCCTTCGGCCCTCCTCGTCGTCGTAGACGTCGTCGACGGCGCCATTGTCGTCGCTGGCCTCCTCCCTCCTCCCTCCTCCTCCCTCCTCCCTCCTCCCTCCCTCCCTCCTCCCTCCTCCTCCCTCCTCCTCTCCTCCCTCCTCCTCCTCCGCCTCCTCTCCTCCTCCCTCCTCCTCTCCTCCTCCTCCTCCTCCTCCTCCTCCTCCTCCACTCCTCCTCCTCCTCCTCCTCCTCCCTCCTCCTCCTCCTCCTCCTCCTCCTCCTCCTCCTCCTCCTCCTCCTCCTCCTCCTCCTCCCTCCTCCTCCCTCCTCCTCCTCCTCCTCCTCCTCCTCCTCCTCCTCCTCCTCCTCCTCCTCCTCCTCCTCCTCCTCCTCCTCCTCCTCCTCCTCCTCCTCCTCCTCCTCCTCCTCCTCCTCCTCCTCCTCCTCCTCCTCCTCCTCCTCCTCCTCCTCCCCCTCCCCTCCCCCGCGGTGCGGGCGGCGGCTGCTGGGGGCGGCGCGCCGCAGTGGGCCGGCCAGCGTGGGCAGGAGCATCGGGAGGCGTGCCGCGTCGCGCGCGGGGCCCCTGTTCGCTCGCCCGCGCGGGGGGCCTGCGAAGCGGGAACGGGGATGCGATGCGGCGCGTCGGCGCAGCACCGCCGCTGCCGTAGGCTTTGGCACGATGTCGAACCCCACCTGCACCGCGGAGATGTATTGTGCAGGTCGGCACCTTCTGTCGCTGCAGGATCGTCGAGAACGATGGGGGCGAGGATCGAGAGGACGAGGAGGAGCAGCAGGACGGACACGAAATTAAGCGAGGGAGGGGGAAGAAGGGGGCCTGCGAAGCGGGGATGGGATGGGGAAATGGGGATGGGGAAATGGGGATGGGGAGCGGGAGGTCTCGGCCCACACGTTCCAGGGAGGGCTCTGGCAGAATCTCACCTATACCCGAAAGCGTGCTCCTGGTCCTGGCCTCACCTGCCCTTCTGCTTGCCCACTGCTCGACACTCTCGAGGGAGTGGAGGGGAAGCGGAGGCGACTTGGAGGAAAGGAGGGGGGATGGGACGCGCGGGGAGTCAAGGGGAAGGGGGAGAGGGGGGAGGGAAGGAGCGAGAGAGGAATGGAGGGAGGGAGGAGAGGAGAGAAAGGTGGAGGGCAAGATAGGTGCGCTCGCGCTATACCTGACATGAACGATTTGTTTACACGGCGTTTCGACATTGAGCGGAAGGGAGGGGGAGAGAGGGGAGGGCTCCGGACATCAGCTTAGTACGACCATTTGGAACAGTGCTCACAGGGGGAATCCTATGGGGAGCCGTCCACCTGCTTGAAACAGGCGCCCAAAACAGACAAGATCTACTCCAGAGGGGGGGGAAAGGGGGTGCGAGGGCCCGCGCCGATCGGCAAAACACGACGACCACCTATCCCTTCCCACTGCGCTGCTTCGGCACGATCCGCCGACGCGTGTCATGGCGGACCTGGAACTCAAAGAGGACCCCATCTTGTATGTGCAATCGGGCAACAAGGCAACACGGAGCTGCGTACACAGGAGGAGGAGGAGGAGGTAGATAAAAAGCAGGAGGATGAGGACGAACATCAGCAGCATGAGCTGGAGACGAAGGAGCGAGAGGAGCAGGAGGACCAGGAAAGGCGGAGGAGGGGAAATGAGAGGGGCCAACAACGGCAAGAAAGGACTCGGATCTAGAACAGTGGCCCCATCGCTTTAGCGAGAACGCCGATTGGAACAACGGGAGCAACGCGCCGATCGGAAGAAAAGGAGGTCCACGCGGCAGCGGGAGCACCACTTTGAAACACTGAAAACAATCGGACACTAAAAAAACACAGCAAGAGAAGCACGAATCAATTAGCCTTTGTACAAAGGAAAACGTTCGCAGAGAGGGCCGCATATCTTTTGGGCAAACTCAGGGGAGAAGGGAGAGTAGTACGCGTAACGTGTACTTGTGGAGGAGAGGGGGAAGCGGAGGGAAGGAGAAGGAAGAAGGAACTCGGCAGGGATAGAATGAGTGAAGGAGGGAAGAGAAGGCGAGGGATACTGATTAAGGGGAGATGGAATGTCGGGGGAGGCGCAGCAGGGTTTCTGGCAAAGCATGCATTATTGCCTGAGCTTTCCTGACGTTAAGTGCAATGGCATGCTGATGCATGATGGATTGCCAACTGTGTAGGAAGACGAATACGTGATGGAGAGATGAGGAGGAGGAGGAGGAGGAGGAGGAGGAGGAGGAGGAGGAGGAGGAGGAGGAGGAGGAGGATGGGCCGTCTGCACAAGCGCGCCAGAGGCCGTCTCCTGACCCCAATGCCCTCTGGCACGCAGCATCGCGCCCGCGCGCGCTCGCGCAACCGCGCGCACGCGCGCGACGCAAGCGGCACCTTTCAGCACCCCCCGCAGGTCGTGAGGCACGCCTCGGGCGGCCCGGCTGGAACGGCGAGGCAGGCAGGAAGACGCCTCTGGGCAGCCGAGTGGGCAGAGGGAGGGCCAAGAGAAGAACGGAACTACGCAACAGCAGCGGCAGCCACCCAAGGTTCCCCAGCAGCGGCCTTTCCTCCTAATGCAGCAGCGGCCTCTCCTCCTTCCACGCACTGGCCTCCTTTCCCGATCACTGTTCCCGCGCCCCATGCCTTCAGGAAAGCCGGCGCCGTCTCGGAGGAGATCTCATCCTTCAGCCACCCGTGCCAACCTGGGAGGGAAGGAACGAAGGAAGGATGGAGGGAGGGAAGAAACCCAGCTAAATAAGGCAAGCAATTGAAAAGGTCGTCTGCTACCCATGGCCTCTTGGGGCGAAGGCCTTTGCCGAGCTGCTTCCAATCCTCGCTGGAGTGTGGAGCAGCCAGCGAATTGATGCACACAAACGGTTCGTCACTGCACCCAATTACAGTGCCCAGGAAATCGCAGTGCAGCAGGCTGCAAAGAAAATTATTGAGCATCGTCCGAAAGAGACGAGGGGGGGAGGACGGAGGGAGGAAGGAAGGGAACAGAGTGGAACGAGGGGAAGGCAGGGGAGGGGTGGGAGCATCGGAAGAGGGATAAATGGAGAGGGATGAAGGTGGGAAGGGAGCGTGAGGATTCATGGGGTGCACTGCGCGGCTCGTCCGAATTCTCGCCCGAAGGCGAGACAGCGCGGGAACGACACCACACTTACGCTAAGCGGCCTCTGCCGCGAAAGTCCGTTCCAGGCGTTCGCGCGCTGCTGCGGCTTCCCGCCGCAACAACACCCTCGGGCCCCGCCTCCCGAATGACCTGCTCTGAACGCCCGCATGCCGCCCACAAGCAGCACCACAGCCGGCCCAAGAAGCGCGGAGGGGGTCAGCGGACGAGGCGCACCACACAGGTGAGCGCCCTACCGGGTGGAACGCCCGCTCCAGGATGGCTGGAGACTTCGTGCCTACGCGACAAGAACCATGGGCGCACGAGGCTCTGTGCCGTTTCTGTGCAAGCGCCCCCCACAGCGGGAAACTCCACCTGCTGCAACCGCCAATCCACTAAAAGGAAGGAAATGCGAAGGGGGCGCATGATGTGAGCCGCGCGCAAACCGATTCATGCACATATCGATGACGCATATACACCAGCATATATGTGTATGCGAACGCGTGCATGCATGTGTATATATATATATATATGTATACAAGTATATCCGTGTGTATATATATGTACGTATGTATAAATGTGTGTTTGTGTGTGCAGTTCATGTGGAACGATATGGGTGGTACATTTTAAGTGATGCGTACTAAGCGTGAGAAACTCGAAGTTGCCATCTCAACTGCTCGCGAAACCATCTCACCCAACCGCATTTTGTTTGGCAAAACCCATGCAGCGGCGATTGCGATGTGTTGGTGGTAGCTGGTGTCTCCCACCGGCCGCGCGAGACCGCGCATGCGCGCGCGCACTGCAGCAAACAAGTTCGGCACGAACGACGCAGCCGCGGTGGCGCACTTCAATGCGAGTCGGTGGGTTGGGCGGGCGGGGTATCATGGCGACGTCAATAATGGTAGGCACGATGACGATCGTATACATAATGGCGGCACTGATGGAAATGACGACGGCAAGGCAAATGACGGCGCCGATGCTGGTCACGCCGATGGCCATGATCGTCTCCACGTGTCAGTAATGAAGGTTTGGGAGCAATTTCGCCATGCGCGCGCTGCCGACGCGCGCGAGTGGCCCGCATGGTCTTGTTTGCCTGGGATCACGCCCGCCTCCCCCGACGCGCGCAAAGACGATCGATGGATTTCGACATGCGCGCTCGACGGGCCCGTTTCTTCGAATGCGATGACAATGTTTTTTCCCCCAAGACTTCACACGGCGCGCGCGCAGACCTATCTCGGACAAGAAGGTGTTGCAAAACAATGGTGTTACATGTTTCTGGTGTTCTCGATGTTGAATTCCGCGCGACACCCAGGGCTCTTTTTTTCCACTTCCAGCATGCGAGCGCGACGACGCGCGCGCGTGCACTGCGGCCAGTTTGTTGCACGGGGATCCTACAAATTGATGATTTGCGATGAACGAGGACGCGCGCAAATCATGCTTTGCAAAGGCCGACGGGGAGGGGGGGGGGGCGTCGATGCCGGCTGGACCGGGATAGTGGGAATCCAAAGCAACGCTGAGCAATGGGGCATACTCATAAATGGGTAACTGCAATCCAGACAGGCGGGCGGAGATTCTGGGGGGGGTTAGATCCCACTTCCGACCCAGAGAGAATCTCCATCTGGAAATAGCCATACTATACATAGATCTATACAGGTGCGTAGATGCATATGTCTATATATTTATATATATAGATACAGACAGATGTGGTGCAATATGCGCGGTGCAGCTTTGAAGGTGCGATCTAATTCGTGCAACCTGTATCGTGCAATATATGGCGTGCGATCTATGTGACGACATCTAAGCGGCGAAGCCGCCCTGCCGAATTTGACATTGCCAACTCCACTGCCCGCGCAATCGCACCGCCTGCACACCCACAACGCGGTATGCAAAACCCACGCGGCGGCGATTGCGATGACTGCTCGGCGCTGGCTGGCGCGTCGCCACGGCCGCGCACGCGCGCGCTTGCGCGCGCATCGGCCAGCGAAGTTGGCGCGACCGACGCGGCCGCGGCGGCGATGACCGCTGGGGGGCCAGCGAGCGCTTCAGCGCAAGCCGGCCACGTGGGCGGGCGCAGTACCGCGGCAACGTCGACTTCCGTAAACGCGATGATGATAATGGCGATACTGGCGACGACGACGACGGCGCGGCCTGTGACAGCGCCGATGTCGGTCGCGCCGACGACGACGACGTCGTCCGAGCGTCGGCGATGAAGGTTGGAAAAGAGTTCGACATGCGCGCGCAGCCAACGAGCGCAAAAGCGGCCCGCGTGCTACGATGCGACAAAGATCGCGCCCCCCCAACCCGCCCCGCCCAACGCGCGCGCAAGTGCGTTCGATGGATTTCGACCTGCGGTGCGAGAAGTCCCTATTGGCAGAATTTCATGATCACGTTTCAAAATCTATGGTTCCCATGGGGATTCGCGGGGGCGCGAGCGCAAGCACCCGCGAGCACCGACGTCGCCAAACCAAAGGTTGCCATGCGCTTTCGGGGCACCCGACATCGAAAGCCTTACACAACTGTTAAGTTTTCGAATGATTGCCGCGCGCGCGCGAGACGACGCGCGCGAATGCACATCGCCCCGTTCGACGAGGGCGCCCGCGCGATTTCGGCGCGCGCGCGAGAGGCACGTTTGGCATCATTCGATGGGAATGTGCGAAGAACGCGCGGTTTCTCCAGCATCTGCAAGAGCGCGAGCGCAGGGCTTCCTGAAAACATATCAGCAGGACCCCCCGCGAAGCCGCCCGGCGGCAGGGCGAGGCGCGCCGCTCCCTGAGCCAGTTGCAAGATCACGCCTCAAACGTTGCAATCCTGCTCTCTGCCCCCCAATGCCAGCGGCTGAAGTCTGCGCGAGGGGGGCGGCAGACCGCCCCGTCGCCGCGCCCAGATTGCACTGTCTGACTTCCCAGATACATGACATTTGCGCCCCCGAGGTCATGAACCCTCGCAATTTAAATGATTCTCGCGCCCCCGATGCCACTGGCCATAGCAAACTACGCCACATTCGAATTGCCGAAGCCAAGAGCGCCCCAGGGCGCTCGAAGACGGTTCCAAGACGGCCCAGAGAGCCCCAGGAGGCTCCAAGAGCGCCCCCAGACGCCTTCCGAGAAAGCCTCGAGATTCCCAAATCGCGCATTCCATCGTAATATTGAAAAGATTCTGGCCCCCTGGTATCTTCGGCTTTCCGGCGCTCCGAGACGGCCCGAGAAGCTCCCGAGACCGTCCCAAGACGGCCCAAGAGGCCTCCGAGAGGGCCCCGCGACGGCCCGCGAGGGCTCCAAGATGACCCTAGAATCGCTCAAGACAGCCCAGGAGGACCCCAAGACGGCCCCAAGAGGGGCCCAAGCAGGGGGCCACAAACCGACAGTTTGATCTCTGCGCCCCGCGAAGCCCCCAGGAGGGGCCGAGCGGCCGCCAAAAAACCCAAAATGGCACCGGGACGCGCCCAAGATGCGCCCGGGAGGCCTCCAGGCGGCCTCAAAAATGCCCCGCTTAAAAATGCCCCGAGAGCCCGATGCGGCGCCCGAACCGCACCCAGGAAGCCCCAGGGAAAATCCCCGCGACGCCCCGACACATGCACAAGAGGACCCGGGCCCGCGACCCAGCCAGGCGCGGTGGCGGAGTGGGCCGAAGGCCACTAGGATAACGCCAACGTCTCAACATGCGCCGACGACTCCCCCCCGCCCCCGCGCGACGTTCCCGGGCCCGCCGACGCGGCGCCGAGGCGCGCCGGCTCGAATCTGACGCGCTCATTTGCGCAGGAGAGGGGGCCGTCGGCAGGGGGCGAGGCCCTCGCGGGCATAAGTTCCAATGAACGAGAGCGCGCGCAATGTCTGTCGCGCGGGGCGCGGCGGAAGGGGGCGGCCCAAGCGGGCAGCGCCGTTGGAAGAACGCCCCTTGCCAGCGCCAAACAGCAACTCAAAATACGCACCGAACTTCAATGCTGCATCGAGCGTGCCATGGCCATTTATCGCCTCGACCGCAGGTGGCCTTACCCCGGGGTCGCGGCTCGAATCGATCGCCAACCGCTAGAGCGCAAGACGAGCGTCGGACGACCGTGGCCAGCGCGCCCCAGGAGCCGAGCGGCTGAAACGCAAGCCCCCGGCATGTCCTGAGCGTTGGCGCGGAACTTGCAGCGGCGCAGAAAACGCATGCTTTCTTCTCCGTCCAATGCTAGCAAGCCGCGCCCCCCCTGCCTTCACCGCCCCCTTTGCTACTGGCACCCCCCTGACTGCCTCGCCCTCTGCCGGCGTCGGCACCAGCGGCAGAAGTTGCGCTGGTCACGCAAGCCGCGGCTGACGCAGCCTGTTCCTGAGCCCGTTCGCGCCCTTGTTTACTTGCTGTTTTCGCTGCTTCCCCCCGCCTGCCCAGCCTCGAAATCTCGTCGGGCGTCCACTTTCTACGCCGCCGACAGCAAGGCGCGCCGCCCCCTTGACCCCTGCGCGGCAAACCGACCCCCCCCCCCCATGCCGCTCTTCAGCGGGGCCCCCGGGCGAATCCCGGGAAACTCCGGGGCTGGGGGTGGTCGACCTATCTCTGAGACCTCCCCCCCTGCCATTTTACCCATTACTCGGACAGGTCTCATTCTCCCCATGCAACCCGCCACGCGCCCCTGTCCGCGCGCGGCGTCGCAGCCGGCCCGGCCCGATGCGGAGCGGGAACGGCCAGGGGGCCCCCGCGACTGGATGGGCACCCCTGATCTCCATTTGGGCACAGGACGCCGTTGCGCGCAGATTAGCAGACGGCGCCCTTCTTCGCCCGTCATTCCACGACGGCGCCCGTCGGCTCCACCGGCGACTTCTCTGGGTCAACGTGGCCTGGGGCAGCAGACTTGCTCTCGCACTTCCTTCTTTGGTTGAGGGCCTTCCGCCGACAAACCACATTAAAATTCAATCCGATCCCTCTCCGATCCACCCATGCGCCGCGGGGCCCGTTCCTATATTGGCGCAGCTAATTTCGCAGAGCGCGATTGCCCGTCACATCTTCGGAACAATCTTCATCCGCCCACGCAAACGCCCGTGGATTGCCGCGGCCACGCCCGGGGGCACCTGGGGAACTCCGTCGGAAATCGCGGCGGCGAGACGCCCATTCGTTGTAAACGTGGTATAGGTCCTCATCTGGCTGGCTCTCATTGACGACGACGCCGAATACATCTCGCGCAACCATGCCCCTGCCATGCTTTATGTGCACGGGGGGCCACTGGCAGATCAAACGCATCATCTCTCGGCCGGCGAATAAACTTGATTCACTATGTTCGTCGTGCTCCATTCGTCATATCTGCGCAACGCTATTTCCTTGCAGAGGCGGGAGATCACACGCCTGCCCCATGTCGGACAATGTTTCAGCCGAGTTCGAAGCCATCATCATATCGACCCGCTAGTACTTCCCAGAGTTATTCGGAACTCTGGGGCCCACATCGCGGCCCAGCGCCTGAGCGATCAACGGAATTGCCCCCTCTGCGCCAAAGGGCGCCAACGAAGCCCCCCGCGTCGCGCGGGGCTTCCATTCCCCAAGCCCCATGGAGTAAGGAAGAGGCATCAACTTGATTTCCGTCACGCTGTCCACCTGCTTCTAGAAATTGGACGGAGTGGCAACGGTCATCTCCACGGCCGCCCCCCCCCCCCCGCCTCCGTCGCGCCCAAGTGGCCCGCCTCCCCCATCGCCTCCGCCCCCGACTGAGTCGGAAACGTTCGGCGCCGGATCGGGCGACTTATCTGGCGCGTCGGGTTTCTTGGACGGAAGGCCCTCGGATGGTTCGAGGAAGTTTGGAAACGACGCCGCCCCGGGCAAGGCGCGCCCAAATGTTCGGGGGAACGTCAATCCATGCTTCGCAGCTCTCGCCCCCCCCCCGCCCCCCCCAATCGACTTTCTCTTCGGTTTGCTTTGCTGTCTCGATGTGTCCTCGCTCATAGCGCGCGCGTGCAAGAACATTCTTTTGTTGTTGAACAAGACTCGCCGCGCGTGCTTCCTGTTCCCATCGTTGAAATCGCCTGCGCTACTCCCCCTGACACTTATCTTGGCAACTTCCGCCTCGGCTCCCGAATTCTCTCGGGCGCGTTGCCCGCGTCGTTTGGTCATGGAATCAATGTGGCACTCACAACGTGGCTCGGCACATTGAACGCAATTGCTATTATTCTAGACTTTAGCAGACATGACACGCCTGCACGCCCCCCGGGGCAGCAGCAACCCGCAATCGCGGCTTTCCAGCGTCAAAGGCAGGACCTCGAAGGCCAGCCCACTCGATCGATCATCCGCGGAGAGGCAGGTACCAGTTCTGACAATTGCACCCGGCGGGGTCTCAGCAGCGTCGTCTAACACTCCGGGTTGAAACCATGGCACAAATAACGTTGATATTCTACGTCAATTAACCGGGCCCTGCGTTTCACGAAGGAGAATCAAACTGCGTTGTGTCACTCTGTCTTGCAAGCTCCTCGGCAAGCTTACCCGCGTCTGCCTTTATCTGTCTTGCATGGCCATCGGCGGCGCGCTGTCAAAGATTCGCCTGTTGCGCGATCGCCAGCGCCACTCGTTCGTGCAATGGACAAGAAAGGATGCCTGAGCCGCCATTTCGCGCATCGCATCTTCCGCCGATGGACGAAGACTCCTTGTCTCTATATCCGCCTGTTTCAGAATTTAGCGAAGGTACATCCCTTTTTCGGCAAGTCCCCCCTACTTTCTGCAAGCTCTTCCAACTGCTTGTCCTGCCTATTGGTTTCAATCAGACACAGCTGAACTGCCCCCGACGCAACCTTCCAGCCTAGATGGGTTTGTTGCGCGGCCTGGATGGGAATATCTGTTTCATTGTGCGCGGCCCAATGAAGTTCTGGATCACGCACAATTGCGCGGCCAATTATTCACGGAACTCCTTCCCGTTGGCCATTATATTATAGATCCCTTTTTGTCTCCATTCCAGAAAAGCACGGTGGCGACAATTAGGTTCTGTCATGTCAACGCTTTCCGAGAAAATCCAATTGATATTACAATGCTGGCATACATGTGAACAACCCCCACACACAAGTCGCAAAACCCGAAGTCCTCGGGCCCAACAACCTACTTGTATAGAAGGGTTTTCCGAAGAGAACCCATGGGGTCCCTGGCCATTATTAAAACGAGTAGACAATATGGATGCCAGAGGCGATCAGAAATCGGCCTCCGAATGGTGATTCGTGGAAAAACATTGAAACAGGAATCGGCCCAGGAACTTTCTGTATTGCTGGACAAATCCGATCGTCATGTAAACTTCCAGCTAAGCTGGAAACCTGCATTGGCGAATCATGCACCATGTTTATGTAATCGGGTATTTTGCGACGTGTTGCTGCTGGCGTGTCCCCCTGTGTTGTTTCCCGCGTGCTCCGTGTGAGAGACGAACATGGCCGTTTCTATATCTGGTGGATGACATATCCGAATTCAACTTGTTCCATGACAGATGAAAGGTCACGACCCACGTTATCCTCACCGTCCACTGGTTAGCCAATGCCGAGGCACTGTCTCCCATCAGAACACAAAGATCGTCAATCAAACAATGTCAAACACACCCGGGATAATGAATATGACCAATGCGTTATCCGTCTGAATATATGAGTGATGGCGCGTGGCCTTCGCAGGTACAGAAACATTGTCAAAACGGTTTGTGCTGATTTGCGCGTCAGATACGATCACAAAGTTTCGGGTCGATAACCAATCACTCGCCACTGGGATGCGGCTCCTGGCAAACATGGGGCATGACGATGAAAGAAAAAGAGAGAGAGAGAGAGAAAAAAAAAAACAAACAAACAAAAAAGTGAGAACAAAAAAAAAGATGCATATATATATATATAGAGAGAGAGAGAGAGAGAGAGAGAGAGAGAGAGAAAGAGAGAGAGAGAGAGAGAGAGAAAGAGAGCGCGCGTTTCATGGGCGCTTGGGTTGGAAGCATTCGGCGGCGCGTTTCGGGCCGGGGGGGCCCACCCCCCCAACACTCGGCGCCGTCGATCAGAATCCCGGGGTCTCCTTTCCCCCCTGAACCCCCTTGTTCCCGATCTCCCCCTTTCCCCGGGAAAGGAGCAGGAGATACCAACTTCCCCGATGTGTTCTCTTCCATCTTCCCGGGGGGGGTCCCTCCCCTCCTCTTTCTCCTCGGTCCCGTGTCTGGCGCCTGCGAAGGCGGCGGCCGGCATCGCCAACCGCAGCCGCAACGACGATGACCAGAGACAGCCCAGAAGCCGCCACGGGAAAATACAAGTTGCCAAATAGGCCTTTGCTTCCCAAAAGCCACCGGGGGCCCTGACGAAATTCCCAGAGACGCTGAAGAGGCGCTCTGGAGCCCTCACACATGCTTCTCAAACGACCCCGGGATCCTTCTGACGAGACCCCAAGAAGCACCCCTTTGAACTACAACGCAAAGCCAAGACACGGCGACGGGAAGACCAGAAGGTCACACCACCACCACCACCACCACAAACCACCACACCACCACCACCACCACCGCCACCACCACCACCACAACAAAAGGGAAAACCACCATAAACAAGGAAACCACCCGCCACGCCCACCACACCAACCGCCACCACCGACCACCGACCACACCAACCCCAACTAACAACCTCCTACCACCCGCCCACCACAAACCCACCACCAAAAACACCACACCACAGCCCACCACAAACACCAACAACCACAGACCACACCCAACCACCTCAACCACCAAACACCGCACCACAGTACCACCACCACCATTCGCCCTACAACGTGCCACCACCAAAATCAAACAACCACCACCACCACAAAACCGAACCACAGTCACCACGGCCATGACGCACCACCCACCACCACCACCCCCACCACAACCCATACCGCCACCACCAACCACAAACTGCCACTAACAACAAAACCACAGGCCCACCAACCAACAACCACCACCGCTACCACCCCTAAACCCCATCCGCGCGATACCCACCACCACCATCAACTCCACCGGAACCAACCACAAACGACCACCCCACCAGCGACACGGCCAACCAGCACGACCAACCACAACCAATTCCACAAACCACCCTCCATAACAAATCCACTACCACTGCCACCACCACAACAACCCACCACACCACCACCAACCGCCGCCACAACCACTCAACCACCACATTCGACCGACCACGTGCCCCCACCACCAGACACCACCACCACCCACCGCCACACTACCACAACCAACAGTACCGCAAACCCACCACCACCACCCAAAAACCACCCCACCACCACTAACCACAACCACCAACCCCAGACCTACAAAAAACAACAAACCAACCACCACCACCCAACCCAACCACCACCTCCCACACACCACACCAACCGCCCCTTTCAACAACAAACCATAAAGTTCGCGACACAACCGCACCACCCAACAACCACTTCAAACCTACCACAACCACCGCCACCAACACCACCATCACAAACCCAACCCCACAACTACCACCCCACCACCACCACCACAAACCACCACACCACCATCACCATCACTACCACAACCGCCACCACACCAACCACCACAACCACCACCACCACACCACCACCGCCAACAACAACCTCACCACCGCCAACACCACCACCACCACCACCACCCTCCGCCACAACTACCACCACACCACCAACACCACCACAACCCACCACCACCACCACCTCAGAGAGGCCGCGAGACGCCCAAGAGGCGCCCAGGGGGCTTCTCAAATGCCCTTCGTAATCTCGGCGGGGCTCGAAGCCCACGCGAACGAATATCAAAAACGGGTCTCACGCGAGATGGCAGAGCGACCTCACGCGGCAGCTTCCGCGGGCCGCCACCGCGGCAAGCTGCATTGGAGACGCCGGCGCCAGCTCGAGGAGAGGGAAAGAGGAGGAGTAGGGGGGGAACGAAAGAGGGGGGGGGAATTCCCAGTCCCCCCCCTCCGTCACGGAAGAAAAGGACGGGGGCTTAAAACCCCCCCTACAATCCAGGGGGGGGCCGGCTCCACCCCCCCCTTTCAAGCAACCACAAAACGAGCTCTTTCGATGATTCAGCGAACGTACCGGTCTCATCGCTCATGATAGGTATATCAGATATGATCCGTTAAGGTGTGGGTTAATGAATACGAGGAAAACAAAGGAACAGAGGAGGAGAGACGCCGACGACACCGACGACAAGCCACAACCTTTCAACTCTCACGCCAACTGGCCCGCGGTGCACACGCTCGGCGGTACTCGTCTCTGGTGCTCGAACAATTGCGGCGTCGGCGGCTAGGAGCGAGCATGGATAGAAAAATATCACCTCCTCCTCCTCCTCCCCCTCCTCCTCCCCCTCCCCCAACTCCTCCTCCTCCTCCTCCTCCT
>CAUYUJ010009347.1:435319-467396 GCA_963575745.1 Prorocentrum cordatum | reverse complement strand
CTCGGCCTCCGCATCCGCCTCCGCCTCCTCCTTCCCCTCCTTTTCCTCCTCCTCCTCCTCCTCCTCCGCCTCTTCATCATCCTCCTCATCCGCCTCCTCCTCCTCCTCTTCTCACCCCATCCTCCCCAACACTCCTCGACATTATCGCTTCTCTTCGTTCCTCCCTGAGACGCCGCCAACTGATTGACACGAACGGACGACAAGTAAATCGTTTGGGGGGCACAGGGTCGCCATCGGGCTCAACGGCCTGTGCGGCCCCCTGGACAGCAGGCAGACATAAGCCAGGCGCCCCGATTTTTTCACAGAGAGCAGCTCTAGCAGCCCAAGTGCACCGTCTACGTGCGAATTCTCACATAGCGCTGATAGGCCGCCATTGACTACAATGCTACAAGAAGCAAGAACAGCATACACATAAACTGTCGAAAGGCCGCGCGGATGTCTTGGTTCGGCGTTGGACCCCGTCCCTGGCGCGCGGAGCGCGCCAGGGGTTTGTAGGAAGCGCCACCAGGGGGTTCCAGCACCGACCAATGACAGATGCACGGGCCTCCAAAAGTGTATGTGTATGCAGACGTGTCTTCTTCGATTCGCATGTACTCCCGCCCATGTGGCAGCTGCCTTCCACGTCCCGCGCGTCCGACAGCTTGCGCACGGGGATGCCGTGCCTTCACAAAGTACCACCGAAGGCAGCGTTGCTCTCCATCATCCTCGCATTCCTCCTCCCCCATCGAAACTTCGCCTTCGCCTCCTCACGAATATCCGACTGCCGCATCTCACGCTTCTGCTTACGCATCCACTCTCACCCTCGCTCACAGTCTGACTCTGCTCTACCCTGAACCTCCATTATCTCTCTCTCTCTCTCTCTCTCTACAGTCGGACCTAGGCCAGAAGAACGTCCTTCAGTAACATGAGACCTCCGTCGCCCAAAACAAACAGAACATTCAAGGGTACCCTCCCCAGGATGCACAAGAACATCCAACAAATACGTAGAACACTAGTAGAGAAACTACTTAATAAACCTAACGTTTGGCGCTCCGCGCGGAGTTCTTGGATCTGCGCTGGACACCTCTCCCTGGCCACGGGGGGCGCTGGAGGCGCCGCCAGGGGGGTCCCAGCGCAGATCCAAGAAATCCGAACGGACCGCCGAAAGTCTGTGTTCATATGTTGTTGTTCTTCGAATCAAGCAAACACGAAGAACACTAAGGCACCTTCCCTGACACAGACCTCGATCTCCTTCCTCGGTCCGACTGTACTCTGACCCCCCGCGGGCCGCACGGGAACTTCCAGGCCCGGGTCGGCGGAGGGAGGGCTGGCAAGCCGACGCCACACGGCTCCCCAAACCTTGGTCAAACAGAGGCTCTAGCAGGAGATCGACTGCAAAGTTGATTTACCCCAAAATTGATTTGCTCTGCGAATCTACAAAAAAAAAAACCTAGAATGTTCCGTAGATCAGTGGAGTATTCAACACATGTGTGGTAGATTCGGCGAACATTTCACCCTATTCAAATAGAGGTGATCCGAAGGCGTTGGCGGACCACCGTCAGTGGAGGCTTAATGGAACCGGAGTAGATTGGGTCTCAGGATCGCACGGCCTCGCCTGTGCATCGGCGACGGCGGGATGGAGAAGATCGCGTCGCATCGCCGTTGCATCCGCATTGTGGCGCGATCCTCCGAGGCCATCTGCTCCGATCCCACTCGGGAGGCCTCGTGGTAGCGCTGACCCCCATATTGCGCCCAGATCCGACGTCGCGAGACACTGAAACACCGATT
The DNA here is from genome assembly GCA_963575745.1 of Prorocentrum cordatum. Taxonomy (NCBI): domain Eukaryota; class Dinophyceae; order Prorocentrales; family Prorocentraceae; genus Prorocentrum; species Prorocentrum cordatum. Next base: position 465,629 of record CAUYUJ010009347.1, on the reverse strand, counting down.
ATCCTTCTGCGGCACGCCCCGAGCCACAACGACCCGTGAAGGCCCCCCGGGGGCCTGGGACTGTGAGGCCCGGCGAGATGAGCGCCCGACGCGAAAAAGCTGCGGCCCCGGGACCTCTCGAGGCACCTCCAGCCCGATCGGGGTCGAAACATTGAGGGATGATTCCAACCCCGCACTGAAACTCTCACTGGAAAGCGGATCCTGGTGTATACGGGATTTTGGTGTATACATGTTTCGTTGTTTCCCCAGGAAAACGGGGAAACGAGTATACACCACACCACACCGACGCCATCCCAGACCCTCAAACAAAGTCCTGGGATTGAAAAACAGCCCGCCACTGGTAATGTATTTGCTCCAGTTCCCGAAGGGCGGGCGAAGGGGAATCGGGGGGTAAGAAAGAAGAGGGGGTGATAAGAAGAAGCGGATGGCAAAGGAGGGGATCGGAGAAGGGGGCGGGGGATAGGGAACCCGCTCACCTGTAGCTGGCTTTCCTGCCGCCTCCCGGCGCCAGAGGTGCCCAAAGTCTTTGGATGAAAGGCGGCCAACGGCGGAGAATCGAAACCGGCTGCATGCGCAAGAGATCTCGTCCCGCCCCCCTTCCCTGTCCCCCCCTTTCATCCGACCCTGTTTGGGTCGGCCACACGCACGAGTTATCCTAGGCCAGCAGGGCCTTCGGCGCGCGGCGGTAAGGTGACATTAGAGAGGGGGAGGGGGGAGGGCAAATCCAAGCGCGCTAACCAGTGCTGGGAAGCTCCATTCGTGAGGTTGTGGTTCGCAATCTTGGGGTTGTCGTTCGCGCTGGCCTACGCTGTGGCCTCCTGCGCATTCCATCTGCCCTTTGCTGCGGGCTCTGGCTTTCACAGTTTGCTTTCATAAGTTTTCGCATGTCCTCACCATGGCCTCCTGGTCCTCCACCATCATTCCTCCTGCCTTCCTCCTCTTTTCCTCCTCGTCCACCCCCGCACCCCCCCCCTCCTGGAGGAGCCTTGGGGGAGGAGGAGGGGGAAGAGGAGGAGGGAGGACGGAGGAGGGAGGACGGAGGAAGGAGGAGGGAGGGGACAGGAGGGAGGAGGGAGGAGGGAGAGAAGGGAGATGAAGGAGGTGGGAGAAGACAGGATGGAGGGGGAGGAGGCAGGAGGGAGGAGGGAGCGAGGGAAGGAGGTTGGAGGTGGGAGGAGGGAGGAGGGAGGAGGGCGGAAGGGGGAGGGAGGAGGAAGGAGGAGGCGGAGGAGGTGGAGGTGGTGGAAGAGGAGAAAAAGGAGGAGGGGGAGGAGGAGGAGGAGAAGGAGGAGGAGGAAGAGGGTGACGAGGAGGAGGAGGAGGAGGAAGAAGAGGAAGGGGAGGAGTGCGGGAGGAAGGGGTTCTTTCGTAGTGGTAGGGCGCTGTTCCGCTTGAATCCCCCAAGTGGTTTCGCGAGGCAACCCCAGGGATGCCTTCAGAGGGCCTCGAGTTTAAACGCATAAAGAATCGTGTGTATATATGGGTGTACGCATTAGGTTGTACGCATATCGCAACTGATTAGGTGTGTGAGTGAAAATATAAATAAACAGTGATTGCACGCGTATACTGTTAGTGGGGACAGGCGTCTCCTGGCCATCGGAAACACCGACCAATGTCTTTAACACGTGGTCGGTTTCCACTTTGCGTATTTAACCATACATGAATACATCTATAGGTATACACCTGTGTATATATATATATATATATATATATATATACGCGACCGAAGGGCTGGACACATGGCCGCACATCCGAACTTCTATTCCGAGCGCATCGTGGTATATATTATGTGGGCTATGCATTGTATGGTCCCGAAACCCAAAACAACGAAATGCGAGCACGATACAGTGGGCACACGGCCGCAAGAAACCGTCGCAAGAAACCCAGCCCTGGAAACCGTGGCCAGGGGCTCGAAGCGGAGAAACCCAGGGAGCTCTGGCCCGAGGAGTTTCTTCGCGGGTCGCACTAGGAAAATGCGCGAGTAGTAATTTTGCCGTTGACCCTCCGAATCCACGCAGATGCAAGAAATTCAAAATACCCTCGGCGCAATGACGTTTCTTCGGCGTCGGGATTTTCTAACAATTTCGCGATTGGTCCTCCGACTCCGCGCGGATGCAAGAAATTCAAGGTACCTTCGGCGCAGCGAAGTTTCTTCGGTGGCGGGGCGTAGCTTCCGCGATGTGGAATTGGGAGGACACCCAGGGTCTCCTGAGCGCGAGAGTTTCTTGACGCCCGCGGGAAACCATCGCGGGCCGCGCGGAGCGAAGAAACCTAAGATGCCCTGACGAAAAACATCCGGTTTCTTGGTGCGCGCCCCCACTGTAGGTCTCGGCAGCGAGTAGGGATTGGGATCGTATTCGAAATTGTACGCAACCCATCTACAGTTATTGATCGGCTAGTCGACCAGGACATGTGAAGGGATAGTCCAGCGCCACAACTACGAAGGCCGCCTTAGAAAATGCCCCCGATGGCGAACGCCTTAAGACAGGAGCTCCTTTACAAAGATGGCCCGGTGGTCGACCCCGAGAAACAGACCATTTTCAGCCCAAAGTGGTAGGTTTTCCTGCGCCATCTGTTCGGCCAACCATTCGGGGCCTCCGCTGCCAGCACCACATCACGCATCCCAGTCGGCGACCCGATTGGGATACGCGCAGGGGGTGCCAGGAGCCTGCGCCGACTTCCTTCGCATGTCCCAGTCGAATCGCCGACGGGGGCGTGTGAAGGGGGAGGCATGATGTTGCAGCTGCGCCGAACACGCCGCCCCGCAGCAGACGCAAGCAGTTTGGGACATCTCTCGGGAAGAGGGTCGCGGCGCTGCAGCTGCGCCGAGCGCGCACCGCAACAATCACTAGATGTTTGGGACCCGCAGTGGTGGGGGAATCCAGCGACCCCCCAGTCATGTCCCGGTCGGACCGCCGATCGGGACATGACAGGGGGGTCGGGGGGCCGAGGACAACCCCCCTTCACATGTCCCAGTCGGCGGTCCGACTGGGACATGTCAGGGCAAAGTATGGAGCCGGATCTGCGCCGAACACGCCCCGAACATGTCCCAGTCGGACCGCCGACTGGGACATGTGAAGGGGGGTTGTCCTCGGCCCCCCGACCCCCCTGTCATGTCCCGATCGGCGGTCCGACCGGGACATGACTGGGGGGTCGCTGGATTCCCCCACCACTGCGGGTCCCAAACATCTAGTGATTGTTGCGGTGCGCGCTCGGCGCAGCTGCAGCGCCGCGACCCCCTTCCCGAGAGATGTCCCAAACTGCTTGCGTCTGCTGCGGGGCGTGTTCGGCGCAGCTGCAACATCATGCCTCCCCCTTCACACGCCCCCGTCGGCGATTCGACTGGGACATGCGAAGGAAGTCGGCGCAGGCTCCTGGCACCCCCTGCGCGTATCCCAATCGGGTCGCCGACTGGGATGCGTGAAGTGGTGCTGGCAGCGGAGGCCCCGAATGGTTGGCCGAACAGATGGCGCAAGAAAACCGACCACTTTGGGCTGAAAATGGTCCGTGTTTCGGTGTCGACCATCGTGCCTAACCTTGTAAAGGAGCTGCCTTAAGGCGTTCGCCATCGGGAACATTTTCTAAGGCGGCCTTCATAGCTGTGGCGCTGGACTACTCCTTCACATGCCCTGGTCGACTAGACGACCAATAACTGTAGATGGGGTGCGTGACTTCCATATAATTTCGAATGCGATCACAATCCCTACGCGCTGCCAAGACCTATCGTGCTCGCATTTCGTTGTTTTGGGCTTCGGAACCATACAATGCATAGCCCACATAATATATACCACGATGCGCTCGGAATAGAAGTTCGGATGTGCGGCCATGTGTCCAGCCCTTCCGTAGGGCTGGACACATGTGTATAGATATATAGGTATATATGTGTGTATATATACACATGTGTATATATGCTTAAATACGGAGAGCGGAAACCGACCACGTGTCAAAGAAAATGGTATGTACTTCCGATGGCCAGAAGACGCCTGCCCCCACTAACAGCATACACCTGCACTCAATGTTTATATACATATATATACCTAATAATCTGCCATATCTGAACCAACTAATCTATACACGTGTATATCTACACGATTGCATATGCGGTAAAAAAGGCCCTCTGAAGGCATCCATGGGATTGCCTCGCGAGCCCACTTGGGGGAATCAAGCGGAACACCGTCCTACCAAAACGAAGGAACCCCTTCCTCCCGCACACCTCCTCTTCCTCCTCATCCTCTTCCTCCTCCTCGTCACCCTCTTCATCCTCCTCCTCCTCCTCCTCCTCCTCCTCCTCCTCCTCCTCCTCTTCCCCCTCCTCCTGTTTCTCCTCCTCCACCTCCTCCACCTCCTCCTCCGCCTCCTCCTTCCTCCTCCCTCCCTCCTCCGCCCTCCTCCTTCTTCACTCCTCCCTCCTCCCACCTCCAACCCTCCCTCCCTCCTCCCTCCTCCCACCTCCCCCTCCTCCCTCCTCCCTTCTCCCACCCTCATCTCCCTCATCTCCCTCTCCCTTCTCCCTCCTGTCCCCTCCCTCCTCCTTCCTCCGTCTTCCCTCCTCCGTCCTCCCTCCTCCTCCTCCTCCCCCTCCTCCTCCCTCGAGGCTCCTCCAGGAGGGAGGACGCGGGGGTGGACGAGGAGGAAAAGAGGAGGAAGGCAGGAGGAATGATGATGGAGGACCAGGAGGCCATGGTGAGGACATGCGAGAATCTATGAAAGCAAACTGTGAAAGCCAGAACCCGCTGCAAAGGGCAGCTGGAATGCGCAGGAGGCCTCAGCTCAGGCCAGCGCGAACCACAACCCCAAAATTGCGAACCACAACCTCACGAATGGAGCTTTGGGGGGAGGGACCCTGAGGGACCCGCACCAAAAGGTCACTCCAGCGAGGGGCCACTACGACCGGAAAGACGTAAGATCGGGGGGCTCGGGATGGCCCGACGGGGCCGTCAGGAAAATGACGAGAACCAACCAGAAATTTGACGCGAGCTCCCGCTGCGAACATACCATCAAAACTGGACGGTCAAAACTCAGAACGGGCCCGTCAAAAAGCATCTGCGAACTCGAGTCTTATAAACAATGTTTCATTGGTGTCGACAACGGGCGTCATTGGGGGGGGGAGGGGAAGCATAACGCAACGCCCTCGCCCCCCACCGTGACAGACTCTGGTACCAGACGCACTGCGGCAGTGCCGGGGACGAAGGGGAGGAGCGTTACGTTACAGCCAGACCAAGGACTGAAGAACATACTTCAAGAACATGAGACCTTCCGCAAGCCAAAATATCCCAGACACGAAGAATGCTCTCCCCCAGGATGCACAATGACATCCAACAAGCGCGGAAAACCTCAGGGCACCCTCCCCGAACCGACCTCGATCTGACACCACGGTCCGACCGTATGAGGGGGGAGGGGGAGGGAACCAAACAATGACATAAACATACAAAATTGAAGATCCGCGCGGATTTCTCGGATCAGCGCCGGATCCCCCTCCCTGGCGCCGCCAGGGGACCCCGGCGCCGATCCGAGGAATCCGCGCGAACCTCCGAGTGGAGCTGTCATGTTTATGCCACCGCTTGTTCCCCTACGGGTACGGGGGGGGGGCCGCCGGGGGACCCCAGCGACGATCCGAGGAATCCGCGCGGACATCCGAGTTGAGTTGTGATGGTTCTGTCACTGCTCGTTCCCCCAAGGGGGGGGGGGGGGGGGGGGCATAACGCGCGCTGTGCCCGCAGGGTGAAAAGCCTTCCCTTTGCGCTTCCCCAATCTTGCTCGCGGACCTCGGAGTGGATTTGTTCTGCTTCTGTCACTGTTCGTCGTTCCCACAAGGGAGGTGGGGTGTTGGGGGGGGGGGCGGGGGGGCAAAACGTGGGCCACGCCAGAGGCTAAAAAGCCTTCCTTTCACGTTCCCCCGATCTTGCGCGCGGACCACCGATTAGAGTTGTTAAGATTATTTCACTGCTCGTTCCCCCAGGCGGGGGCGGAGGGGGGGGCCAGAACGCGCGCTATGCCCAGAAGGTGAAAAACGTTCCCTTTTACGCTTCCCCTTATCCTGCGCGCGGACAACTGAGTTGAGTTGTCATGCTTCTGTCACTTCGTTCCCCTACGGGCGGGGGGGGCATAAGGCGCGCTATGCCCAGAGGGCTAAAAGGCCTTCCCTTTTGCGCTTCCCCGATCTTGCGCGCGGACCTCCGAGTTGAGTTGTGATGTTTCTGCCACTGCTTGCTCCCCTGAGGGGGGGGCATAACGCGCGCTAGAATTGGAGCTCGACCGCAAGAAACCTGCCACAAGAAACCCAACCCTGAGACCCCAGGACGTAAATTGATGTCTGGTGTGAGACATCACGCGTTCCATTGCAAAAGCATCGGCACCCCAGAAACCCAGGGCACCCTGGAGGCAAGCAGGGAAGGCTGGAGGCACCAGGGCCTCCACTCGATGCCCAAGAGGGCATCAAACCTCTTCCTTTTACGCTTCCCCGCTCTTGCGCGCGGCCCGTCGGCGGCGGGGCGAGGGCGGGCGGCGCGGCCCGCCCGGCCCCACCGGGCGCTTCCCGCGCCTCGCCGGGGAAGGCGTGGCGACGACCGGGCGCGGCTCCAGCGAGCCCTCGGCGGGCGCGGAGGCGGCGCGGAGGCGCCCGTCCGCTCAGAGGGCAGCCAAAGAGGCTGGCGCCATCCGCGTCGGCTGCCGCCGTCTGCCGTCGATCGCGGCCGCGGCCGCTGCCGCCGGTCGGGTCGCCGCCGCCCTCGGACGCCATCGTCGCCGACGCAGTGCTCGGTCGACGCCGCCGCCGCTGGAGATCTTGCTGCCGGGGCATCTTGGCTGCAGATCGCTCGCGCACGGCTGCCATCTTTTGGAGTCCCGAAACGGTGCGGTGAAAAACCGTGCGGTGACCTCGAAATCCCCCAAGACCTCAACGCACGGTCCGTCAACGCACGGTTTTGGGACCTCGGATGCCCCAGTCGCCCGAGACGTCCTCGGAGAACGACCCGAGTCCCAAAACCGTGCGGTGACCCAGAATCCCCACCGACTCACCACACGGTGTGGTCACCAGCCTGTTTGGGGGCCCCCGACATCTGCGGCTCGTGGTGACTGAAGAGCCCCGCCGGAGGAACTGGTCTCGGAGCTCAGCGTTTCTGCACGTCGAGATTGCCGCGTCGGAGCCAACAAGGGAGGAGGGGGACGAGGCGGGGAGGAGGCGGGAGAGGGAGCAGGGAGGAAAGAGGAGGAGGAAGGAGGAGCGGAAGGAGAGAGGAGGGAGAGGAGGGAGAGGAGAGGGCGGGGGGCGGGGACGGGGGTGACAGAGGAGAATGAGGAGGCGGGAGGGAGCGGGGAGGAGGACGGAGGACAGGGAAGAGAGGGAGGACCGAGGATGGCGCATGAGTGAGAATGGGGAGGGGGCTTGGGAGGAGGACGAGGATGATGGAGCAGGAAGGGGGGAGAGGGGAAGCTTCGCGAGAGGTGCGGCATGATGGGGCTACATCCTATGCATGGCGTCGCTTAGATACTGCTCTCTACTCACTGGCCCGAGTCTTATCACATTATCGTCGTTACTAATCCTCACCCTCCTTCTCCACCTCCACTTCCTCATCCTCCATCCCATTTCAACATCAATTATTTCGCTTCGAGCTATCCCCACCGAAACCTCAAGCCTTTATTCCCGACGGCGAGCGGTCATCTAATTGGACGGCACCTGCCGTTTCTGGTTAAAGACGATTCAACCGTGATCCATGTAGTCACGTTATTTCATGGTGTTCTCTATTATGTCCTGTTATGTTCTCGACAGGCCGGCGTGTGACATTAGATGCGTCGCCTGTTATGAAATTACTTTTGACTTATGTGTCTCGTCTGGTTGAATATGGTATGGTATGCTCATTTCTGTCACCGTATGACTTGATATGTTATAATATGATCTGCCCTGTGGCACTATGTGATGGCATGGTATGCTATGTCATGAGATGGTATAGGATGCTATGTTCCGTGATGATGTTGTCAGCTCGGCTCAGTCTAGTACATTATGCTATGCTCTGTTAGTATGTTTCGCTGTGCTCTGCTGTCGCACTATGATATGTTCTGCGATGCTGTGCCATGATGATCGGATCATGTGATGCTCTGTTTATTGACGGCTCGGCTCTGTATAATATATTATGATATGCTCTGTTAAAATGTGCAGCTATGCTCTGTTGCAGGGCAAAGATCTGTGCTGTGATGATGTGCCATGGTATGGTATGGTATGCCAAGGTGTGTTATGGTATGCTCGGATATGTTATGTTGTGTTATGGCGTCCTCCGTCATGTCCTGTTATACTATGGCATGAGTTGGGATGTTATGTTATGCTGTGTTATCAATGCATTTGTATGTCATGTTATGTCATGTTCTGTCATGCTCGTGATCTGCTCTGACATGGTATGTGGTGTCATGTTGTGGTCTGTCGTGCTCGTCGTCGCTATGCTCTGCTGCAGAGGAGGTATCATATGTTCTGGGATGCTGCGTCATGATATGATATGGTGTGTCAAGATGTTTTATGGTATGCTCGGCTATGTCATGCAATAGTGTGTTATGTCGTATCATGTTATGTCATGTTCCACTCTGGTACAGTTATGTGATGATTTGCTTTGTCACAATGTTTTATATGCTATGTTATGTCATGTTCCGTCATGCTCTGCTCCGTTCTGTCATGCTCTGTTCTGTAATGGTTTGTTCTTGCCGTGTTCGTCGAGGGCGCGATGCGGAACACCCGGGACTCTCGGGGATCATCGGGACAACTTGGGGTCTAGCGGCCGCTGTATGCAGGGTGAGGCTGGCTGGGGGGCCTGATCTTGAAATCTAATAGCCACAGCCTGGCGGGTGGGGAACAACTTCTCCCTGTCGCACCCCTAGGCCGGGCTGGGAGTTTCGCCCGAGACTTCCTCACCATGTATGGTTCTGAAGCTTGACTTCTGTAGCATTTTCGAGGATGGAGGGCGGGCCGTTTTCGACATGGAACTCTCGCCTTAGCGCCGCGAGCACCCGTCCTAGAGTTTGAAGCAGCTTCAAAGATCGAGGGCGGGTCGTTTTCAAAGACGGAGCTCTTGTGACTTAGCGCCAGCGCATATTCGTTGAACATGTGCAACAGCTTCTTGGATGGAGGCTGGTTCCTTTTAAAAATGTGGTTCTCGCCTACGCGCCGCGCGCATTCGTCTATTTCGGAATCCCAGGACCTGTGTTCCAGAACGAATTAGGAAGATCAGAACGCAGCAATCACGGGGATTCGCGGTGTTGAAGTCTCAGGAACGGCGATCTGGCACGATTCAGGACCGCCAGGACGCAGCAGTCACGTTGACTCCCGGAGTTGAAATCCCAGGACTGATGCGTTGGCACGATCTACGATTCTCAACTAACTTCCAGAGGTTGAGTGGTGTATGGATACTATCAAATCTATATGACACGTGAGAAAACCCAATCAGGGCATGATTTGGAAATTGATACTATGGATCTTGAGATCGATTGGGAGATCGATAATGAGATCGATAGTGGAATCGATAGTGAAGACGATTGTAAGGTCGATCGTGAGACCGAGAGTGAAATCGATTCAATGAGATCGATAGTGAGATCGATCGCGAGATCGCTCATTCGATCTCTAGTGAGATCGCTTGTGAGATTGATAGTGAGATCGATTGTGAGATCGATGGTGAGATCGATCGAGAAATCGGTGATGAGATCGATGGTGAGACCGATCGATAAAAAGATCGACCAAGAACCCCAGAACCCAAAAACCTCGCCGCCCTCCGAAATCGGCCCGGAACCCAGAACCGGGGACCCGGGGAACCGGGAACCAGGAACCGGGGAACCCATCCTGCCACCAAGATCGGCGGGAACTTTCGCGAAATCCTTCAACTTCCGCTAGGACCCCTTCAGTGCAAGCACTGGTTGGGGAAATATGGCTATGTTGCTGTATTGTATGATTATGATCCTGGCCAGGCGTATCCCCGTTTCGGATGATTCGGACGGGTTTCTTTCAATAGGCCACTTCCTGCAATTAAACCAATCGTGTGGGGATTGTTGAAGAGGAAACTTGGAGGGAGGTTGTGTTACTACATCGTTGATGCGCCTTCGGTCTACACTGGTCCTCATCCTCCTCGTCCTTCGCCTCCTTCGTCTCCTCTGCTGAATTCCCAGAAGGACGTTCCCTGCGCGATCACGAACGAGTATACGTCAACATTGCGGATGTCTGTCACTCACCGACTGATGTTGGCAAACGACACTTGAGCCAAACAGCGGCAACGGGTGGACATTATCCCGTTACCCCATTAAGCTCATTCTATCATCATCTTCCACCCGTCATTCTCCTCCCTCCTGCTCCTCCTGTTCCTCATCCCCCGCATTGGGACCGCACCAAGTAGATCAAAGATTCATATCAAGACCTGCTCGGGCTTGGGACACGCAGCCGAACCGTATTTTACCACAGGCTCCGAACTTGCCGAGAAGCCTCCTCCTGCGTGACCTCCTCCCTCCATCAACCCCTTTCCTTCTCTCAATCGAAACAACCACCATAATACACGCCTCGGCAGAAAACACACTGCGAATCAGACAGCCGCCAAGCAAACCGTGAATGCCACACAAGCCGACCTCAAATTGGCAAACTCGTGTAGATAACATTGGCCTGGGAGAGAAAAGCAGAACACCCCCATCAAACCAAAGCGCATCATGTAACTCCGTCGTCGACACTATCAATATCCGCATCTTCCCCCTTCCCCGCATCATCATCAGAATCATCGTCATCACCACCACCAGCATCATAATCATACATATCATCAACATCCTCCTCATCACCGTCATCATCGGTATCATAACCACCACCATTATCATCGATGTCATCATAGTCGCAGACGTAGTCGTCGCGGCCATCGGCCATATCACCATATTCGTACTCGTCACCATCGCCACATCCATAATCGGTATCATCGTTATCATCGTTATCATCGTTATTATCATCATCAGCACCACCATCATCATCATCAGCATCATCATCACCACCCACATCATCGTCATCACCGCCACTGTCATTACCACCATTGACACCATCAGTCTAATGAACAACGTCACAACATATATCCGGATCAACATCATGATGGTCATCATCATCATCATCAAAAAAACACCATCAACATTAGCATCCGTCCTCATCATACGTACTCACTATTGTCATCGTCTTCATCTTCATCATCATCAACATCATTACCATCATTACCATCATCACCGCCATCATCACCATCACCGTCACCAGCATCAGCAACAGCAGCACCATCATCGCCATCATCAGAATGGTCATCATCATCGGCATCATCAGCATCATCATCATCATCGGCACCATCATCATCATCATCATCATCATCAGCATCGCCAGTCTCACCCTCATCATCAGCATCGTCATCAGCAGCAGCATCAGCAGTAACATCATCGTCATCGGCAGCAGCATCGTCACCGCCACCATTGTTGTTACCACGATTGGCATCATCAGTAGCATGAGCAGCGACCATCATAAGCGTGATCAGCATCATGATCATCATCAGCATCATAATCAGCATCATCATCGTCATCATCAGCAGCATCATCAGCATCATCATCATACATCTCATCATCGTCGTTATCATCAACATCACCACCATCATCACCATCGTCATACGTACCATCATCGCCATCATCACCACCACCATCATCATTCCCATCGCCGTCACAATCGTCGTGGTCAACATCGTAATAGTGATCAGCACCAGCATGAGCATCAGCATTATGAGCATCAGCATCAGAGACCGCACCATCTGCATCAGCATCAGCATCAGCGTCGGCACCAGCATCATCATCAGCATCATCATCACCACCATCATCATCACCATCATCATTTACATTTGAACATCACCATCGTTGTCACTGTAAGTGTTCGTCATATGCGAGTGATCTCACACTATACGTTTACATATCAGACTCCTCCACTCGCATCAACACGCATCCCCGCTCACCCTCCCACCCCGACATTTTGTACGGGAGCCCCCTCCCACAAATCTGGGGAGGCGCGAAAGGCGTCGGGGATCGTGCGGAGGGGGCTCGATTCGACCACACTGCAAACGAACACAGCAACTGCATTTTACGCCGCCAAGACGGGCATTCTCCGAAACGTCCCCTGCGAAATGAGGGACCCGTCGGAAATATTGGCACTGGCGAACTCCTTCGAGTGCAGAAGAACCACCATCAGAATGAGCAACCCGAAGCGAACCCCTTTAGCAAATGCGCCTGAGGAAGAAGTCGGACAGGACAGCGGTTTAGGACATGCCCAAGACTATTTCGCACATGCCCATTATGGGGGTCGGGGAATTTTGTTCTTTCCCTATCTCCCAACCCGTCACGTAAGTACCCCGCCCGCGCCCCAACGACCTGCGAGGAAAAGCTGTCCGAGTCCTCGCGCGCGGAAAGCCACGGGTCAAAAAGGCAGCAAACCGAGTCAAATAGAAAAGGAGGACAAATGGGGGTGACGGACTTTGATTAGGAAGCTGGGGGTAGTGGGGGGAAGTCAGAAGGAAGGTAAAGTAAGAAAGAAGGGAAGAAGGAACCAGAAAGGTGAAGTGGGACGCGGGGCGAGGAGGAGTCGGTGGAGAAGGGGCGATGGATAAGTGAGGAAAGATAAGGGGGGAGTAAGCAGGAGGGAAGAGATGGAAGGAAAGCAAGAGAAAGCAAGGGAGAACGGAGGGCCTGAAGTATGCTGAAAAAGAACTCTGAGCGAAACTCCCTCGAAACTGAAATCTCAGTTAAAAGCGAGGGGGAGCCCCAGGTCCACGTTGGCCTTCAGAAAGTCGGCATCCGTACTACGTTCCGAGCGGCACCAAAGTACTGCTTCCCTCTTATCCTGGAAACCATGCAAGGGGAAGTCAGGGGGAAGCAAGAAATAGAAAGGAGGGTGGAACGCTCTAAACACGTGCGCATCCCACTGTCTGCGCACCACGGAACCGTGCTTCGTTTCGCCTGGGCACAGCGTCTCACAAGATTGGCAGCACTGGATTGGCACTGTGTGGACGAAACGCGAAGCTGCCTCAGTATTCCGGAAAAAAAATACTGACATCAACACAAATGTTCAGCTTCGCCAGGGGTCCAATCGGACTACCACACGGACGCAATACATATGATGCCATATGGACTGCGCACACACACACACACAACAAGCAGAAGCTATATGCGCTATGATGCAATCGGTGCATTTCCACTCATGCCGCCGCCAGCAGAGCCGTCTGTGTCCTCTCCTCACCGATGAAAACCTCCCTCCCTCCCTCCATGCGTCATCAACCCTGGGGCAATTGGAGGCCTCCCGAATGGGGCGAGGGTAGATGGAGTCAGAAGGATCGCGTTGCACCGATGCATCGACGATGCATGGATTAAACAAATCGGGCTCATCGCGCCGCATCGACAGTGCATCGGCGATGCCACGCGATCCTTCGACCTCCATCTGCTCGGACCCCGTTCGGGCGGTCTGGGGTTGCGAAGGCCAGTCCGCAACGGCCACCGCGGTCTCCTCTGCCTGCAGGAGGTACCTCGTGGCAAACGAGGCCGGCGAAGCGAGAGGAGGGTCCGCGGGCACGCACTCTGCAGGGACCCGAGTCCAGCAGACCCGCGCGATTCGTCCCTTCCCCGGCCTCCCCTAAACTCTGGAGCCTAGCGCTGAAGCCGAGGTCGGGGGCACATTGAGGCGAGCAGGAGGTGGAGGCCTGTCGAGGCGTAGCGCGCGTTTGGGGGGGTTTGGGGGTGGGGCCGGTGAAGGGCGGTGCGAGACAACCAGCTGAGCTGACGCCAACCGAGAGCGTCTCCGCCAGCCGAGCAAGATCACAGAGAACGCCAGTTTGCAGATGCATGCAGTGCGCCGAAGGGCAGTCAGCGCTGGCGAGAGCCCGGGGGACTGGGCCCACGGACAGGCAAGATCGGAGCGCGGCAGATAGGAGGAAATGATATACCAACAAAACGAAGGGTGGAAGAGACGCGGCGAGAAGATCTTCTGGAGAGGAGCGGTCACAGAGAAGGGGACGAGGCGTGAGCACCCGTGCCACGCACCAACGCCAAAGTCCGAGGATCCGCTGTGGTGGAAAATGGGGTTCCGAGGCCGCGGAGGCAATTTAGAGGGCTGAAGAACCACCCGCACAACTACCACCCCTACAAGCGAAGCACGTCCGCAAACACAGCTGAAAAAATCAAACAAGGAGGACTGTTTAATAAACGCACAGGACAATAAAACAAACGCCAATTCAGAGGGTGGGGCGTTCTTCCATTCGACCACCATTATCCGTGCCCCCCCCTCACCACTCCTGAAGGAGAACGATATAGGGGGGGGAGGACCAGGCCCCTGATGACGAGTCCGCACGTTCCTGGGCGGGGCGGGCTATCAAGCCCCAATCGGCAAGCAATAGGCGATTTGGGGTCGATGCATCCCTTCCTGACCGAATCCTTCCCTAACGATGGCCCCCCCCCCGACGCATGGTCGTGCAGCCCCAGCTGGGTCACCTACTCTCCGGCGCCGACAACTCCCTGAAGCGCATATTGCACTGCGTCAGTACACGGAGCTTCGCGCACTGTAGCCCGAACCTGCCGCGGGTCAGAGGCGGCGGCGCGGCGGCAGGTGAGACGCACGTGGAGGGGTGACGAAAAGGGCGAAGCGAGGCGAGCGAGGCAAGGCGAGGCGAGCGCGGTCCGACGGTTCGACGGCGAGGGCAGCGCGGGTGATAGAGGCTTCCTAGATGGGGTCCGCGTAAATGGGGTCGGAAGATCGCGCCGCGTCGCTGATAAATCGGCGATGCATCGCCGCTGCATCAGAAATGCATCCACGACGTCGGCGACACATCGGTGCCGTTGGAGTGGAGAAGACTGGGCTCTACATCGAGCCGCATCGGCGATGCATCGACGACACGGCGCGATCTTCCGGCCCCATCTACTCGGACCCACTCTGGGAGGCCTAGAGGTGAGCATAAGCCCAGGAGACGGGGGGAGGAGGGAAGAGGGCTCAGGCCGTGGCCTGGAGAGATGCTCACACGGCAGGGGTGCCGCCCGTCGCCGTCCGTCGCCGCCGCTCGTCTTGGGACCAGGGACCGCCGTCGCCGTCCGTGCCGCCCATCGCCACCGCCGCCGCTCGGAGCGAGTGGCGGTTTTTGCGGGCGGTGCCGCCCGTCGCCGCAGTCGACGCCGTCGCCATCGCCGCCCTTTGATGAAAAGGGGGCGGCGGATCGACTGGCCTTTTGGCCCATCCCGCCACCGCGCCTGGGTTGTGAGTCATGGGCCTCTGGGATGTTCGTTGGGGTGTCGCGGTGGGCCTCTCGGGGGCCTCTTGGGGGCCGTTCGGAGGCCTCTTGGGAGTGGCGGTTTTCGCGCACGGTGCCGCCCGTCACCGCCGTCGCCGTCGCGTCGCTGCCGCAGCCGTCGCATAGATTGCACCACATTGATTTTCCTGTCGAATCGAGCATTCGGATCTTCTTTCCTCCCCCCCCCCCGATTGATCGGTCCCCCTGGGGATTCGCAGTTTACAAACGGTTTTGCCCCATTGCCCATCCTGAATATGATCTCGCGCAATCCCAAACAAGCCTGTACCAACGACCCCCGTCATCCTATGCGCGCGCATTCGCTTATCAAAAATAATCCGTTCTCAAACATCCAATGGGGAAAATGACGAATTGCACACGCGTGCGTCGTCGTGCGCGCATGCGGGAATCCTTCAGGAACCGTTGGGCTCGTAAGGGTTCCAAAACCGGCTGGGGGGGAAACAAAAAAAAAAAAAAAAAAAAAAAAAAAAACGGTTTCGCAACACGGCCTTTCAAACAAACTGGCGCGCGCGTTGTTGCGTGTTCTTCGAAAGCCACGAATGCTTCAACATGTTGCGAGAATAAGTTGCAACCGATGGCACGAAGTGCGCGAGCGCGTCGTCGCGCGCGCATGCCGAAACCGCTATAGTTAGGTGTGTGTGTATATATGAATGTGTATATGTGTCGCAATGTATAAACGTATGTGTTTGCAGGGATGGCATGACAAAATGTCCCGAATACATAAAAACACATGGTTTTGCAACAGCAGCGCTCGAATAAAAAACGTTGCGCTCGCGCTCTTGCGAATTATTGGGACACCACTGGTCCTTCAAAATGTTCATGGGGTTCTGCCACACTGGCCACTCGCGCCGCGTGCCAAAATCATTCGAACGCCTTTGCGCGCGTGCTGGGGGGGGGGGCGCGATCCGCGTCGAATAATACCATGCGGCCAATCTGGCGCGTCGGCCGCGAGCGCATGTCGACCTCCTTCCAAACCTCATCACCGAAGCGAAAACGCCGTCATCGTCGTCGGCGGGGTCAACATCCGAGCCGTCAGTGGCCGTGCCGTCGTCGGCGTCAGCATCGTCACCAGCATCGCTACTATCATCGCGTCTAACGTTGTCGACGTTGCCATGACGCCGCGCCCGCCCAAGTCGCCGACTCGCACTGAAGTGCCCGCTGCAATGCGCCCATTAGCACCGCCGCGGCCGCGTCGGTCGCGCCAAACTAGCTGGCAGCTGCGCGCGCGAACATACGCGGGCCAGCGCGGTCGCAGAGATGCACCAGCCAACGCCAAGCACCCATCGCAATCGCTTCCGCACGGGTGTGTAAACCAAGTGGCGGGTGGGTGGGTGGGATGTTTGCAAGGGCATGGCATGTGTCAACTCGTTTGATTTATATATATATATATATATATATATATATATAAGAAAAAAAAACTTTCCTAAAATAATATAGACCCGACCCTCCCGGGATTATCTGTCCCCCTCTTCGCATTGCAATGTGCTACGATTCTGCCCCATCGCCCATCCGAAATATGAACTTGCACCATCCCAGCCGCGCTGGCATCCGCCCCCCCGGCCATCCTCTGCGACAAATTCTACGCGCGCGCAGTCGTTCATCAAAATCATCCGCTATCACAAATCCAATGAAAAAAAAAAAACGGACGAAGTGCATCGCGAGGAGTTCAAAGCCAAACGTCAGAAAAATATACGTATGTCCAACGATCTCGCGAATTCTTACGAAAACCACGGGTTGCTCAACATCCCCACGAAATTCGACCAACAAGGTTTCGCGCGCGCAGGCCAGAATCGCTCGAAAACCCTCTCGCGCGCGCATTCGCAGGATCCTTGTTTGTAAAAAATGTGTGTATATATGTGTGAATGTATACACATATCTGTGTATATATATATATATGTGTATATAAGAAGAGAGGAAAGGAAAGGCCCCCCTCCCCCCAACAACAAAAAAACGGAGCGCGCGCGTCGTCGCGCGCGCGCCGAAATTCCTCGAACATCTAGAGGCAGATCAAGGTGTCCACAACCAAAATACGCGGCCCGAAACCATTCGAAAGCACAGGGTTTCGCAACATCAAGCGCGCGCGCTCTTGCGATTATTAATACACACATAAAACCATGGGTCTTTCAACGCTGACATGAAATTCGGCCGAGCGGGCCTCTCGCGGCGCGCGCCGAAATGATTCGACGGCCCTGGCGCGCGCGCTGGGGGGGCGCGACCCGCGTCAAATAACATCGCGCGACCATTCTCGCGCGTCGGCCGCGCACGCATGCAGAACTCCTTCCAAAAACCTCATCCCCGACGCGAGGGGCCGCCATCGTCGTCGGCGCGATCGGCATCGGCACCGTCACTGGCCGCGCCGTCGTCGCTGTCCACATCGCCGCCAACGTCGCTACTATCATCATCGCGTCTACCGCTGTCGACGTTGCCATGATACCGCGCCCGCCCAAGTCGCCGACTCGCACTAGAATGCCCGCTGCGAGGCGCCGAGCGGTCAGCGCCGCCGCGGCCGCGTCGGCAGCGCCAAACTGGCCGGCCGCTGCGCGCGCGAGCGTGCGAAGGCCAGCGCGGTCGCAGAGATGCACTAGCCAGCGCCAAGCACTCATCGCAATCCCATCCGCGCGACTTTGCGAGCCAAGTTGCGGCCAGGCGGGCGGGGTGATTGCGCGAGCAGTGGGGTCGGCAACTCATTGCGAACAGATATGAATCCCACCAGCCCTTTGGGCGTGAGTGGTTTAGAGAGCTCTTTCTGTTCTCAACCCCCCTTTTTCCCCTTTCGGGGAGGGTTTTACCCCTCCCCCTACCCCCTCCCCCTGGGCCTGGAGAGGTCCTTTCGCGGGTCGTTGGAGGGGTCTTTTTTGACTCCTGGGAGGGCTAAAAAACGACACCCCTCACGAGGATTCTGGCCCCGACGGGGGGGCCCAGAAAAAAAACCCTCTCCTCTTCTTTGAAGCCAAAATCATTGATTTTACTACGGTTTTGGCCCCATGTTGGCCTTCTGAGGGGGCAGCGCTCATTAAAGCTCTCCTCTTCTTTCAAAGCAAAATCATTGATTTTACGATGGTTTTGGGCCCATGTTGCCTTTTCTGAGGGGGCAGCGTTACTTAAAGCTCCCCTCTTCTTTGAACGATTTCCTCCAAGATGGCCCCAAGAAGCGCCCAGGAGGCACCAAGAGGCCCCAAGATGGCCCCAAGAGGCCCCCAGGAGGCACCCAAGACGCTCCTGGAAGCCCGCGGGGCCGCCAAGAGGCCCCCAAGACGCCCCAAACGGCCTCCAAGAGGCTCCCAAGAGGCCCGAAGAGGCTCCCCCAAGGCACCCAAGACGTTCCCAGAAGCCCCTGGGGCCGCCAAGAGGCCCCCAAGACGCCCCAAAAGGGGACGAGGTGCCCGAACGCCTCACGCCACGAGGAGCCCGAACGACTCACACCAGGACGAGGGGCCCGAACGACTCACACCACGAAGAGCCCGAACGACTCACACCAGAAGGAGGGGCCCGAACGACTCACACCAGGACGAGGCGCCCGAACGACTCACACCACGAGGAGCCCGAACGACTCACACCACGACGAGGGCCCCGAACGACTCACACCACGAGGAGCCCGAACGAGTCACACCAGGAGGAGGGGCCCCAACGACTCACACCAGGACGAGGGGCCCGAACAACTCACACCACGGGAAGCCCGAACGATTCACACCAGGACGAAGAGCCCGAACGACTCACACCACGAAGAGCCCGAACGACTCACACCAGGAAGAAGGGCCCGAACGACTCACACCAGGACGAAAAACCCCAAACGACTCAAACCACGAGGAGCGTTTTCTCTCCCTCCTCCTCCGCCTCGTCCTTCTCCCGCCCCCCCCAAGGAACATGTGCATGGAGGCGGGAGGGAGGAGGAACAGGGAAGATATGCGGGGGCAAGCGGACACACGCCTGAAAAACACGACTGCCGGAATGCTTCGCAAGAGTTGCTGTTGTGAGATGGGCTGGTGGGGACACGCGAAGCGTAAAGAATTCTCTTCCCCAAGGAAAAATTGTACCCGCCACCCTACCGAAGCCGGACTTATCGACCCCCATTTAGGGATCTGCTAGTCACGTGCGAGTCTGTCCCGTCGACCATCCGAAATATGAGTTCACACCACCCCAGCCGAGCCGGCATCCGCCCCCCCCCCTCCCCCCACCCACCCACACCCCACCCCCACCCCCGCCGCCATCCTCTGCAGCAAACATTATGCGCGCGCACTCGCTTATCACAAATCATCCGCATCTTCAGAAATCCCACGCAAGAGATTAGACGAAGTGCGCGCGCGCGCGTCGTCGCACGCGCATGCCGAAGCCCATGAGAAACCGTCGGTTTCGCGCGGGTTCAAATTCGAACGCCCAAGCAACATTTAAAGCACATGTTTTCGCAACGCGGACTGCGTAAAAAGCTTGCGCGCCCGCTCTTGCAAATCGTCAACCAAACCATGGGTGGTCCAACATCTTCGTAATATGCCACCTAGAAGACTCCGCGCGCCCGCATGACAAAATCGTTCGAACGCCCTTGCGCGCACGCTACCGCCAGAATCCTCTACGACGGACGGCGAAGTGCACGCGCGCGAGTCGTCGGGCGCGCTCGCCGAAATCTGTCAAAAACCTTCGGTTACGCAGCGATGTCAAAACCAGATGTCGGAATACATATATATATATGTATATATATATATACATATGTATATATATATATATATATGTGCCACACAGCTTCGCAACATAAGTTCAAAAAAAGAGACAATCAAAAAAAAAAAAAAAAAAAAAAAAAAAAAAAAAAAAAAAAAAAAAAAAAAAAAAAAAAAAAAAAAAAAAAAAAAAAAAAAAAACTTGCGCTCGCGATCGCGCTCTTGCGAAAATCGCATGGACGACTGCCGAACGGGCCCTCGCGCCGCATGTCGCATTCGTCCCAGAGCCCTTGCGCGCGCGCCGGGGGCGGGGGCGGGGGGGCGATCCGCGGCGAATAATGCCGCGCGGGCCACGCTCGCGCGTCGGCCGCGCGCGCGCGTCCAACTCTTTCCGAAACCCCCATCACTGACGCGAGGACGCCGTCATTGTCGTCGGCGCGATCGGCATCGGCGCCGTCACTGGCCGCGCCGTCGTCGCTGTCAGCATCGTTGCCAGGATCGCTACCATCATCATCGTGTCAACCGTTGTCGACGTTGCCATGATACCGCGCCCACCCAAGTCGCCGACTCGCACTGAAGTGGCCGCTGGGATACGCCGAGCGGTCAGCGCCGCCGTGTTCGCATCGGTCGCGCCAAACTAGCCGGCCGCTGCGCGCGCGCATGCGCGGCCGCAGAGATGCACCAGCCAGCGCCGCGCACTCATCGCAATCACCGCCGCATGGGGCTCGCGAGCCAAAAGGCGGGCGGACGGGCGGGATGTTAGCGAGAGCAACGGCGTGGGCAACTCAGTGCAAACTGAAATAATGCTGGTTTATGTAAGTATGTTTTTGTGTTTCATGTTTATATGCGCACATATATATATATATATATATGCTGATCGTTCCCGACGAAACCCATGCAACACACACGCGATTCTATCCCCATGTCCATCCTACCTGTGCGTTCATATTACCCCAGCCAAACAGGCATCGCCCTCCCTTCGGTTCTTTTGCAAAACAAATCCGCGCGCACTTGTTTTCAAAGAAACCACAGGTGTTCACAAACAAACCAACCAAAATGCACGCGCGCGCGTCGTCGAACGCGCATGCCGAAAATCTTTAAAAACCTTCGGTTTCGGAAAGAGTGTAAAAACGAATGTCCAAACAAAAATACAAACACATGGTTTCGCAACAAGGAGTTTCAACAAAAACGTGCGCGCGCTCTTGCAAATTCTCAAGAGAACCAAAAGTATTTCAACATTTGCATGACATGCTAACAACGGGCTTCGCGCACACGCGCATGTCGAAATCGTTCGGCCGCCCTGGCGCGCGTGCCGGGGTGGCAAGATCCGTGTCAAATAATACCATGCGAGCCACTCTCACGCGCCTGCCGCGCGCGAACTTCGAACTCCTTACAAAACCTTCATCACCAACGCGAGGTCGCCGTCATCGTCGCCGGCGCGATCAGCATCGGAGCCGTCATTGGCTGCCCCGTCGTCGCTGTCAGCATCGCCACCATCATCGCTACCATCATCATCGTGTCTACCGTTGTCGACGCTGCCATGATACCGAGCTCGCCCAAGTCGCCGACTCGCACTGAAACGGCCGCTGGGATTCGCCGAGCGGTCAGCGCCACCGCGTTCGCGTCGGTCGCGCCGAACTAGCTGGCCGCTGCGCGCGCGAGCATGCGCGGGCCAGCGCGGTCGCAGAGATGCACCAGCCAACACCAAACACTCATCGCAATCGCTTCCGCATGG
Organism: Prorocentrum cordatum; assembly: GCA_963575745.1. NCBI lineage: Eukaryota > Dinophyceae > Prorocentrales > Prorocentraceae > Prorocentrum > Prorocentrum cordatum. Next base: position 443,934 of record CAUYUJ010009347.1, on the reverse strand, counting down.
GCTTTGCAAACCAAGTTGCGCGTGGATGGGTGAAATCTTTGCGCGAGCAGTGGAGCGGGCAACTCACTTCAAGTTGAGCGCTGGTGAATTCTCTTTTCTAAAACAAGAACAGGTTATACAACCCTACCCCCTGCGGGCCGAAAGACCCCCACCTATGTAAAACACATAGCATCCTGACCCAATGTCCATCCGACCTGCAAACTCATACTATCCTAGCCAAACCGGTGTCGGTTCCCTCCGCCATCCTCTGAAAAAAATCTTTGCGCGCACACTCTTTACTCACAAATCACAAGTAAGAATCCCTTTGCCAATAATGAAACAAAGTGCACACGCGCGCGTCGTCGCGCGCGCATGCCGAAACCCTTCACGAACCTTCGGTGCCGGAAAGATTTCAAAATCGAGTTCCAAAAGGAAATTGCATCAAAAAAGGTTTCGCAACACTGTTGTTCAAAAGAAGCTTACGCGCGCGCTCTTGCGAAATCAGAATTACAGTATGGGTGAATGCATCTTATGCGGTTTAATCAATATGAGTGTAAATGTAATAAATATGTAATATATGTTCCCCCCAATATATATATATATATATATATATATCGTGGCGACGTACCCAACCCCTGCGCAAAAGCGGGGCGCAAATAGTTTAGGATACTGTATAAGGGGGCGAAGACGGAGCGAGGGTTACATATGTCTGCAAACGGAATTCGGGAGACTCGCAGGACACTGGCTACAGGAAACAGGCTTGATAAAGCTGATGAGTTACAATTTCTGAGCACTCCTAGCCACTTCGACAACGGGGATCACAGCAGGCCTCGAAAGTGGCGACAGTTTCACAGATCGCACCCCCGCAGGGATGGCGAGGTCTAATTTGGGTCCGCGCGTGGCGTCACTGTGCTGGGCCCCCCAGCAGGCCTCGAAAATGGCGACAGTTTCACAGATCGCAGCCTCCAGGGGATGGCGAGGTCTCATTTGAATCTGCCCGTGGCGTCACTGCGCTGGGCCCCCCAGCAGGCCTCGAAAGTGGCGACAGTTTCACAGATCGCAGCCCCCAAGGGATGGCGAGGTCTCGTTTGAATATGCCCGTGGCGTAACTGTGCAGGGCCCCCCAGCAGGCCTCGAAAATGGCGACAGTTTCACAGATCGCAGCCCCCCCAGGGATGGCGAGGTCTAATTTGAATCCGCGCGTGGCCCTCACTGTGCTGGGCCCCCAGCAGGCCTCGAAAATGGCGACAGTTTCACAGATCGCAGCCCCCCAGGGATGGCGAGGTCTAATTTGAATCTGCCCGTGGCCCTCACTGTGCTGGGCCCCCCAGCAGGCCTCGAAAATGGCGACAGTTTCGCAGATCGCAGCCCCCCAGGGATGGCGAGGTCTAATTTGAATCGCGCGTGGCCCTCACTGTGCTGGGCCCCCCAGCAGGCCTCGAAAATGGCGACAGTTTCACAGATCGCAGCCCCCCAGGGATGGCGAGGTCTAATTTGAATCTGCCCGTGGCCCTCACTGTGCTGGGCCCCCCAGCAGGCCTCGAAAATGGCGACAGTTTCGCAGATCGCAGCCCCCCAGGGATGGCGAGGTCTAATTTGAATCCGCCCGTGGCCCTCACTGTGCTGGGGCCCCCAGCAGGCCTCGAAAATGGCGACAGTTTCGCAGATCGCAGCCCCCCAGGGATGGCGAGGTCTAATTTGAATCTGCCCGTGGCCCTCACTGTGCTGGGCCCCCCAGCAGGCCTCGAAAATGGCGACAGTTTCACAGATCGCAGCCCCCAGGGATGGCGAGGTCTCATTTGAATGGCGTCACTGTGCTGGGGCCTCGAAAATGGCGACAGTTTCACAGATCGCAGCCCCCCAGGGATGGCGAGGTCTAATTTGCTGCGCGTGGCCCTCACTGTGCTGGGCCCCCCAGCAGGCCTCGAAATGGCGACAGTTTCACAGATCGCAGCCCCCCAGGGATGGCGAGGTCTAATTTGAATAATCACTGCGCGTCGCCCTCACTGTGCTGAGCCCCCCAGCAGGCCTCGAAAATGGCGACAGTTTCACAGATCGCAGCCCCCCCAGGGATGGCGAGGTCTAATTTGAATCTGCGCGTCGCCCTCACTTTGCTGGGCCCCCCAGCAGGCCTCGAAAATGGCGACAGTTTCACAGATCGCAGCCCCCCAGGGATGGCGAGGTCTAATTTGAATCTGCGCGTCGCCCTCACTGTGCTGGGCCCCCCAGCAGGCCTCGAAAATGGCGACAGTTTCACAGATCGCAGCCGCCCGCAGGCAAGACAGGAAGAGGCAGGGAGGGAGGAGGAGGAGGAAGGAAGGAGTGGAGACCACACTGCTCTATTCAAAACGAATACCCAACCAAGGAGGGTTGGGAAAACCTATCAAACGGGCTTCGCGCGCGCATGTCGAAATATGTCGATCGCCCTTGCGCGCGTGCCGTCGCGAGAATCCCCAGCAAAAACCGGGACGAAGTGCACACGCGCGCGTCGTCGCGCGCGCATGCCGAAATCAGTCAAAAACCTTAGGTTTCGGAAGGGCTTCAAAATCGAGTGTCCCCAAAAAATACAAATTAGCCTGGCGAAGGATCCAACCATATGCAGTTGAGAGTACCGCGATTGTGAATATCTTCTTCGGTGGAGCTCCCTATGGGGACACGAAACGTGTGAGGGGTGTGCCGAAATGGGTGTGCGGGACGCATGCGGACGGCAGCACTGGGGCCTTCGGTGGAGCTCCCTGTGGGGCCACGAAACGTGTGAGGGGTGTGCCGAAATGGGTGTGCGGGACGCATGCGGACGGCAGCCATGGGGCCTTCGGTGGAGCTCCCTGTGGGGCCACGAAACGTGTGAGGGGTGTGCCGAAATGGGTGTGCGGGACGCATGCGGACGGCAGAACTGGGGCCTTCGGTGGAGCTCCCTGTGGGGCCACGAAACGTGTGAGGGGTGTGCCGACATGGGTGTGCGGGACGCATGCGGACGGCAGCCATGGGGCCTTCGGTGGAGCTCCCTATGGGGCCACGAAACGTGTGAGGGGTGTGCCGAAAGGGGTGTGCGGGACGCATGCGGACGGCAGCACTGGGGCCTTCGGTGGAGCTCCCTGTGGGGCCACGAAACGTGTGAGGGGTGTGCCGAAATGGGTGTGCGGGACGCATGCGGACGGCAGCACTGGGGCCTTCGGTGGAGCTCCCTGTGGGGCCAAGAAACGTGTGAGGGGTCTTGTGCCGAAATGGGTGTGCGGAGACGATGCGGACGTGCAGCCAGGGGCCTTCGCAGGGGAGCTCCCTATGGGGCCACGAAAACGTTGTGAGGGGTTGTGCCCGAAAATGGGTGTTTGTGCGGGACGTATGCGGACGGCAGGCACTGGGGGCCTTCGGTTGGAGCTCCCTTGTGGGGCCACGAAACGTAGTGAGGGGTGTGCGCAATGGGGGTGTGCGGGACGCATGAGGACGGCAGCCATGGGGCCTTCGGTGGAGCTCCCTATGGGGCCACGAAACGTGTGAGGGGTGTGCCGAAATGGGTGTGCGGGACGCATGCGGACGGCCGCACTGGGGCCTTCGGTGGAGCTCCCTGTGGGGCCACGAAACGTGTGAGGGGTGTGCCGAAATGGGTGTGCGGGACGCATGCGGACGGCAGCCATGGGGCCTTCGGTGGAGCTCCCTATGGGGCCACGAAACGTGTGAGGGGTGTCGCCGTAATGGGTGTGCGGGACGCATGCGGACGGCGCACTGGGGCCTTCGGTGGAGATCCCTGTGGGGCCACGAAACGTGTGAGGGGTGTGCCGAAATGGGTGTGCATGCGGACGGCAGCACTGGGGCCTTCGGTGGAGCTCCCTTAGGGGCCACACGAAAACGTAGTGAGGGGTGTGTGCGAAAATGGGGTGTGGAAGTGTGCGGGACGCAGCGGACGGCAGCACTGGGGACTTCGGTTGGAGATCCCTGTGGGGCCACGAAACGTGTGAGGGGTGGGCCGAAATTGGTGTGCGTGACGCATGCGGACGGCAACCATGGGGCCTTCGGTGGAGCTCCCTATGGGGCCACGAAACGTGTGAGGGGTGTGCCGAAATGGGTGTGCGGGACGCATGCGGACGGCAGCCATGGGGCCTTCGGTGGAGCTCCCTGTGGGGCCACGAAACGTGTGAGGGGTGTGCCGTAATGGGTGTGCGGGACGCACGCAGGGAAGAGGGGGAGGAGGGAGGAGGAGGGGGAGGAGGAGAGGAGGAGGAGACGCGGGGCACCGTCTCTTCAAAACGAGGACCCAACACCACAGGATGGTTGGGAAAAAAACACACGGTTTCGCAACACGGATTTTGAACAAAAGCGTGCGCGCGCGCTCTTGCGCCGTCGTCGTCGTCGCCGGCGTCGTCCTCTGTCTTTCCTCGTCGTCGTCGTCGTCGTCGTCTTGGCTTCGTCGTCGTTTCCGTCGTCGTTGTCGCCGTGGTCATCCTTCCTCCTCCCTCGTCGTCGTCGTCCGTCGTCGGCGTCTCGTCGACGTCCCTCCTATTTCGTCGCCGTCGTCGTCGTTGTCGCCGTCGTCGTCTTCCCTCCTCCCTCGTCGTTGTCGTCGACGGCGTCGCCGTCCTCCCTCCTTCTTCGTCGTTCGCGTCATCGCCGTCCTCCCTCCTTCCTCTTCGTTGTCGTCGTTGTCGCCGTCGGCGTCCTCCCTCCTCCCTCGTCGTCGTCGTCTTCATTGGCGACGTCGTCGTCGTCCTCGTCTTCGTCGTCGTCATCGTCGTTGTCGGCGTCGTCGTCGTCGGCGTCGTCGGCGTCATCGTCGTCGTCGGCGTTGTCATCGTCGTCGTCGTCGTCGGCGTCGGCGACGTCGTCGTCGTGGTCGGTGTCGTCGTCGTCGTCGTCGTCGTTGTCGTCGTCGTCGAAGTCGTTGGAGACGTCGTCGGTGTCGTCGGCGTCGGTGTCATTGTCGTCGTCGGCGTCAGTGTCGTTGCCAAGTGCCATCTGGTACCTACCGTCACGGTCTTAAGAGGTCTTGCGATCAAGTTGCGAGTGGGAGGGTGGGATGTTTGCACGAGCAGTGGAGAGGACAGCTTCAAGACAGTCAAAGCGAATTTCACCACATAGATTGCACCGCATAGATTACATTACAGGAGCACATCGGTTGCACCGCCTAGACTGCAAGAGCCTACTGTTTGGGGCCCACGCAGTCCGAGGCCGGTCGCACCCCGAGGCCGGTCGAAAAGGGCTGACCGGGCGTTTCGCATGCCCGAAACTCCCTTACCACTGGTGACCTTGATGCGTAAAACTTGACAACCGCTTCACAGAAGGAGGGTGGGTGGTTTTGAAAATGTGGCTTTCGCCCTCGAGCTGCGCGCATTCGTTTTAACCATGTGCAAAAAGCTTCACGGATTGAGAACGGAAGGCTTTGAGAACGTGGCTATCGCTTCAGCGCCGCGCGCATTCATTCTGAAATACTTGCAACGGTTTCGCGGATTGAAGGCGGTTCCTCTTCAAAATGCGGCTCTCGACTTAACGCCGCGCACATTAAAAGTTTGCAGGAGCTTCACGGCTTGAGGGCGGGTGGTTTTCAACGTGCGTCTCTCGCCTTAGTTTAGCGCTGCGCACATTCGTTTTAAATTCTACAAGAGCTTCACTGATTGAGGGCGGTTCCTTTTCATAATGCGGCTCTCGCCTGAGCACGCACCGCGCGAGTTCGTTTCAGGCCGCAACAATTAAGTTGGTTCGCGGTGTTGAGGTCCCAGGAACGGCGTTCTGGCACCACTCAGGATCGCCAAGGTCGGAGCAGACAATGTTTTGGCACGCTTCAAAATGTTAACAGGGTTGTCCCCCAACGGAGCGATTCCCTCACTGGAATGACCCCTTGTAGGGGTCTATGGATAGGGATCTTGGAGGGAGGGCCTAATTCAACATCGTTGATGCGTCTTGGGTTTACGCTGGTCCTCCTTCTCCTCCTCCTCCCCCCCCTCCTCCCGCGGCTTCCCGATGGCGCAGATCGCTCGATATCGGCCGATTCCTCGGCCGATGCTGGGCCACGGGCAGCGTTCCGCCCCGGCCGCCCGCTCGGGGGTCGCCCGCTCGAGCCTGCACGGCACGCTCCTCTTATGTGATTGGGAGGGCGTGCTCCCCGAGGATCGAGGTTCGCCGATCGAAGTCGAGGATCCAGGCTCGCGGGTTGAGGTTGGTGTCCTTTTAGGCGGTGTTCGCCCCTCTTGGCCCTCCTTGGGCGCCCTCGTCGCCACGTCGCCACGGCTGGATCCGTCCTGAGATCCCTGGCCAGAGCGCACCTCGGACCTCTACCGCCCACGGTCGGTCCGCCGCCTGCGCACGGCTGGCTGCCGTCAGCCGAGTTCCCGTGCAGGCCCTTGCACCCCTGTCTTTGTGCTGGGTAGCTTGGCACTCCATTGCGCGTCGTCCGATGCCATGTGTATTACATTCATTTGCGCTACTTTGCTCCGCTCAGTTGAGCACTACGTTGCATCAAATTTGTTCGCACTCCAATGAGCTGCGCTGATGTTCGTTGTAATGCTTTGCTATCCAGCGCAACACTGGCGGTGCATTCCACTGACTACCTTGCACCTGTCCAATCGCTGCTTAAACTTAACCTGAGGCAGACTCCCACACTTTCGCCTCATACCGGCTGAGGCGGTTTAGCGTGGTAGCTTTTGGCAAGGAGCGCGCAATTATGGCAAGCAGTACAGTCGGGTGTTGCTAGAAGTGCCCCTAGCCCAAAATGCCCCCAGCTTTTCGCTCCATTTTTGAGCCCCTCGGGTCCTCTGGGCCTCGTGAGGGGTGCCCTGGAGGCCGTCTGGGCCACCCGGAGAATCCTGGGGGTACCTTGGGCAAGGGGTACGCAACACCCGATACAGAGGTGCTATCGCCGCAGTGGCAAAGTCGTCCTGGAATGCTGCGGAAAGTTCCAGTAACAGCGAAGACGATTTCTTGGTATCCTCAGGCTGCCAGTTCCCATCCCCTCTCCAGCTGCCACATGTACACAGTCGTATTTATAAACAAAGATTCATGGAATACATTCGCAGAAGAAGCAACGGGAAGGAGTTGCCAGCAACACGGGGAGAGAGATGGAGAGAAAGAAAGAAAGGGGGAGAGAAACATAGAGGTACATATATATATATATATATAGAGAAAGAAAGAGAGAGAGAGAGAGAGAGGAGAAAAAAGAGAGAGAGAGAGAGATAAAAAAAGAAACCAAAGAGAGAGAGAGAGAGAGAAGCCTCTATATATAATATACACAAAGAGAGGCTAGGCATTGAATAGAAGAGAGCACGCGCGAAAGAGAGAAGGGGGAAAGATACTGAATCGGACAGAAGGACCGGGACTATGCCCATCGAACCCATCTGCACAGAGGCATAGGGGGGGAACTCGGACACTGCCACGGCGATGTACAACGAGTGCGGCTCCAAGCGTGCGACCTGACGGCCCTCCGCTCTTCCCCCTCGCCTCTGGGCCGGTCGCCGTCGCCATCAAGAGGCCTCCATCCGCCCATCCCCAGTCCTTCACCCATATTCATTGACATGCGTCGCGCTCTTCCCTGCTGCTCTCTTTTCCCAGGGGAGCACCGAAGCTTGGCATCGGAGGCCACCAGGGGCGAATCTTGGGCGCCGGACAGGCCAACCCGCACCAGGCGCACTATTCGAGTGCATCGTGGCATGAGAGGTAAGGCTATGCGCGCCGTGAGGGAAAAGAATGGAGGAGAGGAGACAACATGTGCAGACAGAGAAACGGATAACGGGACAAGAGAGCAAGAGCTGACATAACATAGCACTGTTTTTAGATTAGTTTGCCAGGCACCCGCCCAAACAGCGGAGGGAAGAGGAGGGAGGAAGAAGTGGCATTGGCTGCACCACAGCGGTGGGAACCGATTTGAACCTCAGCGCGGACAGTATCCTGGCATGCATCACAGCACGGTCGTGGGCGGCACACGTTTCGCATTGTCGAACGCAGACACAGCAAGGCACGCGGGCACGGCACGGCACATGTTGCGTGTTCTAGAACAGAGACACAGACCCGTACGATGCAACTGCAGCAACACCAACAATCAATTTAAGACCGTACGCTCTGAACTGCTCGCGTGCCATTCAACACGTATATCCCAAACCCTTGATAACCGCCCTCTTCGTCTTCGCCTTCGTCAATGTATACATATATATATATATATACATACACATACATATATACATACGCCCTTCGTGGCTCCCAGTCGCTCGCACCCTCAGCGGCCCCATTGCTGTCCTTCGTGGCCCCGCAGCTGCCCTCAAGGGCCCCCTCGTTGCCCTCTGTGGCCCATATATATATATATACGTCCTTCGCGGCCTCCAGTCGCTCGTGCCCTCAGTGGCCCCATTGCTGCCCTCCGTGGCCCCAGTGTGGCCCCGTGTGCCTCCCCCCCGCTGCCCTCAGTGGCCCCCTCGCTGCCCGTTGCAGCCCATCCAAACGTCTTCAAGGAACTTTCATAATCCTTAGGAAATCATTAGGACATCCTATGGAATCTGGGAGAATTCCGGGGGAATCCTAAGGAGGCCTAACAATCCTAAGGAATCCAAAGGAATCCGTAGGGAATCCGAAGGAATCTCTAGGAAACCTTGAGGAACCCTAAGGAAATCTGAGGATTCCTTGGGAATCCTTAGGAAATCCTTAGGAGTCCCTGGGAC
>CAUYUJ010009347.1:407819-425319 GCA_963575745.1 Prorocentrum cordatum | reverse complement strand
ACTACTACTACTACTACTACTACTACTACTACTACTACTACTACTACGACTACTACGACTACTACTACTACTACTACTACTACTACTACTACTACTACTACTACTACTACTACTACTACTACTACTACTACTACTACTACTACTACTACTACTACTACTATACTACTACTACTACTACTACTACTACTACTACTACTACTACTACTACTACTACTACTGAGGACCCCTGAGGACTCCTGAGGACCCCTGAGGGATCCTAAGGGCAACTGCGGAACCCTGACGACTCCTGAGGAATCCGAAGGATCCCATTGGAATCCGAATGATTTGTTGGGCGCTGGCGCACCCCTGTGCGCCCACGCCTCACCCTGCCCCGGGGGGCCTGCTCAGGGCCCCCAGCGCACTTAGAATCTGCGAAAATCCTTGGGGGCCTCAGGGATTGTTGGTCGTCGGCGCGCCACTGTGCGCCACCACCCCACCCGGCCCTAGGGGTGCCTGATCGGGACTCCCGCCCCAGTGCCAACGCCCCTGCCGGCCCTGAGGGGCGAGGTCGCGGCCACCAACCACTTATCCACCCTACACTTGCCAATTTCACCGTTCAAGAAGAACAAGATCTCAACAACAAATGGGGGCTGGCATAGCGGTTGCAACGAACACCAACAACAGCAAGAACAACGACGACGACGACAACAACAACAAGAACAACAACAACAACGACAACAACAAGAACAACAACAACAACAACAACAACAACAATCACAACAACCATCATTACACCATCATGCGCGATGCTTCCACACGCAGCACGCGACCATCATGATAACCATCCCCATCATGGGGGATTATTGTTCTATAGTGGGGGTCCGATATTCCCACTCCTAGATCTCCCGCCCAATGAGGTCTTGCAAATACCTCCTCCGAGGCATTTCAACATATTCCGCCTCGGAAATACATGCCCGCGCCCTGCTGCGCCGATGCGAGACCGCCAGTGAACCCCAGCCAAGGGTAAAGCACAAGGAAGTATCGAAAGATAGGATTGGCCTGGTGGGGATGGGGGCTGTCGGCGGCGAGGCAAGGACCTGGCTCTGAATAGAAAGGGAGGAAGTCTCGAGCAGGAGTGCTGTTGTCGCTGGGAGCGGCGCCAATGCAGAAGAGAGTAGGGCGCTAGCCCAGAGTGAAACAACACGAGGTCTCGAGCGGGAGCGCTGGTTCTGTTGGGACGGCGGTTGTCGGCGGCGAGGAGGAACACCGCCTTGAGTAAGAAGGGAAGAAGTCTCGAGAGGGAGCCGCGGTGTTGTTGGGACGGGGGCGGTCGGCGGCGAGGAACAGCACCGTCTTCAAGAAAAAGGGAGGAGGCCTCGAGCGGAAGCGTTGTCTTGCTGGGGGCGGCGCCAATTCAAAAGAGAGTTGGGCGCCATCCCAGCATAAAACGGGAGGAAATCTCGGGCGCGAGCGCCGGTTTTGTTGGGGCAGCGGTTTTCGGCGGCGAGCAAAAGCACCGGCTCTGAGCATGGAGGAAGTCTCGAGCGGGAGCGTTGTCCTGCTGGGGGCGGCGCCGATGAGAGAAAGAGTAGCGCGCCAGTCCAAGGTAAAACTGGAAGAAATCCCGAGCGGGAGCGTTGAATTTGTGGGGGCGGCGGATTTCGGCGGCGAGCAAGGGCACCGGAAAAAAAAGTGTCGAGAGGAAGCGTTGTTGTTGTTGGGAGGCCGGTTTTGGCGCCCCCCCAAACCGCTCGAGCGTGATCCTGATTCTCCATGAAGAAGTAGCCAGCGCCGAGGCGAGAGCGCCAGGGCGCCTGGGGGGTGACCAACAATAATAATTGTTCAGTAATGAATATTCAAAAACAACTCCATCACCAGTACCAACAACGTCAACAACAACACCAATAACAACACCACCACCAACACCAACAACGACAACAACATCAATAACACCAATAACACCACCACCACCACCCCCACCACCACCAACAACCACCAACAACAACAGCAACAACAACAGCAACAGCAACAGCAACACCATCACCAACAGCAATAACAACAGCAAAACCAACCTCCTGTCTACCAGCTGGCGACGACGCTCCCCACGCCGCAGCCCCCCCCTAAGCAAGCGAGCGCGGCCTCCACCAGGACGCTGCGCGCCTGCCGAATAAGAGGGAAGGAACGAGCGTGCGAGCCAATGAGCGAGGGCAGTCGGATCGATAACTTCAGGCTGACTGGAAGACACCAAGAGGACAGATGACGCAAACAAAAACACCAGACACATACACTTTCGAAAGTCTGCGCGGATCTCTCGAGTCGGCACTGGACCCCCTGGCGGCGCCTCTGCCGCCGCCCCTGGCGGGATTCTTTCGCCAGGAAAGGCGGTCACAAGCGCCAATCCAAGAAATCCGCGGATATCTCCGAACCGTTATTTGCTCTGCGAGAGGCATCAAGCTGAAATGCAAGCTGCGGGACACAGCGGCAAAGAAGCGGCCGCCCAAGCGACGGACGCCAGTGCAAAGCGGAGATAAAGAAGGAGAGTGGAAGACGGGGGGAGGAGGGAGGAAGTGGGGAATGGGTGGGAGGGAGGTTATCGGCTTGGTTGGTGCGGGGAGGTCAAGGTTAAGGTTCATAGCATTGGGGGCGGGCTCCGAACGACAATCCACGATAGGGCTCGGGACATCTCTAGACCCCGGGCCCCGCTGCAGGGACCTGACGCACTCTCTGCTTAAAAAGGTGTGGCACCGCGGACCCCTAGCCAGGGCCGCTCGGGCCAGCGCGAGGAGGAGGGCGTCCAACGACACCGCGCGGAAGCGACCCGCCCCCCTCCCGCCTCCACCCCCTCCCGAACTGAGGACGTGCCTCGCTAAACGAACTCTTATTTCGGGGCTGGCGGGACGACGAAGGAGGGGGAGGGAAGGAAAAGGCAAGGGGGCGGGAAGAGAAGGAAAAGAGGCAAGGAAAGGAGGAGCGGGGACAACCGCGCCCCCCTTCCTCCCCCCTCGTGACGTCAAAGCCCATTCTTGTTTGCAAATTCTTCAAAAAAACATCCATCTGTGTGCCGTCTGGACCCATTGAATCGTACACGTCGTCCACCATATCTTCCTAACTGCATTGTGACTCGTTGCGCTGATCGATACTGCGCTGTATGGATGACTGCCCATCTTACTCTGATGGTGCCGCTGTATTGCTCTCTTGTCCCTAAAACATGCATCATCCGTGATGTCCTTTCTCTGTCAACGTCTCAGGACAAGTTCTGCTGCTCTGAACAACACATCGAGAAACGGAGCAACTGCCTGCATCGCGAAATGCCTCCTGGGAGATTGTCCCGAATGGCTCAACAGCATATTCCTGCAATGCGGACGCAAGGGAAGCCAAGCAATCTTGAATAGGTGGTTGAGCGAGTAGTTCAAGCATCAAGCCCGACGGACACGGAATATTATCAACCATCTCACCCTCTTTGTGTGGTGGTTCGGGTTGCGCACTTTGCTCCAGAAATGTGGGCCTGCTTCGGTTTTCAATCTCAACATAGAACGTCTCCTCCAGGTGTTTTAGCTGAAAGGTCCATTTCTGCTCCTGTCGCCTGAGTCGCGTGCGTATTGTTCCGAATCCTGGTGGCGCTCCTGGGCACCCTGCGCTGCCACCGTAATCGGCAGCCGCTGTGGTCATCTTCACTCACGCAAAAAATCAATAGCTGAAGAAGAAGTACGGTTCCGAAAGTGCGGTTGTGCCAGCTCCTCGCTCCCTCCTCCTCCTCCCCTGGCCAGGGCAGAAAGGCTGACTGCCGAAAGTCTTGTGAAGGCACGTTGCGCATTAAGTGCCCTCGCGTCGGGTGCTCTTGCTTGAGCTCCAACGCCGAATTGGTGCGGGGAGGGGGTGGAGGAGGGGGCCTGGAAGGGAGAAAAAGAACTGAACTGTTGACAAGAGGGGCCAGCAGGAGGACGCTGGAGGGAATGCGCGGGGATCGGGAACAGCAGAGAGACGTGCACGGACGGCCATCGCCGTCCCGTGCGCAAGCTCTACGGATCGCGCCCGACAGCGGCCGGCTCAGGGCTTGTCGGGCGTGACGTAGGCGTTGTACCAGCCAGCGCGCGCCACGTGCAGGCGGCGACTTAAGCATGACGTTGGGAACAGCCCTGGTTGGATTTTGAGCTCGGCAAGTGGGGAGGCCAGACCATCTCATGCTGTAGCACCTGTGTTGACCGTGTGCGACAATTGTGACCAATAGGCGTGCCCGCAGGAAGCGCGTGCCCGCGCACAGAGTGGCACAATATAGGACGTGAAAGCAGAGAAGGGCGTCGACGAGAACCGTGCCTGCTATGTCTTTGAAGTGCGGAGAATGGTACCATGCGTGTGGTGGCACAGCTGGAACGTATTTGAGAGAAGCCACCGAGAGCGTCGACTATGACCGCGCATGGTGCGTCTCACTATGTCAAACAAGGTGTCGGAATCATGTGTGGCTGCACCACGCCTGACACGAAAATTAAACGGTGGACACTGACAATAGATGCAGGGGAGACTGAATGTCTGTATCCTCACGACTGGGGAACGACCTACTCATGTGCCAAACGTGGGTGGGTCAACGTCGATGTCGGTGTAACCTTTATGAGCTACAGCCGTGAACGTCCTGCCGACGGGGGGGCTGCTTGCCGAAGCTGACAAAGCAAACCGCTGTTCGCCGCGGCGACCCACCGACCGCGTCGGAAAGCAGGGGAGCGCATGGAGACGGGAGATTACTCAAGCGCCATTCGCTCAATCGCTATGCTGTTCCTATCGGGCTGGCCAAGTGCAATGGCAACGGTGCGGACAAACAAACACAGTGCGGGTGGCTTGGTAGTGCCATCACTGTCGCCGCTGTGCTGGGGCGCCCGCCCAGGTAGTGTACGATGGCGGCAACATGCGCCATGCTTTCAAATCGGTCATGGCGTCGGTTGGCTGGCGCTGGCTGCGCGCGCCGCAAGTGCCGCCGCGGTCACCAAGAGCCCTGGCAACCGCCAAAGGAGAGGCGTCGGCGGCGCCGCCCCCTTTGCTGGCTCTCACGCGGCGCCCTTGGGACGTGCGCCCAGGCCGCGCGAGCCTTTGCGAAGAAGAGCCACGCGTCCGCGAGTAAGGGAGAAGCGGCAAAATTTGTGGCGCGCCGAGCTGCGCGAAGACACCATGCCTTCATGAAGCGATTACAGAGCGAAACTGGAGACGAGAGGTCTCAGTCAAACGTTAGATGTGCAAGACTCTCAAGGGGAATCGTTGGGCCTCGTGCGGACATCCTGTGGCCTCTCGGTGACCTTTGTTTGGGCCTGCCGGGGCTGGTTTCGGGGTCGTCCTGGGGTGATCTTGGACCAGGGAAGACAGCCAGGAAAGAAAGGCATCTCTAACGGGGACGCGCGGAGAAGGGGGGGCAGCCCCAGAGCCCGAAGTGAAAATCGTGATGGATTCCGTTTCTGGGCAAATAGCTGCAGAGCCACCTGGGTACAGAGGCGAGATGGCGTAGAGAGCCTGAGCCGGATCTGGCATCCTACCCCTGCCATCCGTCCCTTCACAATGCGCCGAATACTGCTCTATCCGCCGACTGGGGTGCCCTAAAAGGATCATGATCCCTAAAATGACATGGCCCCAACTTGCGGTACACGCTCAACAAAGGGGGCTCTGAACACTGGACGGGGCAAGTGACGGAAGGAAGGGGAGGGGGATGATAAGGGGCGTCCCAATGGACCCTGGTCTCTAAAATCGCATGACCCCATCGTGTGGTGCACAGTCAGCAGGTGGGGGCTCTGAAGCTTGAAAGGGGAGAAGGGGAGAAGGAAGGAACGGGGGGGGCAAGAGGGAAACTCAACGGGAAGAGGGAATGTAAGGGGGGGGCAGAAGGGAGAGGACAAAGGGACATCGAGAGAGAGAGGGAGGGAGAGAGAGAGAGAGGTGGATGAGAGATGGGGAAGGAGGAAAAGAGAAGGAGGGAGGGGGCAATAGATAAATAGAGAAAGAGGGGGAGAGAGAGAGAGAGAGAACGACAAAAAGAGTGATTGAAAGAGAGATGGAGGAGGGAACAAGAAAGAGAAACAGAGAGATAGGGAAATAGAGAAATAGAGAGAGAGAGAGATGGAGAGGGAGAGGAATAGAGAGAGGGAGGGAGGGGGGAAGAAAGAGAGAGGGAGAGAGAGAGAGAGAGAGAGACCGCACATATTAGTTCAGTGAGACTCACAAGAAGAGCCTTCGTAATCGGCTTCTCCGCGAGCAGCTCCAGATTCCTCGGGCCCTCCCAGCATCCCCCCACTCACCTCATGAAACACTGCTCTCCCTCCTCCCGCCCCCGCCTTCCCTTCACACCTTCCTGCTCCTCCAACCTCCCTCTTCGCCCTCATCCCTCATTCCATCATCCTCCCCCTCTCTTTGCCGGTCGCGCTCCTGGAAAAGGATATCCGGAGAGGACGCCGCTCACTGGGGCAAAAATGCGGGCAAGAAGAGGGATCTGCACGGTTGCCGGTATTCATCGCACACGATCTGAACAGACGCCCCGACTGTTAAGGCTGCAAAGTGCAGCCGCTGGCAGAGTAGTGGGCCTGCTCGTAAGTCCCAAGGCAAGCGCGCGAGGGCCGCTGACCTCCGCAGGGCTATGTTATTCACTTTTCACAATGTTGAAACAGTTGGTTGCTTTTCGAAATCAGTTTTTCCACGCGGGCCAGTGGCGATCGAGCGCGAGCGCGGCGTGCCGCGGTGTAAAAGTCGCGGCGGCGGCGACAGCCAACGGCGCGTTCTGCGTGCTCTCTGGCGAAAATGTTCAGGGCGGTCCGCGACTGCAGAATAATCGCCTCGGTCGACGGGGCCCGCGCAGGGGGGCGGCGGCAAGAAATCGGGGCAACGGGCCCCATCATCACCAAGGCTGCGAAAATTCCGCTCCAGGGCCTCAAATTCGCCGGCCCAACGGGCCAGAGGCGTGCTAAGATCTCCGGTAACTGGTTAACAATTCTCTAGTTCGTGCGCGCGGGGCGGCCCCTGGGGGTCCCCGGACGAAAAGTACCCCGGGCGATCCCCGACCGATCCCCGGGAGACTCCCCCAGAGCGCTCCAGGAGCGCACCAACAGGGCTCCGAGACGTCCCCGAGAGCCCCAAGAAAGGCCAAGAGGCCCCCAAGAGGCCCCCAAGATGGTACACGAGGGGTCCGACATGCCACAAGATCGCTGCAAGACGCCCAAGATAGCCCCCAGACGCCCCAAGAGGCCTCCAAGAGCACTCCCAAGAGGGCCCCAGGAGGCAAAATTGATTGCTTGTCCTTAGGTTTTTCAGAGATTTTGGAGTTTCCACCTTTTCGGCTTCCCGACGCCCCAAGACGGACCAAGAGGCCCCCAAGATCGCCCCAAGAGGGCCCCAGAGGCCGCCAAGAGGGCCCCAAGATGGCCCAAGAGGGCTCGAAGACGGCCCAAGAAGCCTCCAAGACAGCCCAACAGGGCCCCAAGAACGCTTCAAGAACGCCCCAAGAGGGGGTTCACGAAACAGAATTTCGAGCTCTCGGCCCTTAGAGGCTCCCGGGAGGCCCCAAGACGCCCCCGAAGGCCCCCAGAGGCCCCCAAGAGGCCTTTTGGAGGCCTCAAGAGGCCTCCAAAAGGCCCTCTGGAGGCCTCCAACAAACCCTCAGGAAGCCCCCAAGACGCCTCCAAGACTCCAGCCAGACGCGACTTGGGAAACGCGGGTCGGGGTGGTCCTCCTCCCCCGCGTTCGGCTCCCGACGCCGCAGCTCCACACTGCCAACGACCACTCGGACAGGCGACCACGGTGCGACATTATGGGCCGGCGGAATGAGCGAAGCGATTAATAACTGGACTCGCGGGCAACCCTGAATCTAAGGGGGTACTCGTGTAGAGGAACGGATAGCATCGAACTGGCGCGCGCGTGCACAGGAACATATACTTCGCGAGTTCCGCGTAAAAACGGATTAGCGGCCTTCGCGACCCTGGCGGCCATTGGCACGTCAAACCAACGCGCACCGCGCGTGGCCCGCGCAAGCACATCGGCAGTTCTTCAATGCAAAAACGCACTGTACACGAGAGGGCGCAGGAGCGCTTTGCAAATTTATGCGAGGTGTAGATGCGGTACAACTGCGGTGTAGCAAGTGGTGTTAAACTTTGCGTAAACGTGCTGTTGGTGAAGTACTGTAGGGGCTGCGCAGAAGCGGTATAGAAGTGGTGTAAATGATTCGGGCCGTTGAATTCGCGCCCTCTGGCGCATTCCCGGGCGCGGTTTCCAGCCCGTGGGCACCCCAGAACTGCGCCGATGATTCATTGCAATCCCAACCCCAGGCGGCTCCGCCGCATTCCTGGGGGCGCGGGCGGGATCTCTGGGAGGCCCTGGCGCGCGTGAAATGAGGGCTGGAGTGAATGCGGTGTAAATCCTTTGTAAATGTGATGCAGCTGCGATGTTAAAGTGGTTTAAGATGTGTAAAAGAGCGTGTTCTACCGCTGCTGGCGAAAAACCCGGGAGGGCCACTACCGCTTCGAACCCCTCCCCCCTCTCCCCCCCCCCTCCGGAAAACCGGGGGGGTCACTACCAGTTCGAACCCCTCCCCCCCCCCCCAACTTATCATGAAAAGGGGGGTCACTACGGGTTCGAACCCCCCCACTCGAACTCGAAAACCGGGGGGGATCACTACCGGTTCGAACCCCCCTCCCCCCCCCTCGAAAACCGAGGGGGGGTGCGGACAGTGGTGGGGACGGCGGTGGTGGGGACAGCGGTGAGGAGACAGCGGGACAGCGGTGGGGACAGTGGGACAGTGGTGGGGACTGTAGTGGTGGGGACAATGGTGAGGACAATGGTGGGAACAGTGGGGACACTGGGACGGTGGTGGGGACGGTGGTGGTGGGGACAGCGGCGTGGGGACAATGGGAATGTGGTGGATGTGGCGATGGTGAGGATCATGATGGTGATGGCAATTGGTTCGATGATGACGATGAAGATGGTGAAGATCAGGATGGTGGCGGCACCGATTGTGATGACGACGATGGTGATGATGATGATGATGCTGATGATGTGTTTTTGTTGTCGCAGGCGAGTACTGAGTCAGTACAGGTCCATGCCCCAAGCCTGGCAGGAGACACTGTGCCACTCTGCCACCCCAAATGTATACAGCAACCCGCATCAGCCTGGACGGCAGGAGGCACTGCGCCACCCTGCCACCCAAATGTCTGCATCAGCCTGGACGGCAGCACGTTCTGTTATCATGTAGCCACCTGCGCGCCCACGCCTCGTCTCGTTCTGGCGTCTGTGTGAGCACTCGAAACAGCGGCGATCGATTTGCCCATTTGTTTGCGGCGGTATCCCAGACGCGCACCTTCCAGGACGGCGCGTCGCGTAAACCAGGGCTGGCGTGAAGCTGGAATTGGCCGTTCAATTGGCCGCAATGCGCACACCCAGCAGTAGTGTAAACCAAGCCTTGGATAACAGGTGGCCCATGACCATGGATTCCTGCTGGTGGCGCGGGGGCTGCTGCTGGCGGCGGTAGCGGAAGCTCGGGCGCTGGCGGCGCTGGCGCAGCGCCTGGTACTGGTGGCGCTGGCGCTGGCGCGGGCGCTGGAGGCGCTGGCGCGGCGCCTGCTGGCACTGCCCCTGGCGGTGGAGGTGGCGGCGGTGGTGGTGGCGGTCGAGGCGGCGGCTCCCCAGGAGGGTGGCCTGCCATGGGCCCAGGCTTGGCCTTCGCCTTGGCCTTTGTATTCGCTTTCTTTTTCTTTGGGCCTGCAGTGTCCAAGCCAGCGAGTTTCCGATTCTGGTGCAATTTGTATTCGGCGCATCGCTGCCGAATCTTCCTTTCCTTGATGGCCTTCCCGACCTCTGGGAATTCGTTCTTCTCTTCAGCGTCGAGGTCCTCGAACGCTATCTCGACCATCGCGTCGTCGAACGCTGAGGTGCAACCTACGTCGGACGTAAAGGACGCGTAGATCATCTCACCCGCGCCGTTGGCGGGGTCGTCGGGGCCCAGCGACTTCCCAATGATGTTACAAGCGTCCCTCGGAGTCGTCGCCCCTTCGGGAACGCCAACGTCGCTGTTAAAGCGAGCGCGCTGCAAGAGGTCCTGGAAGTTCAGCGTGTTAGCATATGTCGTCAGCGCGTGCCTCATGAGAAAAGCTGGTTCTGCGATCTGTTTCATGACCACTCCAGCGCCGGCCAGCGCGAATGCCACTGCGGGGGCGACCTTCCAGTCGGATGGGTCCGCGACATGGAGCCAAGCAACGGGATCCTCAGGGCGATGCACAAACATTGCCGCAGCTGCACCGACTGATGCGCCCTGCCCCATCAGAAGCATTGCCCGAACACCCTAGGCCGCAGAGGCGAACCCTGGAAACCAGAAAATCGAAACAACAAACAAAAACTTAAAGCCTGAGGAGGGCGCAGCAGTCAACGAACAACGACAGCGCAATATTTGCGAGGCCCTGGTCCTTGGTAAATGTGAAATACGTGATGTCGTCAACGGCGTCACGGCGCAGCTGCCAGCCCAAGAAGGCCCACGCGTGGTGACCAAGGGACAACCAAAAATTGTCTCCGCACTGGACGACTTGTAGAGCTGGCACGAGCCTCGTGAAACGGGCCGCGCCCAAGCTAGCAGGGTTGCCAACGCGCCGACGCCGAGTATATTCGTGTAGCCACGCCCATGCCGCTGCAGCTTTGTTCGCCCACTCCTCGCTCAAAGTAGGCCATGATTTTCCCCAGAATATTGGGCCAGCTCGTTGGTAGCTTGTGCCTGCAGCTCCTGTATTTAGATGCCATTGCCCTTGGTTTCAGCACCTTGAAATGGTTGATGAAATCCTGCTTGCTCACATGTGGTCTGCGAGGCACACCGCGCGCATCGAAAACCCCACTCGCGTTGACTAGATATTGAAGCCTGTCGCGCTGAATTTTGCATTGGAATTCGCCCGAGCATCAAGCCGCAACGTGGCATGGGTGTCTTCGCAGCTTTTGTTGTCCGCAAATGTCCAAAGCATACCTTTCAGTAAATGCCTTCCAGCGAACGACCTACGGTTATATGTATCACGGCAAAACTCAAACAGCGCCCTGATTGGCTTAGACTTTGCAGCCAAGGCCATGTCGTCCCAAAGCGCCTGTGCTGCGGCATTCGTGTGCCGAACACTCTCTAAAACCACAAGGTTGTGATGCTCCGTCCTCATCGTCGCGCAGGATCCGTCAGCAATGCGCGCGGAGGGCGACGCCACGGCTGCATAGCTATCAGGGGGCAGGCTGTGCTTGGTCATGGTCCACATGCGATTCTGAACAATGTGCAGCGTCAGCGATAATGCCTTCTTGGCCTCCTCGCTCTCCCCTGGGTGCATGCCCATGAACTTCAAGTTGTCGCTGTCGTGAAGAGTATTATAGACTGTGTTCCACACGTGGTCCTGGAACTGCCACCCTCCATTGGCCAAGCCCATGAGGTAGTTGAACGCATGGTTCGGCGTTTTGATCCTTGTTACCTGCTCAATATACCAATCCCAACATGGATTCTCAGCCACCTTTCGGAACAGGGTGCGCAGCGCCCACAGCCACGCGCGCGCGCCCAATGCATTAGCACATGTTGTGGTTGCGGCATGCCGAACATGTTGATCACATGCCTACTTGTCAATCTGAAAGGCCCGCCACAACCACCCCATTTGCGTTTGAGATTTGGGCGCGCCTGCAAGGCTTCGGGAACAGCGCGCCCATGACCTTGCCTTCATGATTTTTGCGTTCGCGTGCATCGATGCCGTCATGAGTTTGCATGCTAAACGTAAGCCGCCTCCTGCTTTCAACACCTTCACAAGCTGCGCCGAAGGATTCCTGTCAGTAAAGCCATCGATTGAGTCGGGGTCGACGTCGTCCAGCTGTGACTCCAGCACCATCTTGGTGGCCCAGAACTCAGGGATTTGCTCGTGCGCTGCCTTGTTCCATGCGAACCAGTTGGCCTGCTTTGGCTGGCTCATCTTGTTATTGAAAGGCTCCATCTGCAATACGTTGTCGAATATGGCTTGGATCTCTGCCCTACTGTCACATGGCATGTTCCAATCTTTGGCAGTGTGATGCAAGTACTTCCTGAACACTGGAGAATCGATATCAGAAGCTTGAGAAAATATATCCAGCAGCCTTCTCTTTTTCGTGAAATTTGCTCCGCTATTGAAAGGCCTATTGTTGATGCCGCACAGGTACGCTGACCACATCTTGCACACCATAAAGAGAGAATCCATGCAATGCTTCTCTGCATTCTTCAAGTCCCTGATGACCCTGTGAATCCTGTCGAACCTGGCGTGGATCATCTTGCCCTGGAGGAAAATAGAAAACGCTGCCCCTGCTGTCCCGATCGACCCCATGGTCAAGCATCAGCGCCAAAAGCGGAACCTTCGCACGACCGGTGGGTAAAAAATTGCAAGCCGTTCTCCAGACATCCTGTCCACCATGTACGCAGTATCCGTTCCGCTCGCCACGTCTGGAACAACAATGCGAGACCCGGTCTGGTCGGTCGGCCTCACATTTGCAGCGGCAAGACGAACTCGTCAAGCGTGCGCCCTGAAAGCAGGTAAAGCTGATGCGATGTCCCCTGCAACTGCCTGTAGGCGGCCACGCGCTCAAGCTTGCTCCTCGCAGCTACGGTTGCAATGGTATCGCCCATTGCTGCGTCGTCCTGCGTGAGCTCCTTCCCTGGCAAGAGGTGCTGCCATGGCGGAAACGCGCCAGTGTCCTCAAGGGCGCCGCCCAGAAACTTACTAACTCACACCCTCCCTCTCCCCCCCCATACGAAACCCAGAAAACCATGAGTCAAAATGCAAGCCCGACCATCACCAGATCCTGAGAAGGCGATATATATATATATATATATATATATATATTAATAGTAAAGGCAACCCCGCAGGGGAGCGCTGTTTAGGGGAAAGAGCAGATGACCCCCCTGCCCCCTATCCCCCCCTGCGACCTGAGTGCACCACCCAGGCCAGCAGGGGACGTCATAGGGGGGCAGGTGTACAGACCCTGCAGGGCGACGAGAAGCAGCAGGGCAACCCAGCAGGGGAGCGCTGTTTAAGGGAAAGAGCAGAAGACCCCCCTGCCCCATATCCCCCCCTGCGACCTGAGTGCACCACCCAGGCCAGCAGGGGGCGTCATAGGGGGACAGGTGTGCAGACCCTGCAGGGCGACGGGAAGCAGCAGGGCCACCCAGCAGGGGAGCGCTGTTCAGGGGAAAGAGCAGAAGATCCCCTGCCCCCTATCCCCCTCTGCGACCTGAGTGCACCACCCAGGCCGGCAGGGGGCGCCATAGGGGGACAGGTGCACAGCCCTGCAGGGCGAAGAGAAGCAGCAGGGCAACCCAGCAGGGGAGCGCTGCTTAGGGGAAAGAGCAGAAGACCCCCCTGCCCCCTCATCCCCCCTGCGAGCAGGGGAGCGCTGTTTAAGGGGCAAGAGCAGAAGACCCCCCTGCCCCCTATCCCCCCGCGACCTGAGCGCGCCACCCAGGCCAGCAGGGGGCGTCATAGGGGGACAGGCGCACAGACCCTGCAGGGCGACGAGAAGCAGCAGGGCAACCCAGCAGGAGAGCGCTGTTTAGGGGAACAAGCAGAAGATCCCCCTGCCCCCTTATCCCCCCCTGCGACCTGAGTGCACCACCAAGGACAGCAGGGGGCGGCATAGGGGGACAGGTGCGCAGACCTTCGCGGCGCCGACACTGGGCGCCACGCACCGACTGCGGGCCCGCAGGCAGCGCAGCGAGCCCAGCGAGGCGTGCGCACAATCCCCCGCATATGCCATCCGCGCTCGCTATATATATATATATATGTATATATATATACATCGACATATACATATGTATATATACACACATATATGTAAATGTGTGTAAGTACACATATATACATATGTATATATATGTGTATGTATATATATGTGTATATATATACACATATATACATATCGCCCTCTCCCCCGAGACCCGATCCAGGCAGCGAGTTTAAACCCGAAGCCCAGTCCTGTTCCCACGAGTAGGCCAGAGTGACCAGGCACTCCATGTAGCTGTGATGCCCTGGATCAGATACGAAGTTGCAATGGTTGACGTCGCCCTTCGGCCAAAGCTTCTCGCACCTATTGTAGTAAAGCTGCAGGGCGATGTTTATCCATTTAGACCCCTGGCGTTCGGTGCAACCATAAGCGGCCTCGTCGCTTTTCAGCGCAAGTGCTGCCTCGAAGCTGGTGCCGACCTGCATCGCCTTCTCGAGCAAGTCCCACGCGGCCTCAGCGTCAACTGCTACGTAATTGCGTTTGCATTTAACCGTCCGAATAGCAGGGGGTGGGCGCATAGCAGCGATATTGCCATCGTTACAATAGCGAGCTTGCACGAGCTCGGAGAACAAAGCCACCAAACATTGCGATACCACAATTAAGAAGCACATGTTGCGAAACGTGTCCAGCCGTTCGCTAGGGCAGCGACCATCAGACCTGCGCTGCTTGCAAACTAAACATATGAACACAACGACGTCGGCCAGCGAGTGGCTCTCGTACTGGAAAGGGTGCCGCAATATGCCTTGAGCGTGCAAGGATCCCCAAAGATGCTCGACCACGTCCGCAGTCGCCTCATGGCCACAGACCTCTGTGCACAGGAGCTGCCACCCATACATGCGCCCATCACAGTCGATACTGAAACCACCATAGGGGCAATTGAAAATTCGCGGGCCCAGCGGCTGCGCCACCGAACAGGACGCGGGTGCGATGTGCCGAAACACGGCACATGGCACGTCGACGCCTTGCGCCGACCGAGAACCATCGATGCACTTTGCCAGGGCAACCAGAACGCCGACTGTAGTGCACGCGCTGGCGTTCAAGGCATTGGCTGGCTGATCAGCTCGATGCAGATGCACGCGACAAGAACCAGACGTCGCAGGATCTGAAGACAATGTACCTTTCACGCCGCATAGCCACTTGTGCCTCTTCAGCGTCGTAACACCAGTGACCCTGAAATGAGCATCGAGATAATCCAAATCCCACCATAATGCACCAGAGTCGCCGTTCTGCACCCAAAACTGCTCGATTGGAAAAGCCGTCAACGGTTCGCCTGCAAGAGTTCTCCGCGCAAGACTTCCAGACTGCATGCAGCCAGGCGCTGCTGCAAGCACTCCTCCCGCGAGGCCAGAGCCACTGCGGGAATCAGGCCCTTGCAGCCCCGAGCCAACATGGATATCGACAGAAGGGCGTGAACACGGCGATGATGATGATGATGATGATGATGCTGATGATGGCGAGGAGGAGGAGGAGGAGGGGAGGGGAGGGTGCTTTCCTCCCTCCTCATCCCCCCTCCTTCCCCCCCCCCCCCCCCATCCTCCTCCTTCTCATCCCCCCTCCCCCCGCCCCTCCCCCCCCTCCTCGCGGGGCCATCTTGGAAGACATCCGAGAGCACTCCGAAGGCAAAATCCAGGACACGGCTCGAATGAGACGCTGCTTGTTCAAGAAATTAGCCCGGCGAAAGGCCCAACCATAGGCAATTGTTAATACCGCAATTGTGGGCATCACTTTCGGTGGAACTCCCTATGGGGCCACGAACCGTGTGAGGGGTGCGCACCAATGCGGGGCCGCCATGCTGACCCTGCCACTGGGGCCTTCGGTGGAGCTCCCTGTGGGGCCACGAGCCGCGTGAGGGGTGCGCCAAAATGGGGCGGGGCCGCCATGCGGACCCTGCCACTGGCGCCTTCGGTGGAGCTCCCTATGGGGCCACGAACCGTGTGAGGGGTGCGCCAAAATGCGGGGCCGCCACGCGGACCCTGCCACTGGGGCCTTCGGTGGAACTCCCTATGGGGCCACGGGCCGCGTGAGGGGTGCGCCAAAATGAAGCGGGGCCGCCATGCGGACCCTGTCACTGGGGCCTTCGGTGGAGCTCCCCATGGAGCCACGAACCGTGCGGGGGTGCGCCAAAATGCGGGGCCGCCACGCTGACCCTGCCACTGGTGCCTTCGGTGGAGCTCCCTATGAGGCCACGAACCGTGCGAGGGGTGCGCCAAAATGCGGGGCCGCCATGCGGACCCTGCCACGGTGGCCTTCGGTGGAGCTCCCTACGGGGCCACGAACCGTGCGACGGGGTGCGCGCCAATGCGGGGCCGCCATGCTGACCCTGCCACTGGGGCCTTCGGTGGAGCTCCCTACGGGGCCGCGAACCGTGTCAGGGGCGGGCCAAAATGCGGTGCCGCCATGCGGACCTTGCCACTGGGGCCTTCGGTGGAACTCCCTACGGGGCCACGAACCGTGTGACGGGTGCGCCAAAATGCGGGGCCGCCATGCGGACCCTGCTACTGGGGTCTTCGGTGGAGCTGCCTACTAAGGAGCCACGAGCCGCGCGAGGGGTGCGCCAAAATGGGGCGGGGCCGCCACGCGGACCCTGCCACTGATACCTTCGGTGGAGCCCCCTATGGGGCCACGAACCGTGTGAGGGGTGCGCCAAAATGCGGGGGCGCCATGCTGACCCTGCTACTGGGGCCTTCGGTGGAGCTGCCTACTAAGGGGCCACGAACCGTGTGAGGGGTGTGCCAAAATGCGGAGCCGCCATGCTGACCCTGCCACTGGGGCCTTCGGTGGAGCTCCCTATGGGGCCACGAGCCGTGTGAAGGGGTGCGCCAAAATGCGGGGCCGCCATGCGGGCCCTGCCACCGGGGCCTTCGGCGGAGCTCCCCATGGGGCCACGGAACGCGCGAAGGATGTGCCGAAACAGAAACATGCGGAGGGCAGAGGCAAGGGGGAGGGAAGAGGGGGAGGAGGAGGAGGAGGAGGAGGAGGAGAGGAGGAGAAGGACGCGGGGCACCGTCTCTTCAAAACGAGGACCCAACACCACCGGATGGTTGGGAAACATCTAAATGCATGAAAGCGTTTCGAATCGAGAGTCCATCCGCTCCTGTGTAACATGCGGCTGCGTGGTGCGGGGGGGGGGGGGGGGGGGGGGCTACCGATTTGGCTTCTTGCTCGACGCCAGGGGCAATGGCTTCGGCCTCGTCCACAGTTTGATCTCGGGGTCGGCCTCGGCCCCCCAGGGGCAATGGCTTCGGCCTCGCCGCGAAGAAAGCTACAGCTCAGAGAAGAGGATGGGTAAGGAGGACTTCGCTCGCGCTGGTGCGCTGGAACTCTTATCGACGATCGATGGGGGTGAGGAAGGAGGGGGGGCAGGAATAAAGAAGGAGGGGGACGGGGGGGGTGGGCTCGATGAGTTGAAGGAGGAAGGGGTGGTAGACATGACGCATACATGGGTGTCCGAATGCGGCACGTCGCACAGCAACATTGCCGTGCCCTTCGCCTCCTGGGACGCAGGGGCGAAGGGGGAAGCGGCGCGCGCCGCTCAGTGGCCCATGGGGCGTGCAGACGCTCGCCCCGAGATGGCTCTCCTCCTCCCCCTCCTCCTCCTCATCATCCCCCCCCTCCCCCTCCGCATCCCCCTCCTATTCCTCC
This sequence comes from Prorocentrum cordatum, assembly GCA_963575745.1. NCBI lineage: Eukaryota > Dinophyceae > Prorocentrales > Prorocentraceae > Prorocentrum > Prorocentrum cordatum. The sequence goes on along the minus strand of CAUYUJ010009347.1, from coordinate 407,931 downwards.
TCATCATCATCCTATTACACTGCCTCTTCGCCCCCCTCCCCCATGGTGAAACGGGTGAAACAGAAGGGGCGGCCCTCCCCGCCCTCGCGGGGCGGCCTTGCCCCCCGGGCGC
>CAUYUJ010009347.1:335412-407719 GCA_963575745.1 Prorocentrum cordatum | reverse complement strand
CCTCCTCCTCCTCCTCCTCCCCGCCCTCCGTCTCCTACTCCTCCTTCTCCTCCCATCCCGAGGCTTCCTGAGGGTAACGACGATCCACCTCCCCCTCCTCCTCCACCCCCGCCTCCTCCACCTCCTCCTCCTCTCTCCCCAGATTCCTTCTTCTCCTTTCGAAGCGCGGCGGCCTCCGAGAGACGCACTCGGGGCAGCTTGAAGAGCGGGATGGAGCCCGTCGTGACCTTCGTTGTTTCGTCGTCGTCGCGGTCGTCGTCGTCGTCGTCGACCTTCACGCCAGCGTCGTCGTCGTCGTCGCGTCGCCGACCTCCTCCCCCTCTCCCCCTCCCCCCCCTCCTCCTCCCCCTCCTCCTCCTCCTCCTCCTCCTCCTCCTCCTCCTCCTCCCAGTCGCCGACCTTCACCCCAGCGCCGAGGTCGGGCTTCGCGTCCTGCTGCTGGGGTTGCTGCTGGGGCTGCTGCTGGGGACGCTGTTGCTGCTGCTGCTGCTGTGGCTGCTGCGGCGGCGGCTGCAGCCACATGCCGCCGGGGTGAGTTGGCACCCGCATCCGAGGAGGCTTGCGCCACTCTCGGTGATGATGAGCCAGCGCGATGCCAGGGGGCCGATGCGGCAATGGAAGGATGGGCGGAAGAAGAGCAGGATTGAAGGATGGGTGGAAGACGGCATCGAAAATTGATAGAGGGAATACGCATGGGCGGGTGGATGGGTGGATGGGCGGTTGGGTGGATGGACGATTTCTGATGGCGGCGCACATGTAAAAGGATGGATGTGGATGGGTAGATGGACGAACGGATGGATTGATCACAGTGACGAATTCTACGATCATCATCGACATCCCCATAGGCAAAAACCTTTACGATCTAAACCCCTCTGGTCTACACCCCCGCAGAATGTTCAGGATCCACATTGCCAACTTTTGCAGCAGGCCCCCAGCGACTCCGGTGCGAACGGCCCCGCCCAAGCACCCGACTCAACCTGGCGCGGGCTCAGGCCTGAGTCGCCTGGAACATCTTCTAAGCCCTCTGGCCCCACCAGGAGAAAATCAATAGGGGCGAGCAGACTCCCGAAATCTCGCGGCGCGAAGCCCACAATTTTCTGGCTCGAGCCTCGGACGCGCTCTGAATCGCAACTTCTGCAATAATGCGACACTGCTGATTTACAGGCGTCGGCTTAAGCTCACCGGTGGCGCGGTAGAGCGTAGACTCGTAGGTCGGGCACGGATAGAGCTTCTGATCCAAAAGGCCCTTTGCTTCATCGACCAGAGAGCGCGCCGCGACCATCTGCGCCTTAGACCTTGTCGCCAAGGTACTCGGACTCTGCCGCCACGTCATGAGGGCCCCCCTTCATATGTTTATCCAGCTGTTCGGTCTCGGTGTTCGCCGAAGCGCGCGGCGCCGTGCGATTGCCCATCGCATCGCAGGCGTCTTTGTACAAAACTGAGTCCTGCGCAAGTGCGCCGACCCCGTCGCTGTTTGCGGCGTTGCAAGCCTCGCACATCGCCTCGGCCCCGGCCTCGCCCCCCCCCCCCCCTGGAGAAGACGCCCAGCTTCTCGAAAAGCTCAGTGTTCTTGATCGAGCCCCACTGATTGATTGATGGCCTTCGGCATCGCGCTGAGGTCGGGGAGACCGCGCTCGGCCGCCTCGGCTGGCCATTCGGCGGAGTAGCCGCTGCCTGTAGAGATGGCATTGCGGTTCTTTTTGCACATCTCGGCAACGGCATCGCGCGCCTTCATGCCGGCCTCGATCTTATCGGAGAGCGCGCCCATGCCAGCGGCCACTATCGCGCTGCAGATCATGACCGCGAAAGAGCAATTCGGCGACGAGCCTGAACCCGTAGCGGCTGCCGCAGAAGGGGAAGGGCGCCGCGCGGCTGCCGCCCTCGACGTCGGACTCCACCACCATGGACGCCTTGCAACCAGTGGACTGCCGATTCTTCTCAGCCTTGAACTCGTCCAGGGGGCCTCCTCCGATCACCGCGTCCACGCGCGCTTCGAAGCCGATGCCAGGGTAGAGCGAGACGATGGCCGGGGGCGCCTCCTGGGTTCCGAAGCGGTGTTCGTTGCCTGCGCGTCCCACGGCCCAGCGCAGCACCTCGTTGCACTGCAAGGTGGCATGAGCAAGGCAGGCCAGGGCCGCAGTCTAGATTCTAGGTGGTGCGCGCTTCATCTGTGTTACCCAAGTAGGGGACTTGATGCCGGTGTCAGCTCCGACGGACCAATTGGCGTGCTTGCCGCTGCCGTTGATGCCAGCGAACGGCTTCTCGTGGAACAGCACCATCAGATTGTACTTGGCTGCCTCCCTGTTGCAAGCCTCCATGAAGTACACGTGGATGTCGGCGGACCAATCGGCCAACCCGAAGATGGGCGACATCTCGTGCTGCCCTGGCGCCACCTCGTTGTGGCGGACCGCCATCGGGGTACCCGTCCTCACCATTTCCTGCTGTACCTCCACAAGCAGCTTGTCGACGAGCCTGAGCTCTGGGACGGGGGCGAAGTAGTTGAGGTCCGTTTGCTGGCCGCGTTTGGGCAGCTTGCCGAGCAGCGTGCGGCTGGTGTTGACGAGGTCTGGTCGCTTCTTGTACAGGTCGGCGGAAACGACGGAGAACTCCTGCTCCCACCCGAAGTACGATCGGAGGCACTTGGCACCGGACGCTAGCCCCAGGGCCTTCAGGAAGCGAATCCCCTGGGCGCTTACGGCGTCGTCCGAGCGCAGGAGCGGCGTCCTGTCGTCGATCGCCCTTCCCAGGTGCGTCAGGAAGGAGCACGGGATCCAGAGCGTGGTGCCCGCAACGATCGGGGACGATGTCCAGTCCCAGACTGTGAAGGCGGCGGCGGAGTGCGTCACGCGCAGGCCGCCGTTGGGGAACGAACAACCGTCCGTCTCGCCCTGGAACAGACGCTCGTGCGGGAGCGTCGCGAGAAAAGGCTTGATCGCGCTCCCCGACTTGAAATCGAGGTCGACCAGGGTGTCCATCTTGAGGGCACCGACGGCGACGCCTACGGCACCGCTGCAACCGCGGTACAGGAATAACCAGTGGGCAAAATCGGTAGAGCCCCTCTCCCGCGCCCACTTGAACATGCCTTCCGCGATGACCTGCTGGTGGGATCACCTGACACAGTGTCCTCGAGGAACATGTTGAGGACTGGCGCCGGAACGTACTCTTCACAGTGGCGTCGTCGAAAATGTGGGACGAGTCCAAGATGAGTAGAGCGCCAGCAGCGCCCTGTGGCGTGGCCATCGGGTCGAAGAGCGGGCCTTGGCGGCCCTGCGAGGGGGGGGGACGGGGCGGGCGGAGCGACCGGAGGCACGCACGGCGCCAGAGGACGCCGAGCGGACGCACGCACGGAGCCTGAAGCGACGACCGATACCCTCCCGAAGGCGGGGACACGCTCATTGCCAGTCCGCCAGCCACTTGGGCAACGGCCTATGGGCCTGTGGGAGGTGCCTGGCCGATCCCCAGGAAGGCACTCCCATGCCCCGGAGGGAAACAATTTTCGCGGTTGGGAAGGGCGCGGGGAGGGCACGCAGGAGGGAGAGGCCCTCGGGAGGCCACGGGGAGCGAACGGGAGCTCCAGGCCCACACCACGACGGGTCAGGAGGGCGTCGAGGTGTCCCCCCCCGCGGGCAAGGGGGGCCGAGGAAGTCTGCTGGGCTGGCACGACCGGCTTCCAAGAGGCACAAGGGGCTCCAAGCAACAGCGCCTCAAGGGGGCAACTCGCAGTCGCACAAGTCATGACATGGGGTTGGCAAATGCTGCGTAGTTTGCTGCTTGAACCGATGCGGCGTTTGCCCCGTGACTCTACAATGGCACCGCTGTGTCACAACACGCCAGGCCCCTTACGGCAAATACAATGTCAAAGTGGCTCCCGAATTCAAATGGACTCCTCAACCGCAGCCCACGCCCCGCGCAATCTGATGTTCGCGGCCTCCGCAAAAGACCTAGTCGTCCTCATGGTCCGTATCCTTCTTTCACTCCCCCTCCTCGGCCACCGCCACTGTCGCTGTCGCCGTCCCTCGAGCTGGTGGCACTAACGAGGGGGCGGCGGCGGCAGTGGCAGTGCCGAAATGTGCCCAGAGTTCAAGCTGGCATGAGGGTGCAAAACCGACCTGTCTGGCTCATGCTCATGCTCTCGGGGGAAGGGGCTGCGCTCAGGGCGAGGTTGCAGAACCGCCCAGCAATGTGATGTTGACCGAGCCTGCGGGGGGGGGGGGCCATCTCTTCCTGCGGCATTTCCGCTTCGGATTCATCCTCAACTGCGGGTGCACTTCGGAGAGCCTTCGGGCCAGCTCACCCGAGAGACGGTATTCCGCAGGACGGGTGCCTCCCTCCGCTCCTCCTCCCTTTTCCTCATCCTGCTGCGAGGCCGCGGGCGTGGCGAGGCCGCCTGGAACAACCAGACGCCCCCCCGCAGCGGAGTCCGAGGAGCTCTACGGGAGACGGCCACGGCCCCATCCCCCGACAGGGCCCAAACGCCTCGAAGGATGCCGTTGAGCAGGCGACGTCCTGCCTCAAATGGGTAACGTCCACTGCGACACTGACAGCGAGTCTGAGGGGGGACGATAGGGAGGGACTGGCTCAGGGGGAAGCATCATCGACCTGGAGTCGGCGATGCATCGCCAACAGGTCGGCGATAGGCTCTCAATAACAAGTCCGCACGCTCCCGGGCGGGGTGGGCTATCAGGCCGCTATCCACGATACACGTGCGATTGGGGGTCGATGCACCCCTGAGCCGATCCCACCCTAACGTTGCCCCACTGAGTCCTGTTCAGACTGGGCACGACCTGCTGCCGTGGGCGCCCGAGATATCAAGGCTGCCCCGGGCTCTGATACTTCGGGAGGGTGGAACGCCAGAGCTATCCGTGACAACTGCGGTCCGGGGTCACTCAGGTTCGGGCCCCCGAGGCGCGACTCTCAGAGGAGGAACAAAACTGCATAAACATAAACGTTCGACGGCCAGCGCGGATTTCTTGGATTTGCTCCTGACCCGCCTCCCTTGGCGCGCGGAGAGCGCCAGGGGCGGCGCCAGAGGCGCCGCCAGGGGGGTCCAGCGGTGATCCAAGAAATCTGCGTGGAGCGTCGAAGCTTTATGTCTACTAGAACCACGCGCGCGCTTCGCGCGCGCTTAGGTTCTGTCGAGTCACAGACCCAGGAATCCTCCTCCTCCTCCTCCTCCTCCTCCTCCTCCTCCTCCTCGTCTTCCTCCTCATCTTCCTCCTTCCCCGAGCGATACAATAACAACTTGCGTGGAACCCCTCTCGGGCCCATCTTGGGGCTCTCTTGGGCCGCCTTTGGAGCCTCTTGGGGCGTCCTGGGTCTCTCGTGGGGGCTTCTTGGAGCTCTCTTGGCGCCTCCTGGAGCCTCTTGGGGCCGAAAGCTCGGAATTCTACAGTGGCTTTCTCCCTCTGGGACCCCTCTCGGGCACGCCTTGGGGCTCTCTTAGGCCATTTTGGAGTCCAATTTTGCCGTCCTGGGCGCCTCGTGAACCGTCTTGGAACTCTCTTGGGGGCCACCTAGGCCGTCTTGGGAGCCTCTTCGGACGTGTTGGACGCGGTGAAAACCCAACAGGCGACCATGCGAAAAGTATACGTTTTCCCATAGGAATGGGACCATTTTTGCTTCTTGGACCTCTCTTGGGGTGCCTCTCGGAACGTCTTGGGCTGATTTTGGAAGCCTTTTGGCGCCTCTGGGCGGCGTTTTGGCGCCTCCTGGGATGTGTTGGGCCGGAAGCTCGGAATTCGAGAGTGGCTTTCTCCTTCTGGGACCCCTCTCGAAATCGTCTTGGGGTTCTCTTGGGCCGTCTTGGGGCCGTCCTGAGCCACTCGTGCGCAGCCTTGGAGCGCTCCCGGAGGCCTCCTAGGCCGTCTTGGAGGCCTCTTGGGCCGTCTTGGACGCGGTGAAAGCCCAAGAGGCGAACATGCGAAAAATATACGTTTTCTCATCGGAATGGCACGATTTTTGTTTCTTGGACCTCTCTTGGGGTGCCTCTCAGAACGTCTTGGGGTGCTTTTGGGAGCCTTTTGGCGCCTCTTGGCGGCATTTTGGCGCCTCCTGGAGCCTCTTGGGCCGGAAGCTCGGAATTCGAGGTTGGCTTTCTCCGTCTGGGACCCCTCTCAACTCGTCTTGGGGCTCTCTTGGGCCGTCTTGGGGCCGTCCTGGGCCACTCGTGCGCAGCCTTGGAGCGCTCCCGGAGGCCTCGTAGACCGTCTTGGGCGCCTCTTGGGCCGTGTTGGACGCGGCGAAAGCCCAAGAGGCGAACATGCGAACAATAGACGTTTTCCCATAGGAATGGCACGATTTTTGCTTCTTGGGCCTCTCTTGGGCTGCCTCTCGGAGCGTCTTGGAGGCTTCTGGGACCTTCTTGGTGTCATGACAGGCTTCTTGGAAGGCATCTGGAGCCATCGGAGCGCGTTCCGAAGCCGCCTGCGAACGATCTTATCTTGGACGGCGTCCGGCGGTCCGACGAGCCTCCGGGCCCCCCGGGGCCCACATTTGTGGTCGGGGTCCCGGCCCCGGGCCCCCAGACCCGGTGCGCCGTTATATGTATATGTCGTGATTTCTTCTTCGAGAGCATGTAGCTACCCCTGGCTGCCCACAACCCTGAGTATTCGGGGCTGTGACTGCCGGTCTTCGACCGCACTCGAGCCCGGACCTCACCCCGGCGGTCCCGAACGGGCTGGACACGTTCTGCCGGGCGCCCACGGAGTTCGGCGGCGGCGCGACGACGCGGCACCTCCGCCGCGCGCGCCGCGCGGTGCCCTCCCAGAGGTGCGTCCGCCTCGGGGAGGGGCCAGCCGCACGCAGCAGCTGCCGCGGGGCAAGGAAAGGCCCCTCGGTGCGCGGCCCTGCCGATCGCCGCGTGCGACGCGGCAGTGGCGACCCCCGTGCTCGGGCGCCCGCCCCCCCTCCCCAACGCGACCCCCGAAAGTCGCACACCCGAGGTCGCTCTGGCGAAAAAAAAACTCTGAACGCTCCCGCGGAGAGAGGGACGGACGTGGGCAGCTCATGCGAGGATGAGGGGGGGAGGGCAGGTGTTCAGCTCAATGACCCAAAGGGGTAAAAAGAGCTGGGCGGAGCTCGCGGGGGCTGCTGCTCTGAGCTGGCCGAAGCCGTGAATGTGTCCGGACAGGAAGTCTGAGTTCTATCCTCATGTTATCCTGCTTCCCTGCCCGTCTCAAACTGAACAAACCGAACGGTGACGTTGTGCCCCAGCGAATGTCAGTGCAGGCTGGTGGCAAGGCGAACCAATATTCCTGATCGAGACCACCGAATGCTTCGAGGCCGAGGAGCCTGACCTTTGCACACGGCAACTCCCTCGATGGTTGTGATGGTACTCAGGCAATATTTTCACGAGAACACCCGGTGCGCAGTCAAACGGGACAGATCGCATGGTCACACATTTGAGTCAGGCTAAGTCAGACATGACCCTCATACGCGATTGAGGAATGACTGGAGTAAGACTGTAAAAGAAGACCACCTGTGAGGACATGCAGAAACCGTCAACAAATATGACGAAACAACGGCTTTGCGGTACCATTCGACGTCGCTCGTATCACGATCCACTATGCACAGGGTGAGAAATCTCCGCCTGTCGTAATGAGCCACGATGCCGGCCCGAACAGCTTCTGCCTGGCTTCGAACACTATCGGCATGAAACATGCGACGCCCTGTTTCTGCAAGAGTGCTGGGGCAATGCTCCCACACCCTTCTGCATGCACGTGGTCAGTCTGGTCAGCTCGACTCAGAAGGAAAACCGCATGGGACGAATCGTGCTACTGGCAAAATCTGCATCGATCTGCTCTGACCAGCCGGCATGCTGGCATTAAACTAAGCATACTAACAAATACCGATACCGCGACTCCCCAGACCTCTCCCGGGGTGCGTTCCGATTAGGATTTCGATCCGGAACCAACTGTGGCGACGAGGGCGTCCAGGAGGCCCAGGAAAGGGGAAACGACGTTCCACCTCTGAGCATCGACCTGCACTGACCTTCCGGCTTGCTTGCTCTGAACATAATACTCTGTCTAGCCTCGCCAGCCCAACAGGCGTTCCGCAGGCTTCCGCGGCGCTGCGCAGGCCCACCCACGAGAGGCCTCCTCTCGCCTTTGGGCTCCCCCGCCTCGCCGCCCTCCTCGTACTCCTGACCACGTTCCTGCACCTGCTCCTGCGCCTCACGCCTCTCCTGGGCACCGATTGACGAAAACAGAATCGGGCACGGATAAATCGAGAATCTCTGACATCTGGCGGCTCGGGAGGATGTCTCGGGCGCCGCGGCCTCCCCAGAGCGTTCCGGAGCGCTGTGAGAGCGTTCCAAAACACCCTGGGACGGACTCATCCTCGTCCTAGCTCCGCCTGGCCAAAAGTGGTGGGGACTGCCTCCCACCCTCGAGGGACCCAGCAGCAGTCGTCATCGCACCCACAAATCGGATCGATCCGAAACGCCTGCCGAACCGGAATCGTGACCGAATCGGATCGGCCGCGCCGGGTTGCGCAACAGCGCCCGCATGCATCGGTCTGCAACGGATCGTCGGCACATCGGAATCGACCCAGATCGGGCCAGCCAAAATCGAGATCGAATCGGATCGATCGGAGCGAAATCGGCCCCAACGGACGCCCCCAAACTTGGCAACCCCAGCCCCAAGACCCCCGCATCCCACGCGGGCGCGCCGGTACACGCGCAGGCCGATGCCGCTCGGGTACCTCGCCGCAGGCAGGCGCTGGGGCGGAGGGCCGCACTCGCCAGCCGCCCTGGCACCAGGTGACAACACACACGCACACACACACTCACACACACACACACACGACACACACACACACGTGACAACACACACACACACACACACGTGACACACACACACACACACACTCACACACACTCCTCGGGGTCTCCCGCACTCGAGGGGGCGCCGGACGCACGCGGACCCCGTCCCAGCACGCGGCGGCCGCGCGGCCCTCCCCCTGCCGCGGCCCGCGCCGCTGGCAAACCCTGATGCCCCGCCCAGCTTTGGACTCGGATGGACGCGGAAGGCTGGCACCCGGCTGGGGATGCCCCCTCTGGCGAGGTGGAAGATCGAGGGAGGTGTGGGGGAAGACTGGATGAGGGATACCAATCTTGTCACGGCAATGCGCACTGCTTGGAGGCTACCACGCATTCCCAGCGACCTGGTATAAGCGAGCTTTCACAAGACACCGTCGATCGTCCCGGGGATCCTGGGGCGGGTCTGTTGGGTATCCCGCGCGCGCGGGAGGCCCCCAGCCAGACACCAGGGACAGCGAACGAACCAGGACCCCAGGCTCCCATTCCGAGCCCAGGGACAATCACCCCCAGGGACCCCCCCTGTGTGAGCCCCAGCCTGCCCTCCCTGCGTCGCAGCGTTCCGCGCCCCGGGTTCGCTGCTGCTCGAGGGGAGGTCGAGGGACTACTTGACAATATCTCGCCACGAATGGTGGCACAACCCAGCGAGGCGTGACGGGGGGGAAGGGAGTGCGGAAGGCAACGGAGTGGCCGGAGGCACGACGGCCGACCTAGTCGAAGGCGCTCGCCCTGGACCCAGACCCGATTCTGCTACACACGATGAATTGCTTAGGTAGGGAGCTGAACAGGACCCAGGCAGCGGGCGGTCCTCTCGGAACGCAGGCACCCAGTCAGCCAGCAGGGCTGACGGCCGGTCCGCGCCGCCACGTTCCCAGCATGACCCAGGCGGTGACCCAGGGAACGGGCCCACGGGTCTCCCTACGGCCCCTCGGGACCCCCCCCCTTTGCGAACCTCAGCCTGCCCTCCCTGCGCCACTGCGTTCCCCGCCGCGGGATCGCTGCCGGTCGCAGGGACAGCGCAGCATAATTTCAGAGTCTCTCGCCACGGCTGGTGGCACGCCTGAAGGGAATGGGGGGGAGAAGGCAACGTCTGCCTCCTGAGCCCAGCTCGGACGGGCTCCGGACCAGCGGGGCAGGTGAAGGAGCGGGGCCCGAACCTAGACCCGATGCTGGAGCTCATCGTGGCGAACACAGACAGAACCCCGGTATTTCCCGCTTCCCTGACGTACAACGGTCCCACATCTGGGACCACTGCATGGAAGAGGAGTGCGGCCTACCGCTCTCCGCGACGTCCCCCACCCCAGGACAACGCCGAGAGTTTCTCACAGTTCTCGCCACGATTGGTGGCTCCCAAAGCAGGGGACAGACGCATGGACCTCTTCCCGCGACATCCCCGCCTGTGGACGGCGATGGAACGTATCCCCTACATCCCTCCGCGAAACTTAACGCAAGCTTTCCCGCGAAACCCCGAATGTTCAATGTTGGTGCTGAAACACCAACTTCGGATTGTCCGACGGCCTCCGCACACCGCGCCGCGCGCGCAACTGAACAATGACATTGGGGGCGATAGGGGGGGTCGGCAAAACTGGGGTTACGTTTTGCGGAGGGTTGGAGGAACAGATGCGGCACAAGGTGCACCCAGACGCGACCCGAGCGGGTCCCAGGATACGGTAGCCCGCCTCAGGGGCGACGACTGCGCCCATCCCCCTGGCAATAGAGCCGACGGGAGCCCGCGTGGAAGCGCGCATGATTGCATAGGACATATATCCAGGGGGCCCAGTCACATCCCAGCTGCCAGTGTCCCCTGGACACCCTCAGTCCCACTGCAGGTCAGGGACAGCCTCCATCGAGGTGACGCCGCTGCGGGACCACATCCCAGCTGCCAGTGTCCCCTGGACACCCTCGGTCCCGCAGCAGGTCAGGGACAGCCTCCATCTCTGAAGTGACGCCGTTGCGGGACAACACCCTGATACCCCCTGAACTGCTGGACGGCCTGGGCACCCAGGACTTCGGCAGCTCCCCGCGGGGGATCACCAGCAGCTCAGTCAGCAGGGCCGCAGCGGGCACCAACCCAGCAGCAGGCCATGTGCCCGCTGGCGCGCCCAGCGGATCAGGAGCAGGCCAGCCCTGTACCCTGCACCGCGCGGGCGCGCCGTGCCCCTCCGATGGGGCCTGTCAAAAGCCGCTCTGGAACGATCGACCTGGCAGGCGCAGCGATCAGATCGGGACCAACGTCGCCCTGGCGGGCCGGCTCGATCCCCACCGGCGGTGGGGTTCGGAACGGGGCCTGGCTCTGGAGGGCGAGCGCGGACACGCAATTCCCTGGCCGGCAGCGGCAGCAGTGAGAGCTGCCGAGCTCGCGCGCGCTACAAACATCGACGGCGCGTGCGGACAAGTTGGCGCGCGATGGTCAATCTCGCTCATGCCAGTGCCCAACAAGGGGCTCAACGTGCGCCCGTCCAGGGCCTGCCGCGGGCCACGGCCCTCGACGCCCTCCAAGGGCGCGGTGGGTTCGGTCCCGATTGGTTGGTAAGCATTGAACCGCTCTGCCTCGAGCGACCGACACGATCTGCAAAGCGAATCCTCAAGACCAGGGCCAGGAGTCGAGCGTATCACGGCTTGCGCCAACCAGGCCCCAAGCCTGCCATGCCCTGGCCAATGCCCCAGGCAACTGGACACCTTTTGCACGCCCGACCGGCCAGAAGCCGAAAAAAGAACCGTGGGCGCGGCCACGGAATCTCACGACGAGTCCGCCAGAGCGGAAGGGCCGCCTGACGAAGGCAACGACACCTTGACGGGCGCCAACACGGCCTGCACCAGAGGGGACGGTGCTGGGGCCCAACGCGGCGCCGAGCCCGATGGCCAGGCCCCTAGGGAAGGCCCAGGGTCGCCCCGAGTTGCACGCGACGGGGCGGGCGGGGCCACTACTGCGCCAGGCGGGTCGACGCCCGCGGTCGCTAGACCAACCCTCACAAGCAACCCCTCGCGCGCACCCGCACCCCCGCTGCGCCCTGAAGAAACGCTGCCAGGCCCCCCAACGGAGGCCAGCATCGCCCGATCGCAGCACCCTGCGATACGAGTCGCTCTGGAGCGCACCGCACCGACGCGCAGCTCGCCGCATTTAATTAACGATGCTCTCGGGCACGCGCTGGCCAGGCACGATCACTACGGCGGCGCGCCCGACTTCTTGCTCCCAGGGGTGCCCGACCTTGGCCCTGATTAGGAGGAGGTGCATGAGTCACGGCACCATGGTCATGGTAGACAGGCTTCACATTTGCCTGGCCCCTGCAGGGCCTCGACATTCCCGTCCAGAACGGAGGATGGATGCCCCGACCCTACCAACTCCTGGCCCTTCACTATGCAGCGCTACGAACAGCAGCTTCATCGTTTTCCAAACTTAATTGATCGCGTCTCGGGGTGGTGTGGTGGGGGTGGGCCGTGTAAGATAGTAGTGCAGGTTATATCCCTCGTCCTGCCCTGCTTGTCTTTCGTGTCCGCTCAAGCTTTTTCTGGCTCGAGATCGTTCGAGCCAGGAGCGCGCGCTCGCCCCTCTGCCCCGCCAGCGCGGGTGCTCGCGGCGCGGGCGCTGTTCGTCGGCACCACGGCGAGGCGGTGGTGGCTCGCCAGTGCTGCCTTGCTCTCGTACATCGGGGACTGGGGAGTCCTCGACTCTGTCCTCTCGAAGCCGCTCGTGGAGCCCGAGGACGACGCGTCCCTGAGGTACACGAGAGAGTCCGAGCGGCTCAGCTTCTACGACTATCTGCGGGTGCACATGTCCAGCGTGACACGATGGAGCCGCTTCTATTGGACGACTGGCCCCCGGCGGGGGCAGGTGGCCCTCCTGGCGATGCGAATGTACCCCAAGAAGAAGAACGACACAAGGTGGATCTACGTGAAGCCGGACCGCGCGCTCGGCGTGGGCGACATCAAGGATCGGGCGAAGATGTCGAGTCGTCGACAGCCAGGCTGGGACTACGAGGCGTTCCCGACCCTCACAGCCACCGAGAAGACGGACATCCTGGAGAAGGCCAAGGAGAAGCAGCTCGAGGCCGAGCTGTATCTGTCCAACATCCGCGGCTACGTTGCCTCATTGTCCTGGTTTCGCTCTGGTCTGGTTGGCGTATGGAGCACATGGAACTGGGGGTCGACGGTGGGCGCCGCCTTCTTTTTCTGGAGGGTAGCGGTCTACTGCAACCTATGGCAGTGGATGCGCTGGTCAGTGGAGAAGCTCGAGGACGGCCACAACATGATACTCGAGATCGACGGCTTCCGAGGATATCTGCACGACTTGTACCATCGCGGCAAGCTCGAGATTCCCATCATGATCTTCACCGCTGTGGTGGCTCTCGGGCCAAGTCTCCTGCGTTGCTGCAGGCAGCGCCCCTCCCCTTTGCTCGCGGGGGCCTCGCCTCCAGTGAGCGACGTGGACAACGACGGGGAAGCGGGCCACTCGGTGACGGGGTCGTCGGACGAGTGCGAGCCAGCCAAGGACACGCAGGAGATGAAGGCCACGATGAGCAACCTGCTCGACGAGATCACCAAATCGAGGTCGGAGTCACCACGTGCCCCCACGAGTCGGAGTGCCTCGTCGGCCGCGTCCCCTGGAGAGAGCAGTCACGCCAGCTGGGAGAGAGTCCCCAGTGTCAACACGGACTCCAGCATGGACATGCATGTGTTCAGGATGATCGACCGGCTGAAGCGCTTCGAGGACAGGATCAATGCGGACAAGGCCTCTCCTGGATGCAAGCCCTTGCAGGACGCCTCGTCCACGTCGGCCACGGCGAGATCTACGACGCGCCCTACCATCGACCTGGGGACGAAGGAGACGCTGGAGGGCGCGGGGGTGAGCCTCGAGCCCTTGCGGGAGGCACTCCGGGACCCCAGGGAGAGGTTGCTGGCCAACCTCTCGAAGATCGACGCGCCGCCCACCTTCACCCTCCCAGCGGGCCTCACCTCCCGTGTGGCGCCCGAGCTGCTGGTCCAGACCTACGGGAAGTACGGCAGCATGGTGAAGTTCGCGACGGACTGGGTTCGCCTCAAGGAGTTGAATCGCAACCACATCGGCCACGAGATGATGCTGCACTGCTTGACGCTGGACCGGATGCTGGAGGCCTCGCCCGAGTTCATCCAGACGGCGGGCTGCGAGATCTCACGCGCACGAGTTTATGCTTTGAAGCGGGCGTTCAAGGACGTGGCATGCATCAACGACTGGAAGCAGCCCCGGGGCAGCGGGGCCAACAAGTGGAAGTCCAAGGTGCGCTGGGACCTCGCGAACGAGCTGGACTGGAGGTCTCTCACGGAGGGCGAGGAGGCGCTCCCAGGCGCGGAGCGCGACTTGACGGCCAGGCTGCAGCAGAAGGCTCTCTTCCAGAAGTATATGCAGAAGGGGGGCTCGGACGCAGTGAAGGAGGAGGACGAGTAGACGTTGGAGAAACTCTCCCTGTCTGTGGTGCCTCGCGGGGCCCCCCGCGCTTGAGGGAGGGGCTGGCGGGCTGCCGTTCCGTTCGCCCTGACGACGGCCACTCTGGTGGGCTTACTCTCCCGATAGCTACGGTGACGCTCCTGCTTGTCGCGACGTTCTTTTCGCGTGGCCCTGCGCCCCTCGGGCGGCGACGCCATGCCCGCTTTTCTCCATCCACACGCTTCTCCATCGTCTACCTCGACGGCGGCCACTGGCGCGCCTCCCGAAGCCGTTCCTCGAGACCGAGACCTTCTGCCGGATTTGCCGCTGCCGCCGTGGTCGGTGGTGGTGGACCGCGCGGGGCCGACGCATCAAGGCACACTGAGACATGTGCGAGCTCTTGCCAACAGTTTGATCCGATCCATGCACCACCTCTCGGGGGGCACGGTCGGAGCGGCCGAGGGCGCTGGGCCGTCGGCCGCGCGGGAGCGGGCAACACCGCTCCAGAGGGCTACTTCGAGGAGGTTACTGGAGGCGTGGCTAGCTTGGGGCAGCCAGGTGGCCGCGATCAAGGAAGACGAGGACGCCGCCATTCGGCGCGTCATGGCGGGTCGGGCCTCGCCATACTCAGGCGATGGGGCGACGGTTGCCCTGGGAAAGGATTCAAAGGGAAAGGAGGTGCTACCAAAGGGCGCGATGTGCTCCGTCGACGCGGAGGAACTGGCTCTTCCGGCGCCAGGGACCATCCCTGCCAAGCTCGTGGACATCTGCCCGCTGGCCGCCGAGTACTTCTCCGACGTTGCGGGGAGGATGCTACGCGAGCCCAGCAAGGCCATGGACGAAGACCTGAAAGGCCAGAAGGTCTACCGAGATCCGTCTCTCCGATCGAGGGCGTCGCGTCTCCGCCTAGCCGAGAGGCTTTGGGATGCGGGGATGCTCGGGACCACCGACGAGCTGGTCGAGGGGGTCTCGCTTTTCGGAGTCATCAAGAAGTACCTGCAGGAGGAGGGGGACCCCCTCAGCCCCGCCAGGCGCCAGGTGCGCGACATCTGGGACCAGAGGCGGGCCAACCTCCGCTGGCAGAGGCACCCGTACGTGCCCCTCGGCAGCCCCGCGACCATTGCTCACGTGGACCTTTCCAACCTGAGCGAGAGGGACGTGGTCTACACTGGCGTGGGCGACATCCCGGACATGTTCTATCGTTTGGAGACGCCGCCCGATGTCTGGCCCTACTTTGTCTTGGAGGAGGTGCCAGTCCACGAGTTCGTCGACTACATGAGGACCAAGGGGCGGGACTGCGTCATCCCCGATGGCGGGCCCTTCCTGGCGCTGAAGGCCCTTGTCATGGGCTGGTCGTGGGCCCCGTTCTTGGCCCACTCTACGCTGCAGGCCTGCATGGCGCGCGGGCTCGGGGAGGACTCCGTCGGCGCGCGTCTGGTCTATGGGGCTCCGACGCTTCGACTGACCGGGCCCGAGGGGTTCGAGTCGGTGAACTGGGCGTACATGGACGACTACGGGGTCATGGCCACGTCCGCCAGCGCGCAGCAGCCGGTGAGCGAGGTCGTGAGCGGACTGACGGCCCGAGTCAAGCACTACTTGCGGCAGGTCGGGCTCCCCGTCCACAAGGAGACCGAAGGCGAGGGGCTCGAGTCGCTGGGGGCGGTCATCCGAGGCCGACCCTACTCCGTCTCAGCAGAGACCGACCGCACCTGCGGCCTGGCTCTGGTGACGCTGCGGCTGGTAGAGCGGACGCACTGGACCGCGGAGCTCCTCGAGCGCGTCGTGGGGTTGCGGGCGCGGGCGGCCATCTTCCAGCGCACGGGCCTCGCCATCTTCGACCAGGTGTACCACGAGATGAGACGTCCCGAGACCGCCAAGACGCCGTTCCCACTGACGGACGCGGCGAGGTGGGAGCTGACTACGATGGCATACTGCGCACCCCTCTTACGTACAGATCTCGAAGCTCCGTGGCTCTCGCAGGTGTTCATGACGGACTCCAGCGACACGGGCTACGGAGTGGCGGTCACCGACGCCTCGCTGGAGGAGATCAGGAAGGACGCCCGTTACAGCGAGATGAGGGGCTGGACGATCGCCACCGGGGATATCTACACAGCCCAGGAGGAGGACGCCTGGCCCCCCCACGCTGGGGGGTGTGCCTACGACGTCGACGAGCTTATCGAGGCCTCGACTGCACCGCCGCCGCGGGCAAGTCGGAGGGTCTACCGGGCGCTGCACCTCTTCGCGGGCAGGCGCCGGGAGGGGGATCTAGAGGAGGCCATCCACTCGCGGGCGGAGCGCGACGGCTACGAGGTCGAGGTCTGGTCCATTGACGCGGTGATCAACCCGAAGCACGACCTCACCAACGACGAGTTCGTCAGCCTGATCCTGAGCCTGGCGCGCGACGGGTACTTCCACGCAGTGATCGCCTCGCCCCCATGTTCAACTTGGAGTCGGGCTCGCTTCCTGGGGAAGGGGCCCAGGCCCTTGCGGACACGCCTCGAGCCTTGGGGGCGGAGCGACATGTCATTCACAGCCTTCGAGCGCCTCCGCCTGGACCTAGGGTCGCGCCTTTTGCTGTCGGCCATGCAGGCGGTCCGCGAGGTATGTCGAGCTAGAGGCCGGGGTCTTGATGGGGCACCCTGCGGACCCAGAGGAGGACCCGTGCCCGTCAATCTGGAACCTGCCCGAGATGGCATGCCTCCTCGAGGAGACGGGCGGGAAGATCAATCGGATCGACCAGTGCCGCTACGGAGCCCCGTCGATGAAGCCGACCATGATTGGCATATTCGGGTTCTACGACGACGCACTGGACCTCGCCGCGGACCGTCTCTGCTTGAGGTGCAACCACCGAGGGAGGCATCAGACAGTACTCAAAGGTCGGGCGGAGCGAGGCCGTCCCGATTTCTGCACCGCCTCCGCCCAGGCGCACCAGCCGCCGCTGTGCGCCGCGCTGGCGGAGGTGATCATCGAGGCGTCCGCCCGCATGACGAAGGAGATGAGGGGCCCCGATCCGACGGGCTCGCGCGTGTCTCCATCCACTTCGTCCTTCGGCCGAGGCCGGGAAGGGCGAGGATCGAGGTGAGGCGGGGCGATCGAGTCAGAGTCCCCCCGCTGTCCCCCGCCTGGACGCCGATCGCGAGATGGCGGCCACTCTACTTCGGGAGGTGGAGGATCACGGAGCACACGAACATCAACGAGACGCGGGCCGTGGTGGGCCTGCTGCGACACCTGGCCAGATCATCGCGGATGTGGAGGCGGAAGGTCCTGATCCTCACAGACAGCACGGTGGCTCTGGGGGCCCTGGGCAAGGGCCGCTTGAGTTCACCAGCCCCGCTACGCTTGTGCCGCCAGGCGGCGGCGATCACCATGAGCTTCGCGATTCATGGGTACTACCGCTACGTCGCGTCGGAGCTGAACGTCGCCGACGGCCTCTCTCGCGGGGGCTTCCTCGGCGCGGCGCCCGAGACGGTAGCAGCTCACAGCGACCGACGCCCCGCTCCAACGGACAGCCGAGGTCACGATCTACGCGACGTGGGCCGCGCCTGTACGGGATACGCTGGTGGGTAGCCGCCATGGCATTGGAGGCAGTCCACCCTGTTGGAGCGGTTCGCCCGAAGCCACCCAGGGCGGGAGACATCCCCCTGCAGAAGCGAGGGCCACGGGCGTGGGAGAACTACGAGAAGGAGCCGCACCTGGGCATCAGCGAGGGCGGCTTCACAAGGCAGCTTACCCACTCCGTGGCGGACGTCACCGCGGCGCAGTGGGCCCCGAACGTTCGAGACTTTCTTAGCCACTGTGTCGACAAGGGTTGGGAGCTGCGGTCCGCGAGCGCCGTGGACCACGCCCTGGCCGACTACATGGACATGAAGTGTTGCATGGACCGGCTCCGCCCTACGTGGGGGACGATCGTCTTGTTCGGGCTGCTGGTGATTTGGCCTGAGCTGAGGAACCAGCTTCCCCTAGCCTTGCGAAGCCTGAAGAGCTGGCAGAGGCTGGTTGTCTCTGTGGAAGGGGGTCCTCTGCCTGAGGAAGCTGTCTTCGCCATCGCCATATACTTCTTCGAGGCGGGGCTCCTGGATGAAGCCATCTGGACCCTTGTGCAGTGCGACGTCTACGGGCGGGAGCAGGACATGGAGATGCTACGCGAGGCCGACATCATCTGGGATGGCCGATGCGTGGGCTTCCTGTTTGGCATCTCGGCCCGAGGCGAGGAGGGCAAGACGGGCAGCAACCGAGGGGTCGTCATCCGCCGCGGCACGGTCGCGAGCCTCATCCTGGCCCTGAAGGCCTTACGGACACCTACACCCAGCTCTGCAAGAAAGGATCATGTGTGCCGCTGACCCAGAAGGGCCACTGCGCGGAGCCATCACGAATGACGGACATCAGGCTCCACAACGCCCCCGTGGCGAGCAGGAAAACCGTCTGAGTCTGAGGGTGCCCGCGGAAGCAATACAGCGTGTGCGGGCCCAGGTGCGTATGCGCACCCTGACTGTTGGATACACCTGGAGCCGAATCCTGCCCCCCCTAGTCTGGGACACAGCCCTCGCCACTACGAGGGGCCGCTCGCAGCAGACACTTACGGACAACGACGTCGCGCTGGACGGCTTCCGCGCGCTTACCCAGAGGTGGGACTGACGCTCCGATCGCACCGTGGAGGATGCAACAGCGACCCTCAGCCACGCTGCTCAGGACGCTTCCCAGGCCTCCTCAGCAGTCATAACCCGCCCAAATCCCATACGGAGATCTGCACGCCAACCTGCAGGAATGGGTCATGGACGCAGCAGACCCCCTGGGGCATATGCACTCTGCGATCCTGCTGGGAGGACAGCACGACGAAGGCCACGCAGGTCCTTCCCGCACGGAAGGGAGGCCGAGCCCTGCGGCCGCCCCCACACCAGCACAGCAGGGGACCGAGGCAGCCCCCCCCCCGCAGACGAGGCCATGACTCCGACCCGCCGATGGACCCCGACGACGTCACCGGGGTTGACGCCAGCAGCAACAGAGATGTCCACGCACCCGGGCCGCAAGCCACGGCCCCAGAAAAAGCGTCAACCCACACGAAACAATCCAGGAGTGGATGCACGATCGACTACGAGCGGCCGCAGCCACCAAGGAAAGGCAGGAGACGGACTATGACAAGCACAACAGGCCACAACAGAAGACGGAACTTGGCACCTTCCAGAGCGCGGCCCGCAGCGAGATAGATACGGACCCCGAGGGATAAGCCTCGCAGCGATGGCCCAGGAGCGCGAACAGGTTAGACAGGACTAGGAAGAGAGTGGGTTGGGAACCATCTCACAAGCCCCTCCAGACGATTCCGTGAGCGGGAGTGCTGCCCAGGCAGTCTGTGCGATCCTCCAAGACGCGACGGGGCTATGACCGGCAGTGCTAGTGTGCGTACGCACCCACTTCCACGCCATGCTCTGTCCGCGCCTGGTACTCAGAGGCATCGACGGAGCACCGTTCGACATACTTGCGCATTGGCTCAACAGAGCAGGAGCAGTGACTCCATACCTACTATGCGCACTGATGCACAAGGCCCGCTGCAACGACAAACCCCAATACACCCGTACGGGTTTCAGACCGACCTGCTTTTGGAGACACGGTGAGGTCCCTCGCAGGATCCATCACCACCGACGCGCGTGACGCACGGGAAAGTGCCGAGCTTCTCATCGAATCACCAGCGAATGCAGTGCGCCGGGCCAGACCCCGCCATCCACGACGCAAACCACTTCATGTAGCGACGACGTGTGCCCAATCTGCCAGGAATCGCTCTCGTGTGTACACAAGATTCAGGGCAGGTGCCTGCTGGCGAACAAGGACCACCAGGCCGCGGGACAAGCCACCTGCCCGCTCTGCAGAGGCGGAGACAACGGACCCAACCTGATCGCGGCCGTTGCCAGTAGTGGAGACCAAAACATGGACCCTGTAGCAAACCTAGCCCCTGCGAGCCCAAACGCGACTGGCATCAGCAACATTCAGCTAGAAGCCCCCATGACCATCGACGAACTCAGGGACGCTGTCAGGATCCTGGGGCCCGTCCTAGCAGCCCCGCCTGACCTTGTCATCACCACCAGAGGCCGACCTAGGCCAGCCGCCCGCCTCGCCTTCCAAACGCTGACGCCCCGAGACCAGCAGGCCATTGCCCGCCTGGTTCATTTCATGAGCGACGGAACACTAGGCGGCACCGGCAGCGGCCTGAGCGATAAGAAAGACCCTAAGCGCATAGGAGCCGCTAGCGCAGCTACCAACCGGCCACATCCACCTGCCACACCCGCCCCCCCAGCTCCCCCCAAGACCACCATGCCTAAAAACGAAGAATTCCCGCTCGTCACAACCACATCATCATCATCCTCCTCCTCCTCCTCCTCCTCCTCCTCCTCCTCCTCCTCCCCATCATCATCATCATCATCATCATCATCATCATCATCATCATCATCATCATCATCATCATCATCATCATCATCATCATCATCATCATCATCATCATCATCATCATCATCATCATCATCATCATCATCATCATCATCATCATCATCATCATCATCATCATCATCATCATCATCAGCAGCAGCATCATCATCATCATCGTCACCACCATCATCATCATCAGCAGCATCAGCATCAGCAGCATCATCATTATCATCATTACCATCAGCATCATCATCAGCATCAGCATCAGCATCAGCAGCATCATCATCAGCATCATCATCAGCAGCATCATCACCATCATCACCATCATCATCATCACATCATCATCATCATCATCATCAGCATCATCATCATCATCATCATCATCATCATCATCATCATCATCATCATCATTACCATCATTACCATCAGCATCATCATCAGCATCATCAGCAGCATCATCATCAGCAACAGCAGCAGCATTATCATCAGCATCATCATCATCATCAGCATCAGTATCATCAGTATCACCATCAGCATCAATTTCAGCATCAGCATCAGCATTAGCATCAGCATCACCATCAACAACATCATCAGCAACAACAGCATTATCATCGCCATCACCATGATCCCGTTATTCATCCTCGCCATCCTCTTTCAGTTTTTCCTAATCACCCCCCTCGTGCCCCTATGCCACTCCTTCTCCTCCTCCTCCTCCTCATTATCCTGCTCCACCCGCCGCCTTCTTCGTGTCACTATTTGCCTCCCCGTCCAAAACTTCATCCCCAATCACCCTCATTCTCAGCCTCATGCTCATTCTAATCTCGGCACCTCAAAGATGGGGCCCTGAGTGTCGAGTAGGCTACGCACAGCGAAGACTCAACCCTGAAGCTCTTTCCTGCCCTTGGGGCCCCAAACTTCAGGGCTCCATATTGATGATGAGAAAAAACATCAAGATAAACATTTGGAGCTCCGAGAGATCATGCTCAGGCGGTTGTTACTTGTTGTGAAGCTACCACTCCCTCTCCCGCCCAGCCCCCCTTCTTCACCACACAACGGACCACCTCCGATGGTGGGCCCCTCGTCCTCCTCTTCCTCCTCCTCCTCCTCCTCCTCACCCTACTCCTGCTCCTCATCCTCCTCGTACTCTTGCCCCTCGTGCTTCCGACGAGACACAGACAGAAACAAAGAAAGAGACAGAAAGAGGGTGAAAAGAGAGGAGTCAAGGAGGAAACGGGCGGAGGATGCAGGCGAAGAAAAAGAGATATGATCCTCCGTGCCGCCCGTCGGACCTCCTCCCCCGGCGGGGTTCACTCCGCGCCGTCGGCGCCAGGCTCGCCAGCCAGCAACCGCCGGTCTGGTTGCGACAGGACGAACAGTGCCTGGACACCACGGGGCCGGGGAGTTAGAAACTGTATAGTCGGACCTAGGCCAGAAGAACACCCTTCAAGAAAATGATGCCACACGCAGGCCAAAACACCCCAAATCATAACATCATTGACAGTGCAACTTCCGATGGTGCCAAAGAACATGCAACAAACACGAAAAACTTGAGGGTACCCTGAACGAGCCGACCTCGACCTGATGCCTCGGCCCGACTGTGTCTCAGACCTCTGGAAAACTGTGTTTGCTCAATCCGGGCGTTTTCCCTTGGGCCGTCTTTGGGCCCTGGGACATCGAAGACGGATCGTGGACGAAAGCTGTCCCCGGGGAAAGGGTCAGAACCCGCGGGGCCTCGGATTGAAGACGCGACACAACATATGATGTTGGATGCATGGGAAAGATAAGCGGCCGCGTATGAGGCCTACCCCCACCGCCAATCGTTTTGGACAAGCAAGTGTTCACCAAGGGGGGGGTCAGGATTCGCGAGCGGACACGAGCGAAGCGAAGCCCCGCACTGCACCAGGTCTCTGCCCTGTTTGGTTGCGACAATTCGTCTGGATCTCAAGTGACAGGTGTATGGATGTCTTGTGTCATCTCGACAGAGGTTCGGCTGAACTTCAAACACTTGCATATCGCTGTGAAGTCTCGCCGCATGTGTGATAATACCACGGAGTGTTTCATGAGCTTCCCGTGGGCGAAACTCTAAGATGTGTTTGGTGCACCTGCTCTACTTGGGATCTGAAGCAGGGTCTTGTCTAGAACACCGTTAATATCCGTGCGCCTCCGGGCGGGGGCAATCAACCAACACTAAATGACACATGGTTTAGCCACAAGCGAAATTTCGCACGAACCCCTCGCGCCAACGCCAAAACGCTCGTGCGAAGAGCACGCGCGCAACCCGCCATCCCCAAACTTCGACCCACAATTCCGAAATGCCACATGCGTAATGCATCCATGAAATTATGCCGCCACGGCCAAGGCCCCGCCCCTGCAATCAACGCACGCGGTCGCCCTACGGACCGCGGGGCGTTGATAATCACTTGGCCGATGCGCCCGCGCTCCCCTTGGGATGGCGATCTGCGGGGCCCTTCGACCGTTGGCGCAAAGGGGACCCTCTGGGCCACCAAATCGCGCGAGGCCGACTGACAATCGCAACGCAACTGGGTCGCGGGACTCGCGCCGCTGCGCCTCTGGACCGCGAGGCCACGAGGCAACCGCGCCATCGGAACTCGGCCAATCTGCTCCTGGGCCAGGCCAGGCTGGGCAACGGACCACTTGCCCAGAGGGCCGCTTGACCGCTGCGCCATTCGACCCCCCCTGGGAGTAGGGCCGCCAAGCAGATGGCCCCCCTGGCTTGCCGTGGACCAAACAAACCCGCGCCTACTGGGCCACTGGTGCACTGGGCCGCTGGGCCACATGGCTGCTGGCGCATTCCTGCAGTAGGGCCCCTTGCCAGAATCTGCAGCAGAATTCCAGACCCACCGCTCTCCGCTCCAGTGCATTTGAAGCGCGCGGCGCAGCGTGACATTCTGCCACCGAACTGGCGGGCGCCGCGCCACTGGCAATCGCGCCACAGCGCCAGCGGTAGCGTTCTTCTGACCGACAACCAGGGTTCGGGCCCCTGGGCCACTGCGCCAGCGGGCCAGAAACAATGCGACGCACGATGAAGTGCCAGGGTGGCCACTGGGCAACTGGGCCACTGCGCCACTGGGCCGCTTGAGCACTGACCCATTGGGCAAAAGAGCCAGTGCGCCACGGGGCTGCTGAGGCGCATGGCAAGCGCGGCCGCCAGACCTCTCGGCCGCCGGCCAACGCCGCGCCGCTCGCCCCACGGGCCGCTCGGCATATGAGGCGGAACTTGCCCGCGGGGGGGGGGCGGGTCAGGGGGGCGGGGCGGGGCGGGGGGCGCCGGGGCGAATGCCCGTTAGGCCGATCGGCGCCGACGGCGCTGGGCCGATCGGACAGACTACTGGCATCGGAAAATGGCAAGTGGGGCAACTTGGCACTGACAGAATTGCGCAGGCGGGCGGGGGGGGGGGCAACAGGCCGGCGGGCAATGTGGCCGCGCGGCCGCCGGGGCGCTGAGACGCGGAGTGGGCCGCGCGGACATCGGCGGCAGAAACGGCGACGCGCGGGCTTCCGAGGAGAGGGGGCGCGCGGGTTCGCGGCGGCTGAACGCGCCGAGCGACTCGCAGTCGCCCCCGGCGAGGCGCCGAAGGGGCGCGGCCATCTAGACCAACTCGCGCGGCGCGGCGCGCGACCAGAAGCGCGGACTCGGAGGGGCGGGGGGGGGGGCGGGGGCTCTGCGACAATGTCCGCGACGGCCGCAGGCCGCGCGGCGAATGTGCGGGCGGGGGGCGCGCTGCGCCGAATTCATCATCGGGGGCCGGGCGAATCGCGCGCCCCCCCCGCGGGCGGCGGGCGCGGCGTCGACGGCTGGGAATGGCGAGAGAGCCCGGGGGGGGGGGAGGCGCACAGCGCCGAAGCGCTCAGCCTTGCAGCGGGCTCGACGCGCTCCGCGCGAGGCGGCCGACATCAGTCGGAGGCGCGCCGCGCGCGCGAGACGTCGGGCGCGCAAAATTGCACGCGCAAGTCGCCCGCGCGAACTCTGTCGACTCCGAAATTTTGGCACGGCGATCCGCCGCGGCCGCGGCGCCGCGCGGCCAGACAACGCGCCGCCCAGATCGCCGATCCGACCACGACATGGCGTCGAGGCGCAGAGGCCTGCACGACCAGGCACGCGGGCGCGGGCCCAGAGGCCCAGCGGCGAGGTCACCTCGCGCCTAAGAGCCTCATACGCGGGCAAGAAATTCGGCCAACGCGCGCCTGCGCCGCCCGCGCCCAAGACCCCGCTTCGCTCGCGAAACCCCCGCGGCCCTTCCATTTGCGCCTAGAAGCCGATCGGCAATTGCCCGGGGCCCCCGCCGCCCGCGAGCAAGGGGGGCCGGCGGCGAAGTCGCGCGGCTGAACGGCGGCGCCATCGGCCATCTGCCCGCTCGCCGAGCGGAGCACGGCGGCGCTCAGCGCGCGCCGCTTCAGCGGCTGCGCCCCCGCGCGCAAGCCTGGCTCGCAGACGGCGCCGCCACCCGACCGCGCGGCCCGACTGCGCGATGGGCCTCGCCGCGCGCCGCTGCGCGATCAGATTCGACGCGCGGGGCCCGAGAACGCGCGGCCTCGCGACGCGTGGCCCAGAGAGCCTGGCCGCGCGCTGCCCCTGGGCCGCCATCTTTCCCGGGGGTGGGACGGAACACGGGCGGGCGGTGATAGATCAGCACGCGCGCCAAGACGCGCCCAGAGCAACAAGGCAGGCGCGCAAAGTGGGGACTGCATTGCCACGAGCATTGCCAGCACTAGCACATTGGCGCTTGAACAGACCAACACAATCGCTCGTGCAAACCAAAAGCGTTACATATGCGCTGACTTTCGAAGAGACATCATAGTGGGAACCGCGCCCCCAACATCGCAAACCTGAATCTTCATGTTTCCCGAATTTCACAATGAGGCCCAGACCAGCATCCCCTGCACTCCAGACTCTAGACACGCTCGTAAGCAGACACCCATCCAATCGCAATTTTTCACCTCGTCACACACTCAGTGTTCACTGACGCCGTAATCGACAGAGACTGTCCTTATGGAGTCGCTGAAGTGTCATACCAACACTCCCGACGGCTAGAACATCATGTATGCGTAAAACTCGAATTCCGAAACGCCTTTGCTGAGAGGAACTACGTTTGGGACTTCGGGCCCCTGAGACGAAAGTCATAAACAAGCCTCGTCTTGGAGGTCGGATTGCGGCGGCAAAGAGAAAGAGAGAGAGAGAAAGAGAAAACAACAACAACGAAAAGAAACCAAACAAAAAATAGTGTGAGAGAGAGAGAGAGAGACAAGCCGACTGACATATGCATTGACACACACACACAGTGTCACTTCGTGTTTCTGGATTGCATACAGATATACACATGCATAGTGCATACAGGTGTACCCACGCACGGGGTCAGAAGCTTGCCATTCCAAGCTGCTGAAGAAAACACAGGTGCGAAACGTGTGGGGGGAGGCGAAAGGTGAGGGTGTGTGTGTGTGTGTGTGCGCGTGTGGGTCAACCGCGCTACGCTAAGATACCCCCGATCGGCCAAAAGGCCGTGCCAATCTAAGACTCGGGGGGAAATGTGGCCCCGTGCCTCCGGTACCCAGGCAAGTATGCGATCGTCTGCTATTAGAAGCGGGAAGAAGCGGAAGGGGGCGGAGAGGGAGAGAACCGGAATGCACTCTCAGGTCTCGCTCGTGGGGACCTTCATAGAGAACGCAATAGTGCACCGACACCGATGTTTGCCGAACCTATCCTGGGCCTGGACTAGCCTGGACTGGCCAAGACTTGTCTCTTCGTGCGTTTGGAATTCTCAGGATAGGCGGCCACATGTGAACCCCACCCCAACTCCCCCTTTGGAATCGTGGGGGCGGGGGGTCGGATTCACGTGTGGCCAACGAGGGGAAAGGTGAAAACACAGAGAGAGAACTGGACCAGCAGCGGGAGCAACAGGAAGATGAAGGATGAGGGCGTCCACTGTTAGACCCGCCCAGCGGGCAAGCCTGCGCAGGTGAGGTGACCGACACCAGCGGGTAGCTCGGCCGCTCAGCGGAACATGTCACCTGCACTTGGGGCGCTCATGTAAACACATCGCTGCCTCCTTCGAAATCCATCCCCTCCACCCGTCCTCGTCCTGTCCCAGACCCCTCCCCCTTCATCCTCCAAAAGACAAAACTTGGGCCACTTGCGACTTCCATACAAAGCTCCGTGGATACACCCCTGACAGGCTGACTTGCGCATGAATCGCCATGACAACGCAGCATTGAACATCGAGAGGGACGCCATGAGCACAGGAGAAATGCAGAGCGACCTAACAAGAGAGAACTCACCGCATGCACCTCGCCCGAGGGGAGACGAACGTGTACCCATACCGTTCCTCCCAAAACCTCTCCTGGGGCGCTCTCTGCCAAGGATTCGAGGCGGACACAGCCGTAGCGACGAAGGACGGGCAACGACATCCCCGAACACCCGGCTGCTCCAATTTTTCCGATGCGTCGGTCCCGGAGGCCTGGACCACTTCCCCAAAACAGGTTATTGACGGTCCCGAACACGGCCAAAAACCGCCCGCTCCATTTTTGGGGGAGCGTCGGATCTCTGGAATCGGTACTTTTTCCTCCTCGGAACCCGTGCGACCCCACTCAGTGGAGTGAGAGGCACGGCCAGCCAGGCCACAAAAAGCCCACGAGCATATCACACGCATATACACAAACACACACACACACACACACACGCGCGCACGCATGCAGGAACGCACGCACGCGCACGCGCACGCGCACGCGCACGCGCACGCGCACGCGCACGCGCACGCGCACGCGCACGCGCACGCGCACGCGCACGCGCACGCGCACGCGCACGCGCAGCAGGGGCAGGCAACTCCTCGACCTGTTGCAGCTTCGCACGAAAGGCCGACCGCAACTGATGCTTCCCGATGTCGATGCTCCCTCTCTCTTGGCCACCGCAATGAGCTTCCCGTCCCAATCGGGAAAAAACCATTGAACCCCTCCGGCGTGGGCAGCTGTGCTGGTTGTGCTCTGGTGGGGGCGACGGCCTCCGCGCGTTCCTTCTCGAGCCTCTTGGTGAGGCGCCGTTCCCCTTCGAGTGCCTTCTGGTGTCCATCGATGTGTTCCTCGGTCTCTTGTGCACGTGCTCTGGCGGTGTCAAATTCACGTGCCTTGTTGGCCGCCGTCAGCTCGGCACGCCATGCAAAGGATACTGGGTGGAAAGGCATCGCCCCTCTTAGATTTGACCCCCTCCAAAACTGACTTGAGCTGCGAGACATGATTTGCGTCGAATTGATCCGAAAACGTGTTGCTGGCCATCGGATCGGAAACTACACCGATAAAGACTCGGAAACATCGAATCGGAACTGGAATCGGCAACCGAAGTCGAAGTGGAAATCTGGGCCTGCGCGGGGGCGCCCGAACCGGACCGCCCAAAACCAGACCGCCGCTCGGCCACCGACCCGAACTGGCCGACCCGACCCAGACTCGCCAAACCGAACCGACCGAAACCGGACCGCCGCGAAACCGAACCGCTGCAAGTGAACCCGCGCGCCGCCGAACCCGCCCGATACGGACTCTTCCTGCCATAGGGAGGGCGCTCCCGCTCGAGACTTCCTCGCTATTCAGTGTTTGACGAGGTTCCCGCTCTAGACTTCTTTGATATGAATCAGCGAGTGCGGAGTGCGTGTGGATGTGAGAGTGTGATGATGATAATATGTGGTCATGATGGGATTGTGATAGAAGAGGTGATGGCGGTGCGATGATGATGGCGTATGTGAAGAGAGATGAGGAGGAGAGGGGGCGGGGTGAGGAGGTGAGGATTGCGCGCGGTGTCCAGAGAAAACAAGAACCCCACTTAGAATGTTGAGAGAAAAACGCCGCATTAGGATGCGGCGTCAGACAATTTATGTTTTTACTGAGAATACTACTCAAGCTGTTGCAGATCCGGAACCGGACCTCAGTGCTCGTAAAAAAACAAACCGAAGGACGACATCAAACAAGAACAAAGCAGTGATAGGGCAACGAAATGAAACGAAGGGACTCTTTGCCGTCTACGACGCAACACGCGTGGCAGGGAATCGACGCGGCGCACGTCGCGCGCGGCGCTGCGAAACGTCGCTGTCGCCATAACGCTGCCCGCATTGTTTCTGCGAGTTCCGCTCCAGCTCTTGGCGCGGCCACCTTTATTCCGCATGCATGTGCACTCCCATTTTCCGCTCCCGTGCTTTGGCGCTAATGGAGCTCATAGAGTCTCAGGAGTCGAGCCTCCCGCGCAAAGAGAACTACCGAGACTTTTAGCAGGCGCCCTCGATGTCCCGAAGAAGCACCCAAGAAATCTAACAGAGGTTTATAAACGGCTCCGTAGGTGCTAAAAGGAGGCCTCCAGCCTGCCTCCATATGAGGCCCCCGAGAAGCATCCAAAGGGGACCCCAACAAGCATACATGAAGCCGCTGGCGTACATCCCAGGCATGGTGGCGGCATGGTCCTCTGGCCACTAGATATCAAGAACCATCAAGGAGACAACATCGACGCTGTGTCGAACCAACGCGCACACACAAACACACACACACACTCACAAACCGGCACGTGCGCGTGCACAGTCTTGCATGTAGTGCGCGACAACGCAGCCCCATGGCGGGACCAGAACAGCTGACGTGAGGAGATCACAGCGTGGTGGACCCGCCGAAATGACAACGCATTGGCCACGCGCCGACACACGCTTCTTCCTCCTCCGCTCGGAGATCGACTGACCCGGGTCAATCCAAACCCAGGCCAGTCGGGCGTTGCACTGTCCTGCAAGACCCTGCATGATCCTCCCTGATCCTGAACCCAAGGCCGGGTCAGTGAGTGCGACCCTGGCCCTGCAGGATCCTGCAAAATCCGGCGCTCTGACTGACCCCTGTTTGCATGGACCCCCGTCTCTTGAGCCCCGACCCGCGGCGACGAAGCATCGGCCGGTCCCCGAGCGCCGGGGTGCGTCAGCTCAAGCCGACAGCGACAGACCTTCGCACACCTCGCTCGTCAGCAGGACGGAGCGCGGCATCTCGCTTGGTCAGAGGAAGAGGATAGCACGCGCACACGTGGCGATGAAGCGAGGAAGAGGATAGCACACGCACGCGCACGCACATGCAGCAGGATTCTGCAACGCACAAGCGGGGAAGGGGATAGCACACGCACACGCACGCGCGGCGCACACGCACCAACACGCCAACGCCACTGCCCCGCGGCCCCTGCGGCACCGCTGCGGACTGCCAGGAGCCGGGCACCGTCCTCGCCTGCGCCGCGGGTGGGGCGCACCGACTCTCTCATCCGCTCCTGGCCCAACACGCTCAGACGCCAAGGCAAGATGGGGTGAAGGAACGAGCACGAGTGGCAACCTCAGAAAGCCGAGGAGGATGAAGAGGACGAGGAGGACCAGGAAGAGGAGGAGAAGGGGGACGAGGAGGAGGAGGAGACGACGAGGCAGGGGGAAGGATAGGAGCAAGAAGGAATGAGGGGGGCTGCCGTCTCGAGACTTACCTTGCGTGGGGACGGAAACGAGAACCCGGGATTCCCAAGTCCGAGGTTCGTGGCCATGGCTCCCACTCTGTGCCAGACTCTCGGAGTCGAACTGCTCAAAATGGGCACCCAGAGCAGTTAACCGCTTCTCTCGAAGGGACTTAAATGAGGCCGTGGGCTGCTGCTCGTAGGCCGCGGGGTCCAGAACTTGCCCCCGAAGACCCCAGAACAACTACGTCGGGGTTCGTGCAGCTGGTTTTTGACACCTCGTGGAACGCTCATGCGGCTTTCCCCTGAGGCCGGAGCTTTTGATGTCGGCCGACGCTGGGCCACTGGCGGTGTTCAACCTTGAACGCCCACGCCTTGGTCGCCGCCGAGTCGCCACGACACGAACAAACAGTACGGTCGGACCTAGGACAAAAAAACATCCTTCAAGAACATGAGATCCTCCGCTGGCCAAAGCACAAAAAACATTCGAGGGTACCCTCCCCCAGCATGCACGAGAACGTCCAACAAACACGAAAAACATGAGGGTCCTCTCCCCGAGCCAACCTCGATCTGATACTTCGGTCCGACCGTACCGCGGGCCCCCTGTGCTTCCGGGGCTTGGGGAGTGGATGAAGAGGGAGAGGAGAAGGGAGAGGGAGAGGACAGCAGAAAGGTGCTACTCTTGGCGGGGGGAAGCATGTACATGACAGCACCAACATCTCAGCGTTCGAAGACTGTGCTGTTTCGTTCGAGCGGTTCTTGGCCATACTTAGCGCTTTGAGATGGCTGTTATGGGTGGGATTTGGAGAAAAAGAGAGAGAGATGAAGAGACCGAGAAAGAGAGAGAGTGAGAGAGCGGCTCAGCCAGAACAGATGTAGTCATACCAGCTCAACAGATGTGCCCTTGCAAGGGGTTGCACACCTCGCGGAGGAGATGATTAGGGCGAGAGGGAGGGCGGGCACGATACCTAGATGTGTGTGTGAGTGAGTGAATGAGAACATCGAATAAGCAGAACAGAACACGGAGAGAGAGAGAGAGAAAGAGAGAGACGGAGAGAAAAAGAGCGAGAGAGAGAGAGAGACAAAAACAAACAAGAGAGAGAGAGAGACAGAGAGAGAAACACAACTATACATAGAGAAAGGGGGACATCCGAGAGAGGGAGAGAGATTCATAGAAGAGAAACCGCAGTGAAAACACGTAAGCATGAGTATGTGCGCAATGGTAGGTACGCCCTCGACTTCGACAGTAAACACGCCGGCAGCAACAACATGCAAAATGAACAGAAGGGCAGGAGGTTGAGGGGAGCGGAGGAAGGATTGGGAATGTGAGGAAGGGGAGGAGGGGGAACGGGAGAGGGGAGGAGGGCATGTGCGCGCAACACCTGACGCCCTATCGCTCCATCCCATCCCTTCAAATTGCGCGCAAAATGTTCCGATCCGTCATCCCATCTGTCGAATCGGGCCTTGATCCTTGAACTTCATTTGCAGCGCAAGGGGGCCATGGGCCAGACGAGGAATGGAGGAAGGGCGGTGAGGAGGACGACGGGGGGGGAAGAGGAACTCAATAATAACGACCAGGAAGAGCAGGAGGACGACGACAACGACGAGGACCAGGACGACGACGAGGATGCCATTGACGAGGGGGAGGGGCGGAGGGGGAAGCGACCGACCCGCAGACGGCTCAAACATGCATTGATGATGCTCCTCTTATCGCGCGCCCCTCGGCAGCGTGATACTATTCCACGGGTGGTCAGGACAACGCGCTTGCAAGCAGAGCGTCAAAAAGTCGCCGAAGCGACAACCGCTCTGTTGAGAATCGGAACGGCACCGAAACGCTGGGAACCTCCCCAAATCTAAGCCAGCATGGCCGCCGTCTCGGGAGGAAGAGGAGGGAGGGGAGAAGGGAGGAGGGTGGAGGCGGGGTTGAAAAAAACAGGGAGTCGCGAAGCGAACAGGGGGAAGCGAGAGGGAGAGGGAGGAGGGAGGATTGATGGGGGAAGAACTGAGGGGGGAGGGGGGAGGGGGGAGGAGGGATGGGGAAGGGAGGGACGGAGGAGGAGGAAAGGATGGAGGGACGGAGGTAGAAGGGAGGGAAAGGGAACGGGGAAGTTAGAGGGAAGGAAAGAAGAGAGAAGGAAGGTGAAGGACAGAGTGAAAGAAGAACGGAAGAAGAACGGATAAGAATGGTGGAACAGCAATTCAATCCGCCACCGTGCCGCGAAGCACTGAGTGGAGTGTCCCCAAGTCCCTGCAAACTCTCTGTCTTGAATGTTGTTCATTGGCACAGACCCCGGAATGGCTGGGCACTTGTTGCTGCCAGGGTGCGTCGCGTGACTTGTCCACAGGGCTTGGGAGTCCAGTTGAGAATCAAACCCTCCAGCATGGCTCAAGATGATATCAGAACCCGTCCTGGAGTCTTCTTGGAAACCTCTTGGGTCGTCTTGGAGGCCCTCGCAGCCAGGGTCGTCTTGGAGGCCCTCGCAGCCAGCCGAACAAAAGAAAAAACAAATGGCATCAAAAAGCTATACTGCGTGCTATATTGGCACGCTCGGCTTTTCGGTCTTAAGAGAAACCAAGACCGCCCAAGAAGCCCCCCATCTCTCACCCCAATACGGCCTCCGAGGCCGACAAAGGGCCCCCGAAGTCGCCAAGACGGCCGTAAGAAAGAAGGGACGAACGGACATACCCGGCCCTTCCCCCCCAAGATGGCCACCGCCACAAGAGATCTCCAAGAAGCCCCCAAGAGGCCGCCAAGGGGCTTGAAGGCCCCCAAGAGGCCTTCCTAAAGACCCCAAGAGGCCGGTCCACAAGGTCTCTAGGCACGGTGGCGGGATGGGCCGAGAGCCTCTCGATCCGCCGCTTCCTTCTGCTTGCAAACAAATGCCTGGCGTGCCGAATTGTCGGGTAAACTGTTTGGCTCTTCCGATAGGTTCCCGATGGTCTTCGGCCGACCCCGCCGGCCCCGAACGAACCGTGAATCAAGAGAATTGTCTTCAAGATGCCCAAGGTGGTCCAACAGACGGACTCCAGGACGATCCCACGACGCCTCCAAGATGGCGACGTTAGCCCCAAAAGAGGCCAAGATGGCCCCAAGAGGCCTTCGAGACGGCTCGAGAAGACCCCAAGACGACCCGATAAGACCTCAAGACGGCCCGAAGGACCCCCCCGATACGGCCGCAAAGGGTTCCAAAAGGCCTTCTAGAAGAGCCACAAGAGGCCAGACGGCCCAGCCTCCAAGATAGCCCCAAGACAGACCCAGAATCCTCCAGGAAAGTTCCAGGACAAGCCTGAAGGACCCCAAGACAGTTCACGGCTCACGAGGTGCGGGATGTAGTGCACACGTACCCTGCTCGCACTGCTGCAGGTCCTTAGTGGGAATGCACCCCAGAGCGTTACCGCACTTGCCAGATCAGGCATTTCAAACTATTGCTCAAATTGGTTGGCCTGAGGTCAGAAGGGTGGCCTGAGAGGAGGATGGTCAACGAAATGGTGCGGCGTGCCAAGCCAGAAGGCGGCACGCGTCTCATTGCCCTTCTCAATGTGTGTTGCAGGATCTGGGGTAAAATCAGACAGTCGCTCACTTTTGCTAGACCGGATGCCCACAACTGCTCGGAGATGAGGGGTACCAGGCGTCGTCGCAGATCCACTGACAGTGTTGTAGATCACAGCATTGTTGCTGAAATGGCTGGGTCGGTTGGTGATGTTTCGCTTTCGGTGTCACGTGATATGGTCAAGCGTGTCGAGGTGAGATCTTCAGGGCAACTCTTGACCCAGACAAAAGCGCTAAATTATTCTGCCAGGTTGGCTTGGATGCGTGTGGATGTGTGCAGGCAACCACGGCGTCTTCAAACTTATGACGTGGGGAAACACCACAGCATATTCAGTGTAATCGGTCTCGGAGGGTGGAAAAAGAACAGCCACAGGAACTTATGTGTGCCCAGATGGCCCCGAGATCGCCAAGAGGCCCTCAAGAGTCCCTCGGAGGAGTGCCCCCAAAACAAACCTCACAGGCCTCAGCATGGCTCCCAGATTGCCCAAGGTGGTGCCCCCCTGGGCCCCCAAAATTGCGCAAAGACGCCCTTCAGACCAGGCCCCGTGACAGATAACCCCCCAAGGGCGACAAGGTGTCCATCGGATCGCCTTAACATGCCCCAAGAGATGCCACGATTGTCTCAACAAGGTCCAGACATGGCCCCAAACTGGCTCAAGTACACTAGAAACTCGACCACAAGAAACCTTCAACAAGAATCACAAGAAGCCTAACCCTGAGATCCCAGGACGTCCATTGATTTTTGGTGTGGGAACGCAACGCTCTCCATAGCAAAACCATGGGAACACAAGAAAACAAGGGCACCCTCGAGGGAAGCAGAGCGTTTCTTGGCATGGGCTTCCACTATAGCTCAAGCACACCACGAGAACATTGGCAAGGGGCTTGGGCGGCAGGCAGCGCAGCCCCCCGCAGATAAAAGCTCACAAACAGCGCATACCAACGAAATGCGTGCAAGCATGAATACATCACTCTATCAAGCGGCCGCCCAACCAAGAGGCCCCCAAGGGGCCCCAAGAGAGCCCCCAAGAAGCCCCGAGAGGCCCCCAAGAGGCTCCCCAGAGGCCCCAACGAGGCTCCCAAGAGGTCCCTAAACTTTCCCCAGAGGCCTCGGGGAGCGCTTCGAAGAGACCCAAAGAAGCATCCATGAGGACTCTGACCCACGTCAACGATGTCGTCGTCGTCGCCGCCGTTGTCGTCGTTCCCTTGAGCGCGTTCATTTATGTTCGGTGATGACGGGCGTAGGGGGGGGAGGGCGAAGGGGGGGTATGACGTAACGCCCCCCCCCGCCGTGTGGTGGCTTCGGTACCGCAGCCGCGCCCGCGCGCGCGACGCGACGAGCGACGAGCGACGAGCGACGAGCGACGACGACGACGACGATGACGACGACGACGACGCGAGCAGCATGAAACTGGCGATATGCCCACCTGCCCCTGTGTACACCACAACGCTCGCGTGCACCACAGCGCGCGTGTATACCACAGCGCCTGCGCACACCGCAACAACCGTGTGCAACGCAGCGCCTGTGTACACCACAGTGCTTGCGTACACTGCAGCGCCGGTGTACATGTGTACACCGCAGCTACCATGTGCAACACAGCGCCTGTATACACCACAATACTTGCGTGCACCGCAATGCCTGTGCACGCCACAGCGCATGTCCACACCACAGCATCCGCGTGCAACACAGCGCTGGTGTACACCACAATGCAGGACATATAGAAGGAGCATGTACGTGAGGATCTGCTGCGGACAACTACTCGCCACGCCAGGAAAGTGCGGATAATCGAATGCGACGTTCTTCCCTCCTCCCTCCCTCCTCCTCCACCTCCTCCACCTCCACCACCTCCTCCTCCTCTTCCGTTTCCTCCTCCTCCTCCTCGTCCTCGTCCTCCTCTTTACTCCTTGTCGCGCGGGTTGGCGCTACACCGCACGTGCGCATCGCAGCGCGCACCGCAGATGGTCTATTGAATCGGTCCACTTGGTTTTCGGACGGCCAATTGAACTGGAGCCTCTTGGACGCAGATGGGAGGAATTAGGGTGACGCGGGCGGACTCGGGAGGACTCGTAGATTCCAGCGGCGCCCCGTCGTCCATAAGGATTATGTTATATTGTTTTCTGTGGAATCCACAAACGCTCAATTTTGTTATAAGGATTCGTTCCAACAGTCGATATGCAACAGTGGTGCTGTGGTGCACACGGTTGCTGTGGTGCACACAGGCGCCGTGGTGCACACAGGCACTGCAATGCACGCAAACATTGTGTACATTGGTGCTGTGTTGCACACGGTTGATGTGGTGTACGCAAGCGCTTAGGTGTGCACAAGAGCTATTGTGCCCGCAGGCACGGTGGCACAAACTGACGCTGCGTTGCACGCGGCTGCTGTGGTGTACATAGGCGGCGTGGTGTTCACAGGCGCTGTGGTGCAGGCAGGGACTGTGGTGTACACAAGCGTTGTGGTGCAAATCGCCACCTTCATGCTGGCGCTACACGTCCTCCGTCATTCCGAGGCATTCCCAGACGCCGCCAGCGCGAAACGTGACGTCAGCGACCCTCTCCACCCCCCCTAGATGATTGCCGTCATCGGCCCGGAATAAAAAAAACAGGCTTCAGCCGCGTCCGCGCGCACGACGACTATAAGCGACGCGCGACAAGCCACGAGCGACGACGTAGGCGACGACGACGACGACGACGACGACGACGACGACGACGACGACGGCGACGACGACGACTGCGGACCAGACTCCTATGCGGATTCCTACGCGGACACCTACGCGGATCCCAATGCGCACAGCGGCAGTGTCCAGAGCGCACTGGGGGGGGAGCGTTACGTCATAGGGGGGGGGAGCGGGAGCCATGACGCCCGTCATGCCCCAAGCAAGAAAGAAACGGGCTCCTACAGGGTCGGCGGCACTGGCCGTAAGGCCGTTGCAATCACTCTATGAAGCGGCCGCCCAACATTCGTGTCGGTATCATGACACATCAATCCAACCTATTGTTTCGACCACGTACTCTGACTTCAAAGCAACTCCATCGGTGCTGATCTTTTTCGTGAAACCCTCAGGTATATCTGCACCAGCTTGCCAAACCAGCCTATGTTTAGGGCCATTCCACCCACTGCAAAACCCAATTGGAGGTTTCGGACGCTAGTCGGCAGGTTCTGTCGGTGACGCCAGATGAGGGCAGTGCAAAAAGGGAAGTTGATGACGCGACCCAGGAAAAACGTGAGGAGCAGCGTCCGAAAATTTGTCATCCAAAGTGGGTGCTTCTCTGCACCAAAACGCTTCAGGAGGTTATTGATCCTCAGGAACATGTTGCTCATCTCAGCCAAATATGCGATTGAAAGGTACGTACAAGCCGAGCTGGTCTGCATGGGTCCACCGAGGATGGCAGGAAAACAAGCGGCGGACTGAATCGTGTGGTGCGCTAGCCGGCCAGCTGCAAGATGAGGCACATGACCCCGTGTTAATTGCACGAGCACATAGCAGAAATCCGCTATAAAGTACCCAATCGAACGGCTAAAAAACTCCTGGGCAGCTGGCTTAATCCGCCACCGTGCCGTAGGCACGGAGTGGGGCTTCCTCAGGCCCTGGGGGCCCTCCATATTCATTAGAGGGCAGAAAATCCACCCCGACAATAACCACCCCGACACGCGAGGCCTTCAGTAAACGCGCCCAAAGAAGGAATCGAACATGGCAGGGCTGTTTGGTAAACGTCCAAGGCCGTTTAATAAACGCCAATTGCCCCGTTTGGGTTATTCTCCTCCCGTGATTCATACATGTGAAACGAATGTGGAACGCTTCAGACCCAGATTCCCCTCCGCCCTTGGGCACTCCAGGATGTTTCTCGGACTCGTCGCGTGACGTTTCCACGGCCTCGGGTGCATGGTCAAGGGCCCACTCGTTCCACGTGCCCTGAGATGGCCCGAACGAGGCGAGGCGAGGCGACTCCCAATTCGCCAGAGAGAGAGCAGCCGCGCGCGGGGCTGAGAGTGGGCGTCGGAGCGCCGTTCCCTCAGTCGAGCGAAAACATGATGTTGCTTGCTTGCACGGTGCACGCAACCATCCTCCAATTGTGACCACCATTCACTTTCCGACGTGAAGCTTTGCCATTTCTCCCCACGTGTTGTGCGAACAATTGCCGTCCTCAGGATCGTCTTGAAGGCCCTGATGGCCGAAGAGGCCAACATCGCTGAAAAACATTGGCGCTGTCGGCGTTTCGGTCTTCAGAAGACGGCCTCAGAGGCGCCCAAGAACGCCCAGCACACGGCCGCCCAGATCCCCCCGGCCCCCAAGGGGGTCCAAGATGCTCCGAAGACGGCTTCAAGATGGGCCCAAAAGGGGAAACTCGCGCTGACATTTGGAGCCACCCACCCCGAGAGGCGCACGAGGCTCCCCAAGGAGGCCCCCAGAATCCCCAAGAGGCATCCCCCGAGACCCGACGAGGCCTCTGAGGGGCCTCTTGTCCACGACCCAGCCACGGCTTCCAAGACGCGCGACCTTCCCAAACAGGGCCTCCGAGGGCGAGCTCGGAGGGCGAGCTTGGCCCAGGCCTCTCCGGGGGCCGACTGGCCGAGGGGTCGCCCCAAAATCCGCTGAACATGTGGACGGCCACGGCGACGGCGGCGGCGGCGACGTCTTGACCGGCAGGGCTCTGGCGGGGCTGGAGGCACGGCCTCCCGTGCCCAGGCCTCCGAAGATACGTTCGGCCCAGGTCTCCCTGGGGGCAACCAACGAGGGGTCGTAGCTGCCCGGGATGAAGCTGTTGACGACAACGGCATGGCGGTGACGACAGCGACGACGTCCTGACCAGGTGGGTCTCTAGCGGGGCCGGGGCACGACCTTCCCAGGGGGGCCTCCGAGGTCGTGCTCGGCCCAGGTTCCCCCGGGGCCAACAAGCGAGGTGTCGGCTTTGAGTCCGCCGACGATGTCGACGACGACGGCGACGGTGACGACGACGGCGTCCTGACAAGTTGCCCACAACGGCCCAAATAGCCCCAAAAATAATTCCCACTACGGGCCCAAACGCCAAGATGGCCCGATAGAGCACCAAGAGGGCACAAGAGAGTCCCAAGGCAGCCGAAAATGATCCCAAGAGGGGCCCCAAGACGTACCTCAAAGGCGTCTATTTGCCCAAGAACGCCCTAAGACGGCCCTAGAAAGCTCAAAGATGACCCAGGAAGGCCCCAAGAGCAAGCCAGCGTGTGAGTTTCTGAGAGCGTGGACTTGAGCTCGCTCAAGCTTCGATCTGCAAAGGGGGGGTGGGACGCCATTCCCGACGCATTTGGTGCTCGGGGGCGGGGGGGCCCACAGGCCCCCAAGAAGCCCCCAGGAGGCTCTGGAAGGGGGGGGGGACAATTCCCGACGCATTTGGTGCTCGGGGGAGGGGGGGGCCACAGGCCCCAAAGAAGCCCCCAGGAGGCCCCAGAAGGCCCCCAAAGCCCGAAAGAGGCCCCAAGGCTCCAAAACGAACCCCAAGAGGCTTGCCCAGGTCCCTTGCTCAATACCCTGAGCCGCAGTCCACAAGCCTGAGGATTCTTTATGGGCCCGGATCCCAAGCTCTCGAATCTCTTGAGGCTCCCCGCGCGCCCTGGGGCCCCCAGAATGTTTCCGCATGACGTGTTCGAGCCCAAGAGAGGCCCGAGACGGGTCAACAGGGCCCCAAGAGGCCCTCAAGACGGCCCAAGAAAGGCCCGAATCACCAAACGATCGGTCCAAGACGCCCAGGATGGCCCCATGGCCATTACCATGATACACATCATCAGAATCATCATCATAATCAGCATCACCATCATCATAATAATAATAATCATCATCAGCATCATCATCATCATCATCATCATCATCATCATCAGCATCATCATCATCATCATCATCATCATCATCATCATCATCATCATCATCAGCATCATCATCATCATCATCATCATCATCATCATCATCATCATCATCAGCATCATCATCATCATCATCATCGTCATCAGCATCATCGTCAGCATCATCAGCATCATCATCAGCATCATCAGCATCAGCATCATCATTCATCATCAGCATCATCAGCATCATCATCATCAGCATCATCATCAGCATCATCAGCATCATCATCACCACCATCATCATCAGCATCATCAGCATCACAATCAACAGCAACAGCATCATCAGAATCAGCAATATCAGCATCATCATCAGCATCAGCATATTCATGTTCATGTGCATAGTCATCCCTCCTCCTGCGGACGTTCTTGTCCGATCTACGGCAAAACAAATCATTGTCATCATCATCGCCATCATAAACCTCATCATCATCAGCATCACCATCATCAGTATCTGGAGCGCACTGGATCGGCGGCACTGGCCACAAGCCAGCACAAAATAACTCCCAAGAGAGGTCCTGCCCTGTGTTCCCCAAAAAGGTTCCCTAACAGCTGGGAGGACACGCAGTCCACAAGCGTGGCAACACTTTCGGACGTTTCACGATACAGGCGTTTCCTTAAGGCGCAGGGACTGCGGTGACTCACCGTAGGCGTCCCCGATTGAATCCATTAGTCGTGCAAGATTCTCACCGCCTACCCACTTGATACTTCTGGCAAGGCGCAAGCTCCACACCGTCGAATATGCGCTATGCAGAAAGTCGAGCACATCCTCAGCAAACATCTCATCCTTTGTTATGACCTGCAACGGCAAGAAAACTGAGACGGCCACCCAGAACCCGCGCTGCACACCAGACAACGGCCCTGGCTTCACCAGCCTGATCTTTGTTGTAATCTGCTCGACACTGGACGCCTTGCTCAACGTGCCAGGGATACTGTCCACACGCTTGACTTTGACAGACTCCGAGAGATCGGCTGTCACGTTCACTGGGCTTGTCGTCCCTCTCGGGGATACCACGGATACGTTCATTCGTATGGGCACGTGTTGCGGCCAGCACTGACTGCTTGGAGGCAGAACAGCTCGGGTGATGGCTTGAGCCGAACGGCTACGGAGGTGGGAAAGCACACTGATACTCACGCTGGATCGCAATTCTCTGTCTCTCTCTCTTTCTCTCTCTCTCTCTCTCTTTACTTATCTCTCTGTCTCTCTCTCTCTCTCTCTCTCTACGCATGAATGCACGGATGCATATCTATACATATATATACATCTATATATGTAGATGCAACGGCGCGCGTCTATATGCGTGCATATAAAATAAGATTAGCCCCCGACTGGTTATTCCCAACTCTGCCCAACAGCGCTTGCACTGAGGGGTTCGTCCCGGCGTTCCTGAGAATCTGGGTGTGTCCGTTTCGGTTTCACCGCGTCGCCGCCCGTTGTCGCCTGGTTGCCGCCCACATGGGGGAGTCCGTCGAGATCTCGCCGCGTCGCCGCCCCGTTGCCTCCTCGTTGCCGCCCCGTTGCCACCCGCTTGGGGGCGTCCGTTGAGGACTCGCCGCGTCCCCGCCTCGTTGCCGCCCCGTCGCCGCCCACCGAGGGGAGTCCGTCAAGGTCTCGCCGCGTCGCCGCCCGTGGCCGCCCCGTTGCCGCCCCGTTGCCGCCCGCGTGGGGGTGTCCGTCGAGGCCTCGCGTCGCCGCCCAGCGCCGCCTCGTTGCCGCCTAGGTGCCGCCAACTCGGGGGAGGTCCGTCGAGGGTTCGTCGCGTCGCCGCCCGTTGCCGCCTCGGTGCCGCCCGCCGCGCTTGGAGGGTCCGTCGAAGTTGCGACACTTAGCTTGCATCACATAGGTTGACCCTTCCTTCCACCACATAGCTTGCATCACGTAGTTCTCATCACTTAGCTTACACCTAGAATGCATTCATAGACGTATAATGGGATACACTCTGAAGATCTCAAAAGTGCAAGCAAGCAGTACGGCGAAAGAGAGCGGCACCTCGAACACATCAGTGAAGTGTTTGCAGAAGTCCTTCGACGCGGTCACGGCGAGGCAAACATATAAGGCATCTTCAAGCCGATGCGGAAATCAAAGAGGCAAAGCTGCAGCCCTATATAAAATGGGTCTCTGCCTCACACACTCCCGACACCATCACCCGCGCACGTACCTGCCGGCCAACTGACCCAGCTGCCGTCGTTCCCGCCCACAAACCACCTTCCCAGACGCAAGCAAGCATGCACGTAGTCGTGAAGGCGCCCACCCACATGCACGCAGCTACGCATCACTCATACACAAGCGCACAAATATACATACACGGTCGCACGCATCCAGGGCGAAAGCCGCTCGAGCGCCCAAAGAGTCCAAGCCGGGCTAACTAAGGCCACCGAAGATCGACCCTGGAAAGCTGGCAAGTGCAGGAGAGGAGGCGCCGGTCCCTCACGGGGCAGACAGTGGAGGGGGGCAGCGGGCAGCGGGCAGCGGCGGGGAGCAGCGGTCGGCGGCGCAAAACGGGCGCTGGTTGGCCAAGCTCCCAAGGGGCGGTGGCGGGTGGCGGACATCAGCAGCGGGGCTGGCGGCGACGGCGTCTGGCAGAGGCGCGCCCCAGGGGGACACGTGCGGGGGCGAATGGCGCCAGGGCACCGAGAAGCAGCAGCCGCTGCTTGAGAGAGTCTCTCAGGGCGGAACCCAGAGGTGAATCATGTCAGAACCACGAAAAGAAATCACCGATTATCGCCGTGAGGAGACGCTGGACTTCCACTGGAGCAAGAAGAGGCCCGAGTGCAGGGTGCGCAGGGATCTGGGGACGCGCACATACACACAAACAAGCTGGTAGTCAGGCCCATCAGGCGTGCTTCTGGACCAGGCGCACAGAACAACTGAAAGTATATCACCACTCCGACACTATCACTTACAGGGGCTGCAGACTCAGAATGCAAATAAGTACGACCGCGAATGCACACCTACGCTCCGTATCCCCACGCTTCACACAGTCGCTCCTTATCCTAGAACTAACCAGAAACACCTCTAACGGCCTGGAACCTACACACACAGGCCACCAAACCCATCAAATAATTAGCATGGCAGAAGACCCAACTATTTGCAAAGGGATATGCCAAATGGGCGGGCGGACGCCATGCGAACCCTGCCACGGCATTCGGTGGAGCTCCCTATGGGGCAACGACTCGTGCGAGTGGGGGCGCTATGCGAATCCTGCCACTGGAGCCTTCGGTGGAGACCCCGATGAGGCAACGAAACCTGTGAGAGGTGTGCAGAATGCGCAGAGGAACGCTACGCGAATCCTGCCGCGAGGCCTTTGTAAGGCCTCCCTATGGGGCGAAGACACGCGCGAAAGGTGTGCGGAAATGAGCGGGACAACGCTGAGTTAATCCTGCCACTGTGGCCTTCGCTGGAGCCCCGGATGAGGCCATGAGTAGGGAGCCCACAAAGGACGTACGCGCCCAGCTATGTACATGAACACGAGCCCTTGACCCGCGAGACAGGCCGCGTGATACGAACATCGGCGCAATGCGAACTCTCGAAGCCAGCGTGGATTCACGTACGTGTACGTCCTTCTCTCGCTCCTGAATGAGACTTGTGAGGGGTGTGCCGAAATGTGTACGTGTGGGGAGTGGGGGCCCTATGGTAACCAAGCCGCTGAGGCCTTCGATGAGACTGCCTGTCAGGCCACTAACTGCGCGAGAAGTGTGCCGACAGTTCGGGAAGAACACCACTTATGCGAACACTGCTGCCAGGGCCTTCCGTGGAGCTCCCTATTGGCCACAAAACGCGTGAGGTGTGCCGAAATCGGCGGGCTCCCTAGGTGTCAGAATGTGCGCGAGGACGCCATGCGAACCGTAGCATTACGCTTTTAGTTGGAGCTACCGATGGGTGTATGAAACGTGTGAGTCAGGGGTGTCCCGATGAGAGTAGTGGCAGGGAAAAGAGAGCAATGGACGCGAGGGGCGCTGTGTCCTCCTCCTCCTTCTCCTCGCCCTCCTCCTCCTCGTCCTCCTCCTCCTCCTCCTCCTCCTCCCCTCCTCATTCTCGGCCTTTTCCTCCTCCGTCCCTTCCGGGGTGCGCCGAAATGGGCGGGGAGAGGCCATGCGGGCCCTGCCACAGGGGCCTTCGATGGAGCTCTCTGGAGGGCCACAATTAGCGCAAGGGGTGCGCCGAAATGAACGGTGGGACGCCATGCGGACTTTGCCTCTGGGGCCTTCGGTGGAGCTCCCACCAAGGCCACGAAGCTTGTGAGGTGTGTGCAGACATGTGCGGAAACACACATTTCGTGGAAATCCCGATGGGGCCCACCAATCGTCATCACCATCATCCTCATCCTGCCATCATCGTCATCATCATCACCATCATCAGCAACAGCATCAGCATCATCGTCATCATCGTCATCCTCTGCATTAGCATTAGCATCAGCACCATCAGCATCATCATCAGCATCAGCATCAGCATTATCATCATCAGCAGCAGCAACAACATCATCAGCATCATCATCAGCAAAGCATAATCATACTCAGCAGCACCAGCAAAATCATCATCCGCAGCATCAGCATCAGCATCATCACCATCACCATCACCATCATCATCATCATCACCATCAGCAGCAGCATCATCGTCATCATCACCACCATCATCACCATCATCACCACTGCCACCATCGGCGACCCCAGCGCGAACGCTCAAAAAAGAACGTCAGAGGAGGAAAAAACACCGATACCGCTGCACCTCGTTTTCGCTGTTCTGGGGCTCCTGTGAGGCCCTCGCCGCCACGCCTGGATTCGCCTCGAAATCCTGGTAAGAGCGCACCCAGACGCTGGGAATTATGCTCCACTCTAGCCCTCCCAAATGGGGTCCGAGTGGATGGTACCGGAGGCTCGCGCCGCATCGCCGATGCATCGGCCACGCGGCTCAATGTGGATCCCGATTTCATCCATGCCGACGTTGACGATACATCGCGGTTGGTGTTGGTATTGATGGTGAGGACGTAGGAGAAGCTCTGAGGAGGACAAGGAGGAGATATAAGGAGAGGAGAAGGAGAAGGAGGAGGAGGAGGAAGAAGGGG
This sequence comes from Prorocentrum cordatum, assembly GCA_963575745.1. Lineage (NCBI taxonomy): Eukaryota > Dinophyceae > Prorocentrales > Prorocentraceae > Prorocentrum > Prorocentrum cordatum. Next base: position 363,153 of record CAUYUJ010009347.1, on the reverse strand, counting down.
AGGAGGAGGAGGAGGAAGAAGAGGAGGAGGAGGAGGAGGAGGAAGAGGAGGAGGAGGAGGAGGAGGAGTGGGAGGAGGAGGAGGACGACGAGGAGGAGGGGAGATAGGAGGTAGGAGGGTTCCCTTCAGTTGACCTTTCAGGATCCCTCACTTGATCCTCGAGGATGCATCAGGATCCTGCAGGATGCCTTACTTGATCCTGCAGGCTCCCTCACTTGAGCCCTTAAGGGTTCCCCGTTGAAGCGTTGGCGGAACATGAACGCGGTTCTGCGGAAGCTCGGGAGCGCGCCCTCAGACAGCCGGTGAAAGCACAATTCCGATGGTGAACGGTGCAATTTCGGAGTGGGTGAGCGAGGGTGGCTGGTGTAGACACGGTGACACGGTTGGCGGGTGAGAGGTCGACTTCGCCGATGTTTACCTTTTCTCGGGGGGGGTCCGGGTCGGAATACTGCCCACCCGCCCCTGGGGTCCAGGCAGGTCCTGGGGGGGTTCGCCAGCGGGGGTCCCAGTGGAGGTCCTGCCCTCAGGGTCGGAGGCACTGGCTGTAAGGCTTTCGCAAAAAGCGGGAGAACGCCGTACAGACTTTGCCACTGGCGCCATCGGTGGAGCTCCAGTCGGAGCCACGATTCGCGCGAGGGGCGTGCCGAAGTGGGCGGGGGGACACCATGCGGCCTTTGCCACTGAGGCATGCGGTGGAGCTACCCAAAGGGCAACGAGTCGTACGACGGGTGCGCCGACATGTGCGGGGCGGGGCGCTACGCGCACCCTGCCACTGAGGACCCCAAATACCCCGCACCCCGCAGCCCGCACCACGCCTCGGGGAGAAGGGATGGAGGAGGAGGAGGAGGAGGAGGAGGAGGAGGAGGAGGAGGAGGAGGAGGTGGATCTCGAGGAGGGGATCGTTCCAGAGCCGAAACAGACATACAACCCTACGGCCGAGGGAGCGAAGGAGCCGAGGGGGGGGGGGGGGGCGGGAGAGAGGGGCGCGGTGAGGAGGAGCGCGAGGGGGGAGACTGGCTCGGGGGGGGGCGAGAATCGAGCTGGGAGCGGACACACAGTGTCGGCAGGTCGGCGATGGGCCCCCGACAGCGAAAGTGCACGCCCCTGGGCGATCAAGAAGGCCACTGGGGGTCGATGCCTCCCTCCCTGAGCCTGCCCCCCCCCCCCCCCCCCCCCGAAATACGCAGAAGGCATCGATGCACCACCAACCGTGCCAAGCCAGGGCCCTCCTGGCCGAGGCCAGGAGGGTCTATACGCCATCCTGGCCCAGGATGGCCCTGGCCTGGCACGGTGGTGGTGCACAGACGCCGTCGTCGGCCGACAATTGCCCCTGGCGTGGTTCTGACGAGAGCGGAGAGCGGCGAGCCCACTCACGTCTCCACGGGCATCCGCCAGAAACGGACGCTGAAAAAGCGGCCGCGGCGCCTGCGGCTCAGGAAGCCGGGAGGAGACGGGCCGCAGCTGTTGGAGGCAGCCCTTCGGAAAGCGAGAGCCCGCGCGGACCTGCGGCATCCTTCTGCGAGGGCCTCGGGCTCAAAGCCCAGCCCCTGATCTACGCCAGGGGAAATGGGCGTTGGGTGGCAACTCGTAGGAGCCTCCCATACCATCTAGTCGGCTCTTGCGAAGCGACACTAGTAGACGCTAAATCGACGCTCATCGACGCTAAATCGAGGCTAATCGACGCTAGCCGAAGCTGCATTGGCGCTATCTCAAGGACTTCCAGGCGCTAATCGACGATCACCAACGCTAAGGGCGAAATTCGAGGGTTAGACCAGGCTCCCATGATTTGCTACCGAACGGGCGGGTGGGGAAATCGAGGGATGACGCCCGAGCCACTGCTGGGCTGTAGGAGCTTGTCGGACCCGACAGCTGCGCGCGTGCACGTGGCAATCGTGCATCGGATAACCCAGTTTCGTATTCCAGCCCACCCGATCTCCTTATCAGCCAGAGGTGGACAACACAACGAGAAAGGTGCAACAAAAAAAGATCTCCAAACACGCGACCCGTCCCAACAATTGCTCCGAGCCGTTTGATATGTGCACGTCTACACACAAAACGACGCGTATGCACGGGGCCGCGGCCCAGGGGTCAGCCCGCGAGGCCGTGGATACGGATAATCACGTCTTCCGCCCAGGATGAGCCTGTACCACCCCTCTAACGGTGCCCCTGAGGATTAGCTCTGACGAGAAGCGGGCGGAGGGCGGAGAGCCTCCTGTGCGGAGAGCCTCCTGTGCGGAGAGCCATATGTGGCAACGCATGGGAGCCTTCCATGCAATCGACGCTACATCGACGCTAATCGACGCTACATCAGCTTTTTCTCATCGATTGCCAGACGCTAGCGCACCCGAGAAAACTCCGAAGACAGAATTACGAAAACACACAAAGATCCCATGAATTGTCGGGAATCTACTGACCTGCATCAATCCAGACCCGGGCCAGTCAAACTTTGCAAGATCCTGCAGGATAGTACACCCTAACCCAGGTCAAAGCGACCCTGGCCCTGCAGGATACTCCAAAATCTGGCGCTCTGACTGACCCCCGTTTGCATTGACCCCCCGCCTCTTGAGCCCCGACGTCATGAATTTATCATGACATCGACCCCTTGAGGTCTCAACCCATTCCCCGGACAAGTTTTGCATCCCGGGTCGTTTTTTGACGGTCCCGAGGCCCAGTGAGGGCCACCAGAGGCCGGAAATAGGGAAAAACCTTCCGTCGTGGTTTTTGCTACCGAAAAGACGAATCCCCTGGCCCAGAGCTGCGGCGTCCTGGATGCCCATCCGGAACGGACGGCAGGCGCCGGGGGACGGCCTCAGTTCGTGCCCGTCCTGCGGCGGGCGGGCGCCACGCCCAAGGAAAGCTGGCGGGGTCGGGCTGCGCTCGCTGGCCCGCACGAGGACAACGGGAACGGTTTGCCTCCCAGGAAGAAAATAGGAGGAGGAGGAGGAGGAGAAGGAGGGGGAGGAGGAGGAGAAGGAGGAGAAGGAGGACCAGTCTAAACCGAAGTTTCATCAACAATGTATGAATAAACCCGCCTCCTAAACTCTCTTCACAGGCCCCCACAAGGAGTCATTCCGACTGAAGGGAGTGCTATGTTAGAAGACCAATGAAGGTCCTGAAGCGCGCCAAAGCACCATTCTCAAAACTTCAGCGCCACTAATCAACCTCATTGTTGCGTGTGGACGATCCTGAGTTGTGCCAAAGCATCCTTCCTGGAATTCAAACACTGCAAATGAACGCAACTGTTGCGCCCAAACATATGTGAATCGCTCAAAAAAACACCAGCTCTGGTACATTTAGCGATGGGGATCCATGAAGTTCCTGCAATTGTTTAGGAATGTGCGCGCCACAGGTGCGAGAGTCTCATGCTGAAAACGACGCGCGCTCCATCCGTAAGTCCCTTGCCATTTGTTTAAACGAATGCGCGCGGCACTGATGCAAGAACCACATGTTGAAAACGAGCGGCCCCCAACTTTACGCGTTCGACCATGGACCCCTCGCCACACATCTTGGCCTCCGAAGACGGCCGATCGACCTCCGAAAACCGCCAGCGGGCGCGCGCCCCGCCACGGGCGTCGGGGCCCGACACAGTCTTCGGCGGGCTTCGGCGGTATTTTGGTGGTTTTCAGCGGTCTTCGGCGGTCCTTCGGCGGACTTTCGGCGGTCTTCGGCGGACTTTCGGCGGTCTTCGGCGGTGTTTCGGCGGTTTTCGGGGGTTTTCGGTTGTCTGTCGGCGGTCTTCGGCGGTCTGGGGTCTGGGAGGCGGCCCAACACGGTTTTCGGCGGTCTTCGGCGGTCATCGGTGTGCAAGCCGGATATTTCGCGCCAACAACGGGTCCAAGATCGAACGCGAAATTCAATCCGTAAAGCTGCTGCATTCAACGACGAGTGAACGCGGCGTTGATGCGGGAACCCCATGTTGAAAACAACTCGCCCTCAATCCGTGAAGCCCTTTGTTCTTTTTGCATCTGCGAAACTCTTGTAAATATTTAAGACGAGTGGGCGACACGCTGGGGCGAGAGCCACAGTACCACCCGCCCTTCATAGGTGAAACTCTTGCGATGTTTCAATTGCAGCGTCATTAATGGTGAGGAAATATCTAGCGGAACGCCCGGCCCGCCCATCCGACTGGCTTCGGGGCGCGACAGACAGGAAGTATATATCAGGAACCAGTATGGTGGAGGAGGAGGAGGAGGGGGAAGGAGGAGGAGAAGGAAAAGGAGGAGGAGGAGGAGGAGGAGGAGGGGGAGGAGGAGGAGGATTGCTGTGCCCCGCCTGGGGACGCCGACCAAGCCAACTGCATTGGTGCACCGAGCAGGAATAAGGCTACCCAGATTTCTGGGAGACCAGATCTCCAAGACCGCAGCCTCTCTCCAACTGCGGGAATGGGCGCCGCGTTCGAAGCGGCTCTGCCGCTCCTTGCTCATTCTGCCCAGGAAAAAAAACACTGGGCAAGGCAATTTTGTGCAAGCCCACGCGGCTGCAACTGAACATACTGCGCGAACTGCACATTGGCAGTTCGGCGCGGACACAGGAGAGGAGGTTTGCGCTGAAGTTTTTTATCAGCTCAGCAGCGCGCTGAACCCCCCTTTCTCTGCAAAGGGGGGGGGGGCCCCTTCTCGAGGTGCCGTAGCCTTAGCCATGGAGGCCGCCGCCGTGCTCGTTGCCCCCGCGCACACCGCGGCCCTGCGCTGGGGCGCGGGCGCGGCATGGGCCGCCGGGCCGGCCGCGCTGCTGGACCCCCGCCACGCAGCAGGCGCCGCCCAGGCGCCGGCGCCGGCGCCCCCCCGCGCCCGCCGCCACCCGCGAGAAGGAGGCTGAGGAGCGGGACTGTGCGCACGACGACCTCGACCACCTGGCGGCCACAGGCTTCCTTGGCCTCATCGGGGGGCCAGCCGAACTCGACGACGTTGTTGCGCTGGTCGCGACGCCGGAGGGCCTCGCGGTCCTGTCAGGAGCTGAACTCGTTCGGATAGTCAAGCTGGCGGCGGAAGCTGGCGACGACGCGCAGCCCGAGCCCCCGAGCGCCAGGAGAGGCATCGCTGGAGGAAGCCACGCGCTACGAATATTACGGGCACCACTAAGAGTCGGGCCAGTTTCGCCTCGGCGCGAGCCAGCCAGACCGCCGCACCGCGCCGGACATCTTCGCCGAGGACGACGAGGACGACGACGACGACGACGACGAGGACACGGAGGACGACGGCTACGAGAAGATGGGCGAGCCGCCGGCCTTCGGCCCAGCGCCGCCGACCCCGTCCAGACTGGGGGCCGCCCTTGGCTGGCTGCCAGCCTGGAGGGCCGCCCCTGCCCGCGGCCTCCCCCGCCGAGCGCTGGGCCGCCACGCCGTGGAGCCACTGGGCCGCGCAGCCGCCGCAGCCAGACCCTCGGCAGGCCTCATCGGGACCCCGCCCCGCCAAGCCTGGGGATCGTTTTCACGGAGCGCGCGCCGATCGCCCGGGCCTCGGCGACGGTGACCCTGGGACGCCTGCGCCCATCGATCGGAGGTCGGGTCTATCTGGATTTCGCCGTCGCCGTCGACGCCCTCCTGATCAGCCCAGTTCGAGCGCGCCTCGGGCGCCGCGGGCGCCGCCGCCGCCCCCCGCCCCCCGGGCCGCCCTCTGGGCCGCCCCCGCCGCCGCCGCCGCCGCCAGAGCCGGTCGGGCCGGGAACCTCGCGACTCACACCCCGTGGACACCGCGAGGTGCAGCGAGGCGCAGGCCCGGGGGGCCAACGGCCACCCGCGCCGCCTCATCTTCGTCGTGGAAGGGCAGACCGCGCGCGTCAGCCGATGATCGAGAGCGAGCGTCCGCGGCCTCATCTACGACTGCGCAACGGTCCGGGGCTCGACTTCAGGACGCCTCCGACGCTACCCGGAGGAGGCCCTTGCCAAGAGGCACCACCTGCGTCGCGAGGCACAGCGCAGGGACCTGGGCGAGCACGCCCTGCACCTAAACACCTACAACCACGTAGACGCAGACGACCTGGTCGGGCTGGGCCATGCAGCTAGCCGACCCCGGGCCGGGCCGGGGGCAGCATCTGGGGTTGGTCGCCCAGGCGCGTCGCCTGCTCAAGGCAGCGGGGCGGTTGCTTGGGGCTTGCGGGCACCGCTGCCTGGCCGGTACTGGCCAGTAGCCGCGGCTGCGCCGGGCGCCGAGGCGCCCGCTGATTCCGCCAGCGCTGCTGCGCGCGCCGGCGCGGAACGCCCCCCCGCCTGAGATCGCCGCGCGCGCGACCTCTCGGAGACGGAGCCCGAGCCGTAGGAGTGCAAATGCAGCGCCGACCAAGTCCTCAACAACCAGGACGGGCACGCGCAGCCGTTGAGAAAGGCCGAGACCAAGCCGCGCGAGACGCTGTGCCCTTGCTCGCAGAAGACGCCGAACTGTCGTGTGCGCACGATCACGCGGGGGCGCTGGAAGCCCGCCCCCGCTACACAGCCGCGCCTGTCTTTTTACCGCGCGGCGCGCCTGGGGCGGCGCTGCGCGCGGGTCGGCAGCCGCCGCCTCGGTGACGCGGTCGCCCGCGGGGCCCGCTGCTGTGCCGACCACGCCGCCGCGCCCGCGGCCCGCCGCTGCCGCCCCTGCCCGAACCCCCCCCCGGGGCTCGGCGCGCGGCCAGCGACGCGGAAGCGCCCCCCAGCACCGAACCGCCGAGGCGCCAATCCAGCTGGGCGAGCCCACTCCCTGGCCACCGAGCAGCGCGAGGGATGCGTCGCGCTGGTCGCGAGCCGCGATCACGAGCAGGCCCGGTACGCCTGCGCGGCCACGCCGGTCCCGCCCTCGGCCCAAGCGGGACGGCTGGCGGCCGCCCGCGCTTGACTGGGCGGCGGGCGCGCCGCGCGCAGGCGATCCTCCTCGCCAGCTGCCGGCCGAGGCCGACCGGTCGCGGGCGCACGGGCCGCCAGGGCCCAGCTGCTCATCGCGCCGACGCGCGCCGGGCGCGCCCCCGAAGGCGCGGCCGCAAACGCCCGCGGCGCTGGGCGGGCCGGGCTCGGTCTTTTGCAGATGCGCAAAAGGCTGGGCCACCAACGAACCCGCGAACTTGCGCCGAACAACTTCCTGAACAAATGAATAATAAATCTCTGAAGCTCCCACCGCAAACAAGCCCGCGAAACGCCAGGCACCTGTTCAACAACGCGCTGCTGGCGACAGCAGGGGCGGACAAACCCCGCCCCCCGTGATCAAAATGCACCTGCGCACAGCTACCCGTGACAATCATTGCCCAGGCGAGCGCGCGAAACGCAAACGCCGCCACGCACGCGCGCATCGATTGCGACAAGCGAGGAAGAGGACGGGAAGGGGGGGGGTGCGAGGAGAGAAATGACCGCTGCGCACAACGCGCGGCGAAGGATGACTGGGCGAGGGCGTGGCCGCGGGGAGCGAGCCGCCCGGGCCCGGCGCCCAGCGCGCGCGTCCGCGCCTTTAAAAGAGGACACGAGGAGGACAGGAGGCCGGGCCGCCTGGCCCAGGCGAGCGCCCCCGAGCCGGAGGAGCCGGCCGGCGAGTCGCGGAGAACGCGGAGTTCGAAAGGCAATCGGGGGCGCCCGCCCCGCCGACGCCGAGATCCGCTGCCGCCCCGAGTCTGGCGGGGCCCATCGCAGCCGCGGCAGCAGCCCGCGGACCGGCCGCCGACAAGAAGGGTCGGGAGCCACCGCCAACGACGCCGACGACGACCCGATCGATCTGCCGCGGGGCCATCAGCCAGAGCCCGAGGTTCTGGACAAGGAGGCGCCACGCGCCCGCATCTCCGAGGAGGCGCGCCGACGCCCCTCGAGCCAGACGGCCTCGGCGAAGGTGTTCCCGGTGGAGCGGGGAATGCTGAGCACCGACGTCGACGCAGCTGAACGGCTCCAGCACAAGTACGGGTTGACGACCTGGGCTCGGCCGCCGACGCTGTAGCGGAAGCGCCGCTGCACGTCGCGGGGCCAGACGGCCCTGCGCCGCTGCTCGACGCGGAGGCCAAGGCCCCACGGGCCATCATGCACGCCCTCGCGCCCATGGGAGCGCGATACCCCCGAACCTGCGCCGCCGCCTTCAGCGGCGCTTGGCCGGGGCCGTCCGATGACGCCCAGCCCGGGCACCCCCGCGCGAGCCGCGCGGACGCCCCCCACCGGCGCGCGAGCCCCACCCGTCGAGGCCGCGGCGGTCGAGGAACGGGCCCCCCGCGCCCGAGACAGGCGGCCCGTGTTCGGAGGAGGCACCGGCCGCGGCCACCACCCGCTGGGCGAGGAAGACACAGGGGGGGAGGCCGAGCCGAGCCCCTTCCGCATGGAGGCGCCCGTCTGCACGCCAGGGACCCGCTGCTGCACTGCCGGTGGCCGACCCGGCTGGGCCACCGCAAGACCCGCGGCATAGGGGCCAAACGCTGGGGGGCGCGCGCTGCAGGGGGCCCCGCCGCGCTGCCTCGCAGACGCCGACCGAGCGCTTCGTGGGCGTCGCGCCGCCGACGAAGCGCAAGCCAGAGGCCCGCCCGCGCGCGCCAGCGCGCTACCTGGACTGGCCGCGCCAAGCTCGCAACGGCCACCGGGCGCCGGCGCGCGTCTATGCCGAGGGGCACGGGGGGCCCCATGGCGAAGGCCCCAGAGGACCTGTGCAGCTAGTGCGAGGACGATCCGCGGAAGTGCACCCCCCTCTACTACCGGGGCGCTGGCAGGAGAGCCCCCGACATCAGCATCCAGCAAAGCTTCCAACGACAGAACAAATCTCTCCACGTCGGGAAGAACAAGCTGGAGCTGAGTCCCGACTGAGACCAAGATAGGACTGAGTCTCGACTGCGCACTGCAAATCCCCCGCCGCCACTGACCACAAAATTATCCCGGCAAAGCAACCTAACAGCGATGTGTAGGAGCATATCTGGAAGCATTCCCCTTAAGATTCGGATGAGAATTCAGTTGTAGAATTCTGCTGTTTTCGCAGTCGTAGTCGCATTCGCGATGACAGTCGCAGTGGCAACGGCAGTCGCAGTCACAGCCTCAGCCTGCCTCAGCCTTAGCCTCAGCCTGCCTCAGCCTCAGCCTCAGCCTCAGCCTCAGTCTGCCTTCAGCCTCGGCCTCAGCCTCCGCCTGCCTCAGCCTCAGCCTGCATGAGCCTCAGCCTCAGCCTCAGCCTCAGGCCTCAGCCTCAGCCTCAGCCTGCCTCAGCCAGCCTCAGCCTCGGCCTCAGCCCTCAGCCTCAGCCTCAGCCTCATCAGCCTCAGCCTCAGCCTCAGCATCAGCCCTGCCTCAGCCTCACCTCAGCCTGCCTCAGCCTCAGCCTCAGCCTGCTTCAGCCTCAGCCTCAGTCTGCCTTCAGCCTCGGGCTGCCTCAGCCTCAGCCTGCATCAGCCTCAGCCTGCCTCAGCCTCAGCCTGCCTCAGCCTCAGCCTGCCTCAGCCTCAGCCTCAGCCTGCCTCAGCCTCAACCTCAGCCTCAGCCTCAGCCTGCTTCAGCCAAAGCCTCAGTCTGCCTTCAGCCTTGGCCTCAGCCTCAGCCTGCCTCAGCCTCAGCTTGCATCAGCCTCAGCCTCAGCCTCAGCCTGCCTCAGCATCAGCCTGCCTCAGCCTCAGCTTGCATCAGCCTCAGCCTCAGCCTGCTTCAGCCTCAGCCTCAGTCTGCCTTGAGCCTCGACCTCAGCCTTAGCCTGCCTCAGCCTCAGCCTGCCTCAGCCTCAGCCTGTCTCAGCATTCAAAATGTGGCCCAGGAGTGGAATTCTGGGAACTCGAAGAACACGAAGTGGCCTACAATTGGCTCCGGGCATTCAAAATCATACCCAAGAGTGGAGTTCTGGGAACTCGAAGACCACGAAGTGGCCTACAATTGGCTCCGGGCATTCAAAATGTCGCCCAGGAATGGAGTTCTGGGAACTCGAAGAGCACGAAGTGGCCTACAGTTGGCTCCGGGCATCCAAAATGTGGCCCGGGAATGGAGTTCTGGGAAATCGAAGAGCACGAAAAGGCATACAGTTGGCTCCGGGCATCCAACATGTGGCCCGGGAATGGAGTTCTGGGAAGTCGAAGAGCACGAAATGGCTTACAGTTGGCGCCGGTTCTTCAAAATGTGGCCCGGGAATGGAGTTCTGGGAGGTCGAAGAGCACGAAGTGACGAGCCCGGCTCTGTTCCCGGTTCTTTTCCCCGGCACCCGCTCAGACCCCCCTGTGGAGTCATCAGATGCTCTCTTTTGAGTCCACTCGAAGCCTATCAGCAAAAGCTGTTCGGTAAAAATGTCCGCCGAAAACTGCGCGGCGAAGCAGCCGGCGATGGGCGAACTGCATTGCGCTGTAGAGTGCACAAATCGGGGTCGAACGGGAAATCAAAAAAAAATCGTTCACTGAGCCAGGGTCAGGAGGGGCAGCGGCAAACTGGTCAGATATTTCTTGACCACCCCGTGACGTCAAGCAAAACATGATGTGCAAACTCGAACGCCTGGTCTCCGGAATACATGCCTCAGTGCATGGCAGCAGCTGGATGGACAGGGCCAGCTGCAATCCTCGAGGTGGGCCAATGGCGCGCGAAGGGGCATATCCCCGTCGATGCGCCTGCTTCTGCGGATCGCGTCCCAGACCCGCACATTCCTTCAATAGATATGGAACGCGCCGCGGCAAACGATTGACATAAAATATCAAGCAGACGGGCCGCCATGCTGCAACATGACGAATATGGCGCGCGACTCAAAAGTACGCAAGCACGCCTTGCACCTGCTTGCCCCATAGCACCCGCGAGCCAGCCCTGAGAAAGAGTCGCGCGCAGCGCGCGCGCACGCGCATCCAGCGAGCCCACGCCCGTAGTAGGACAGTCGCAGGAGTGACACTTAAATGACGGCTGAGCACGCCGGGGAGGGAGGTCGCGAGGTGGAAGTAGGCACTCAGAAGGCAACAGCTGCAATAGTCGTCTCCCCCACCGTGCGCCACCCTAATCATTCAGCTTTTTCGATACTGGCTTCAGTGGCCTCCTGCAGAGCGCGCTTCCAAGCAGAGGCCGAAGCACCGACCTTAGCGACCCACGCGCCGGGATCCCTCGAAGGCAACGGCAAGTCTTGACGCGCGCGATGATGAGCGCGCACCAACACCGGGTTGTCCAAGATATGGCGCAACCAGAATTCCCCCCGAGACTTCGCCGGGGCCAGAGCGCAATCGGCCGTCGACAGCGCCGGGGGCGGCGAAGGGCAGCAGCCAGCACTTGACCAGACAGACGCAGGCGCGCCACTCGCGGCAGCACGGCCACAGCAGGACGCAACGCAGCCGCCAGGGCGTCATCACCTGCAGGTCCCCCGATTCAAACCTCGACAATCTAAGCGCCCACCTGCACCACCTGACAGATTAGGCCCTGGCCCTGTCATGGCCGGGGACTTGTCGATGATCAACTCGGGGGTGCCAGACACCGCGGCAACCCTCTTGAGGGCTTCACCGGGGACCGACATTAAAACTTTTAGGTTCCGCATCTCGATGGGCCAACTCAAGTCCAAACACGGCCCTGTCTGCAGAGGCCGCGCCTAAGTGAACAGCAGAGCGAAAGACGTTCCACACAGCAAGCTACGCACTGGAAACTGCTTATCCCAAGTACGAACGACATGCTGCCAATACAGTCGGCCCACGCAGGTGCAACATGAGCTCCGTCTTGCCTGCCATGAGGCGCGGCTCGAGACCCACAGGGGCATAGGACTTGAAGGTGATCCTGCCAACATCCCCCAGGCGCTCCGCAAAATACCGGAGCGGCGCCAAACGGGCGCACAGCGAGTCGCCCTCGTAAGCCTGTCCAAGAAAGCCCACCTCAGGCCCGCAAGCCCGCTGCTAAGAAAAATCATCGCGCGGCCCAGGAAAGCTGAACGTCAACCCCAAAACACCGAGCTCCCGAGCAACACTGACTGTTGGTAACCCCGAAGAGAATTTGCCAAACCACGGCCCCCCCAAAAGGCGTTCCACGCCTGGCCCGCCGAAAAATCACTGCAACCCCCGACGCCCCAGAAAACTGAAACCACGCCATGCGAAAGGCCCCCGTCGACCATGGCCTCGAAGCGAACCCCAGTCAAGACGCTGGCGCAGGCGTGGAAGCCCTTGCAATCGCTGAGCTAGAAGGGGAAGACATGACACTGGTAGGCCAACACGCTGCAATAATTATTCGAAGGCCTGCGGCGAAAGGTCCGCGACAAGGACTAGCTCGCGACTGGCCACGCAAAGAAACAGTACGACGTCGAGGAACAGAAATGCCAAGCAAAGACCTGAACTAAGCGAGCTCCTCTGTGATACCTTAGCAGCTAGCGGCTAGCGAGGCCAATTGACTGCCGCGCCCAGGCATGCCCGCGCACTGGTGATCTCCTACAGCAGACAGACTGCATGGCCGGGATAAGCTTCCCCCGAAGGCATGAGTGGCACTTCTTACCCATGCGCGATGCGACTAGGACAGACCGAGACGCACTAGGTGAATCGATGTTACCGTTAGCTTTAGGCATACGAACGAGATCGCCACCTTTCAATTGAGGTGTTCCGACATCAATAGCGACGTCTTCACCGCGAGAGGGCACCAGGCAAATGCCAAAGAACTGGCGCCCACGTGCGCGAACTTGCAATGCAGGCCATCACCGCCGCCTGCGCTGCCCTTGGGAAGCCTTGCAATATAGAAATGCGGCGCGCGTGCCTCGAGGCAGCCGAGGCTGGCCAGCGCCGGTCTTGGAATATATGAAGGAGCGCGTCGGGAAACACTTTGACCGCGATTTCCTGCTTGGCCAGGAGCTCCGGCCGAAACTCACTACCCTGCCCACAGTGGAATCCAGAAGTCCGTCCGGGCCTCAGGCTGCAGGTGGCAGTCTAGCTTGTCGTTTTGTTGTTGCCTCAACGCGGCAAAAGCATCCCCGAGCTCCTTTGCAGAGTGGAGACCCCGATGGATTGTGAGCTATAGCGTTAAGAGCACCGTCAATATCCATGCGCGACCCAGCGCGGCAGCTTTATTCAGCGGATGTAGCAGCAGAAACTGGAAGGCCTGCACCCGCTGATGTAATGACCGACGCAGAAACGCCAGCCAAGACCAACTGCGCTGATTCTCCAAATAGGTAGCCGCTCGCGGACAGTGTTCAAGAAAAGCAAACAATCATTTGACTCGAACCCGTGCCGATCGAAATCGTCGATCACGCAGATAATCATAAGCCAACAAGGGCGGATTCCGAAGCCAGCCGAGCAAGTCTACCAGCCCAGGAAAACACGCCATAATGTCGCCCAGGAAGCTGCCCATCCAGAAACGACCTTACCCCCCCCCCCCCCCCCCCCACACACACACACACACACACACACACCACCACCCCACCCCACCCCACCCCACCCCACCCACGCCAGCGCCCCATGCTCGGAACGCCACACCTTGCAAGAACCGAGCAACAGACCCACGGATCCGTCGCAAAGCCCGGCGGCACTCGCGCACAGCTTGCAAGTGTACACGTGCGGGCTCGGACAAAACCGCCTGCTCCACTTGCGAAGCCGCGAAGTTTTCCCACGCGCCCTCTCGACGAGCGGCGACGGCCGAGCAGTGCTGAGCTGGTGGCACCTGCAGCGCCGGAATAGGACAGCGCATCATACGCTCGTGAGATTGCCAAACCTCTCCGGAAATCTGAGCAACTTGGGGCCCAGGACGGGCTCGCGGGCATGCGGGGCACTTCGCGCTCGGACATTGGGCGCTCGCATGTCCGCGCGAATCTGCACTCAGGGTCAGATTTGATAGCGACAGCATTACATCCCGACTAACTTTGGTGCCGGAAGAGAGCGCCAAGCAAGATCTCGGCACGGCAACGCAATCATCGCGCCCGGTTAGGCCCTGGAAGGCGCCGGGCGCGCGAAGTTGAACATCCCGAAATAGCCGATGAAAACAAGATCCACAACACGTCTCAGCCTCAGTGCCAATGCTGCCTGCCGAGCTGGACACAATTAATTGACCTGGCGGCGGCGTTGGCGTCGGCCATCAAAATCAAGAAGTCGGCTACGATCTGCCAGGGCCCGCCGCAGGGGGCCCGCGGCGCGCTTCTGCCAGCGCCGAACGAAGCGGCGATCACGCCCTGGATGCGGTTCCTGCGCAACGCAGAAGGTGGCGCTTAGGGAGGCGACAGTCACGTCGACGATAAGCACGGCGGGGGGTGCTTCGGCCCCGGCCAACGCACCGCCGAGACGCCGCTGAATCAGGTCGCCCAGGGGCGAGCTGTTAGTTACGCCGAACCCACAGTGATCAGCCAAACGCCCCTGACTCATGCCTAAAACCGCGCAGCACAAGGTAACAACCAGCGGTAGCCCAGCCCGGGGTAGGCACTCAAGTTTCAGCGGCGCCCAAAATAGAGAGCCCATGAAGGCGAAACTGTTCAGCTAGTAGCCGAAGGCGTCCCGAAGTCAAAACACGAGCTCCCACCGCCCTCTTGCCCTTGGATGTGCTCTGTAGGGTCAGGACATCGGCGAAGGCCATGCGGAATTGTTGATGCGGGACCCACTCCATGCGGAATTGTTGATGCGCGGCCTGGGCGAGGTCCGGAACCGCGCCGACAGGGGTGGCAAGGGGCGGGCGTGCCGAAGCGCTCAAGGGGCCGCACGAGACTGGAACGTTCTCGTCGACGCCGCCGCACTGGGACCGCAGGTCTTCGGGAGGCAACGCGAGCCAGGCCCATTCGGCAGAGAGACCGCCGTGGAAAACAGACGGCCTCCACGGGCGCGTAGAAGATGATTCCCGAGCCCCGCCAGGGCCGCTAGAGCATATACACATTCGCGCGCTGGCGGACGATTGCGCGCGCGCAATGCGGAGCCACGGCGCGCGCGCGCGCCATGACATGATACATTGGACGCAAGCAGCTCGATAAACCTCTCAGCGCCGGCGCATTCCACGTACAATGCGCCGCATTCATCACGATCGCGCTGCCCAAAGAGAAGCGCACAGGCGGGCGACAAGGGCGCCTGCAACGACCGAGACATTGCCCACACAAGAGCTATAGCCTCTGACACCAGGCACAACCGACAAGAAACCATAGCGAACTCGTCCGTCTCGACGCGCCTGCAAAATCAGCCAAATAGCGAATGGCGCCATCATGCAAGACAACGAGGACGCAAAAGGTCCAGGCCTGAGAAACGCTGGATGTCCCTCCACTACAATAGGATTCGGCGTAAATCTCGATCCTCTGAAAGCCCTGAAGGCTCAGATCCAAGGAAGGAGGACAGAGACTCGAAAAAAAACACAGCACAATCACATAGAAATCTCAAGTACACCCGCCGATCACGACGACGCTGCACTGGTCTCTACTGCCGAACTGAGACAAACCAGCATACGCGGCTCAGGCACGAAGCCGGCCCTGACAGCGCCTAGAAACTATGATCACTCCCGTCGCCAGGCAAACCGATCGGAGTGGAAAGTGCAGCTACCCCCCCTCCAACGCGATCCTGTGACCTCCCGCATCGGAATCGAGATCCCCGTCGTCGTCGCCGTCGCCGCCGCCGGCGCGCGCTCGCACGGCGCGACCTCGCCCGGGACTGGCGCTGCGCTCGGCGCGGCGATCACCCCTTGACCGATCGGCCGACGCCGCGCGGCGCGCCGAGGCCGCCGCGGAGCCCGAAGGCGGCCGCGCCGCCTGCGGGCGGGCGGCACGGGCAAGAGGGGCACCAGCATGCAGCACAACGCGCGTCGCAAATAGCGCTGCTGCCCGAACCCCTGCAGGAGAAGCGAACTGCCACGGAACAGGAGGAATCTGCAGATTGCCAGCGCCATTCCCCAATGCAGAAACCAAGCTCCCCCGCTTCTCGTCGACGGTAGCGACCTGCTGCCCGTTGGAGAGAACGGTGGACGAAAGCGCCTCGAGTTGCCGTTGCACCGCGACATGGTCGGGAGGCCGCCGCGGCTGAAGCGGCGGCGCGCCAGCAAGGGCGCCCCCTGCGGGGGCCAACTGCGGCGCCGCCATCTGAGCGCCAACTGGCAGAGGAGGAGGAGGAGGAGGAGGAGGAGGAGGAGGAAGAAGATCCTGCGGCGGCGCCTCGGTCTCGGCGGCATCGCCAGGTGCGGCCCCCTGTGAGCAGCGAAGGTCCACTCGCCGCGATCTCGCCGCAGGCGACCCTGCGGCGCCCGACCCATTCGCCCCGCCGTGCGAACTGCTCCTCGAGCTTGGCCACCTTGCCCCCGGTAGCCTCGATCTTCGAAGCGAATGCTTCCTGCCGAGCCAGGGCGCGCTTGAGTGCTGCGTGTGCCGAGATAATTGCCGCCCGTGCGGCTGGCGAGGGTCAATCGCTGTAAAAATACCTGCGCGCCACGACCTCTCGCGGGCCACCTCCCCCGCCCGCTCGCGCAGGCGGAGCGCCCCCGCAAGGGCGCGAAGCTGGCCGCGGCACTCTGCAAAGAAAACTCCCCTTTCTGCGACTGTCGCACCCTGGCCCAATTTTCCGGGGATGTGAGCATGAGCGCGTGCATCCGAAAGAAGACCAGGAATAATTGCCAGGCTCTTGGAGTGCGAGTTGCGGCTGCCTTCGGCATCGGAATACTCGGCCTCGTCTGCAAACGCGACCGAAGGCGACCGCCCGCGACGGGCGGCGAGACGAAAATGAACCAGAAGCCCAACCAGCCCGCGGCGGCCCCGCCGCAGCCTGTCCCCCACCAGCCAAGGTAGCGGCCAGCGGCGGCACAGGCGCGCGCGCGGGATCGAACTGGCCGCCTTGACACTTGCCGCGCGCGCCCTTGGCTCCCAGGCCAGTCTCACCTCGCCCCAGCGGCCCAGGCGGCCGCCGCCGAGTGCGAAGACGTCGAGAGTCGGGAACTTCCTGTCCGGGCGCAGAACTGGCTCGGCACATCGCTCGTTCCACAAAGTTGGAGGTAAAACACCACGCACGCAACCAGGACGAGCCGCGCTGGCTGAATAACGCTGAGAAGAAAGTCGTCGTGCTCAAATCGCCTCCGGCGTCGATAGGGGCGGGAGGACCCGCGCGATGGCGCGGATGGCGCGCTGGCGCCTGCGCCAAGCCGGTTTGGCGCGAAGCTGCTTCGCGCCTCCCAGCCGCGGCCAGCCGACTGAACAGGGCAGCGCGCTGACTCCAAGCGGCAGGTGCAGCATGCGAAGATGCACGTAGAAGGCGCGCCAAAAAGGGCTCGCGCCCCCGCCTCGTCGCCACGCAGGCGGACCCAGGCGGGGATTTGAATGGCGCCGGGCAACCGTCGCCGCTGTCGGAGCCCGAGGGAGGGGGAAGGAGCAGCAGGAGGGAAGAGGAGGGAGAGGGGAGGCGAAGGAGGGGGAGGCTGGGGCGGGAAGGATGCGGATGAGAGTGAAGGAGTAGAGGAGGGGGGAGGAGGAAGGAGAGGGGGGCAGGAAGATGACGGAAGAAGGAGCTGAGCAGGGAGCAGCAGGGCCACGAAGAGGAGTCGAAACATGTTTCCCGAGGGCCTGGCGGAGCTGTTCCCAGCGCCCCTCTTGGTGGACGCAAAGACAGGGGGCGACCGCGTCGTCCTCCGAGGCGGCTTCAAGCTGCTGGGAGCGGGGCGCGTACTCCCAGAGGTCACGCGCATAGAACGCTTGACGCGTGCACCTGGAGCGCTTGCAGGCCTTTCGCATTCTCCTGGATCGTTCGCCAATTTACGATTGACAGAAGTTGGCACAGCTGCTGTCTCAGAATGCGGTGCCGTAAGCTCACTCTTACAAGCAAGCCGTTCGCTCCTCGTCAGCCAAGCTGGAGGGGGGAGGAAACAAGGGAGATCGAGGACCATACTATAGCCTAGCCGCATCTCCCACTGCACGATCAGATGTCATGCCACCCGTTTCATGCCATCGCAATCCATTACCGCCATCGTCACCGTCATCGGTATCATCAAGATCCATTGCCGTCGTCCTCGTCGTCTCCGTCATCGGCTTCGTCGACGATGGCGCCGTCGTCGTCGTCGTCATCGTAGTCGTCGTCGTCGTCGTCGTCGTCGTCGTCGTCGTCGTCGCTGTCGTCGTCGCCGTCGTCGCTGTGTGAGTCCCCGTCGCCGCCGTCGCCGTCGTGCTCCTCTGCCTCCTCATCGTTGACGGTCTAGTCGTCATCGTCATCCGCGTTGTCGTCGACGTCGCCGCCGTGGCCGCGGGGGCGGATAACCATCCTAAATGGAGGAAGGAGGGCTGGGTGGCGGTCTGTAGGCAAGAGGGCAGGGGGGTTGAAAAGACGAGGGCGGAAGGACGAGGGCAGAGCTGGAGAAGAAGGATGAACCATGGGTTGCGTACGGATGAATACTGCGCGAGCTTCGACCAATCCCCGAGATCGCCTGCCGGCGGCTGCGGTAGTAGTGGGGTCACTCCTGGGACCACGAAGTAGCTGTGAGGCAGACAAACAACCATCCACCCTGGTAGCCGAACTGGGGAAGGAAGAAGGGAAGAGAACTGGTCGCCGAGCCGTTCCTTCCTAGTCTTTCCTGCCACACATATGGCGGGTGGCTGCAACACTCTGCCGCGCGCTGGCGGTCCTGGCAGTGGATCAGCCTTCCACCCGCGAGTAAGCAAAAACATCGGATGGGACGAGGAGGAGCAGAAGGGGCAGCGGAGAACGGGGGCGTGCAGCTCCCTTCCGGCGCTGCCCAAAGTCGGAAGCCCGCACGCCACATGCAGACCTGTCACGGCCCTCTTCGGGTAAAGGGCAGAAGGACTGCACGTGCCACTGCCATGGCAGCGAGCTGTCACGTGTTACATGCTTGTGGGCGGTTCCCCGTCAGCCGCGCCACACCTTCTGAGCGTTTCTCCGTAGGCCGCACGGCAAAGTGCTGCGGTGCCACGATGGCAAAACTTGCCGCAGGCTCTTGGACACTTCGATACGAAAAAACTTGTTGGTAAAACACTGTCTGGCTCTCTGACTCGGTTTTAGACGGCGGCAACACACCCATTGTTTCGAGCAGTCCAAGAGAAACATGCTGCACATCAAATGATGCATACAAGAAAACTAGTAAGTGCTCGGCGGCACACTAAAAGCGAATCCGATGTACAACCCTGGCGGGTCGAAGAGAAGAGGAAGCGGGATATCAGAAGTGCGGGTCAAGGACAGAATGAAAAAAAAACTTGCGTGAAAGAGAGAACGAGCAACGATAGAGAGAGAGAGAGAGAGAGCGAGAGCGTGAGAGAGACAGAGAAAACAAACAAAGAGAGACAACACAGAGAAATAACAAAAACGCTGGCAGAGGCCCCCCAGACAGCCCAAAAGCGCTCCGAGTCACCGAACGAGCGGTCCAAGACGCCCAAGATGGCCTTCATACGGCCCTCGAGGCCGCCGAAAAGCCCCAAGAGAGCCTCAAGAGGCTCTCCAAAAGGGCTCCAACAAGCAAAACTCGTCCCATTCCCCAGGGAAAAATTCACTTTTCGCATATACGACGTCTGGGGTTCACAACGTCCAAACGAGTATAGAACCCGGGAGGGACGGTAGGCCCTACCCAAGGTCCTAAGGTAGCCTAGGGTAGGCCCTACCCAAGGCCCTAGGGAGGCCTGGGGTATGCCCTACCCAACGCGCTAGGGTAGACCTAGGGTAGGCCCTACCCAAGATCCTAGAGTAGACCTAGGGAAGGCCTAAGCATGGGCTCAGGGTAAACATTGAGGGAAGGGCTACAGGTAGGCCTACCCTAGCCCTAGGGGGAAGGCCTAGGGCTAGGCCTAGGGTAGACCTAGGGGGTAGGCTTAAGGGTAGGCCTAGGGGGTAGGCCTAGGGGGTAGGCCTGGGGGGTAGGCCTCGGGGGTAGGCCTAGGGGTAGGTCTAGGGTAGGCCTAGGGGAGGTCCTACGGGGTAGGCGTAGGGTAGGCCTAGGGGGTAGGCCTAGGGGTAGACCTTGGGTGGGCTAAGGGGGAAGGCCTAGGGTAGGCCTACGGTAGGCCGAGGGGGAGGTCTACGGGTAGGCCTAGGGGAGGCCTAGAGGGTAGGCCTAGGGGAAGACCTAGGGTAGGCGTAGGGAGAAGACCTAGGGGTAGACCTAGGGTAAGTTAGGAGGTAGGCCTGGGTGTAAGCCTAGGGTATGCCTAGGGAGTAGGCCTAGGGTGAGCCTATGGTGAGCCTAGGGGGAAGGCCTAGGGGGTAGGCCTACGGTAGACCTAGAGGAAAGGCCTGGGGGTAGGCCTAAGGCAAGGCTAGGTGAGAAGCCTAGGGGCAAGCCCGAGGTAAGCCTAAAGGGTAGGGCTACGGGCAAGCCTAGGAAAGCAAGCCCTAGGGGGTAGGGCTAAGGGAAGCCTAGGAGAGGCCTAGGTTCGGCCTAGGGGGTAGGCCCAAGAGTAAGGCACCCCAACGTGCGGGTCGGGCCAGGCAGGCGGGACATCAAAGCATCATGTATCATCGAATGGACACGCGAGAACCCTAATGGGTCGGGTCGAGACGGGGCGGGTAGGGTCGACCCTAACGGGGCGGGCCGGGTCGGGCCGGGCGAGCCCTGCTGGGTGGATCGGGTCGGGCGGACGGGGCATTAAAGTGTGACGCATCATCGAATGGACACGCGAGAACCCTAACGGTTCGGGTCGGGGCGGGTCGGATCGGGCGATGCGAGACCGTTCGCCCAGAAGCCCGTTCGCCCGGAAGCCCGTTTGCCCGGAAGCCCGTTCGCCAGAAAACCCGGAGGCCCGTTCGCCTGGAGGCCCGTTCGCCCAGAGGCCGGTTCGCCCGGACGCCCGTTCGCCTGGAAGCCCGTTGGCCTGGAGCCTGTTCGCCCGGAGGCCCGTTCGCCCTGAGCCCCTTTGATGGGTGGGGTTCTGTAGAACACTAAATATATCTATTGTGCACTATAGGATATAGGATCCTATCAGCATGTATTAAAAAAAAGAAAAATAGTAAACTATAATGAAAAATCGTGAAAACCATAGTGTTATATAGTGAAAAAATAAAAATAATGAAAAATAATGAAAAATATTGAAACAAATAGTGAAAATGGAAAAAATGCAAATTATAAGAAAAATCACAAACCACATTGCTTCTCTTCCTTTTTCTCCTGACTTTCCGCAGCGGCAGATCGCTTTTACATTGCAAGTTGCACAGTGCAGCGGTTTGGCCGCTTCAGAACTTCCCTTTTTTAATCACGCCCAGAACGTTGCGCTCCAACGGGGGAGGGGAGGTTAAGGAGAAGGAGGAGGGAGGGCAAATGCGTTCGAATCCCTGGATGACAACCTCTTGTCGCGCTCGTACTGGGCCCGCGCAAGGCGTCCCTGTAGCCCCTGAGATGACAATGGCAGCGGCAAAACTGAAGGGAACCAAGAAGCTGAAAAGGCAAAGCGGTCGCACCGCTCCTCCTCCTCCTCCTCCTTTTTTCCTCCTCCTCCTCTTCCTTTTCGTCCTCCTTTTGGATAACCCGCAAAACGGTCATTCCCAGAATCAGAATTTAAGGGGCAAAGCGGACGCGCCGCCGTTCCTCTTCCTCCTACCCCTCCTCCTCCTCGTCCTCCTCCTCCTCTTCCTCGTCCTCCTCCTCCTTGTCCTCTTCGCCCTCCTCCCCCCCCTCCTCCTCCTGCTCTTCCTCCTCCTCCTCCCCCTCCTCCCCCTCCTCCTCTTCCTCTTGGATGGCCTCGCAAAGCGATCGCGCGCGAAGGATCGGGGCATGAGGGGCAAAGCGGACGCACCGCTCTTCCTCCTCGTCCTCCTCCTCGTCCTCGCCCTCCTCAACCTCCTCGTCCTCCTCCTCCTCTTCCTCTTCCTCCTCTTCCTCCTCCTCCTCCTCCACCTCCTCCTCCTCCTCCTGCTCCTTCCTCCCCCTCCTCCTCCTCCTCCTCCTTTCCCCCCGCTCCCCCCTGGATAGCCTCGCAAAGTGGCAAAGCGGTCGCGCCGCTCCGATTGTCTCTCCTCCTCCTCCTCCTCGCCCCCTTGTCTCCCCTTGGGTAGCCTCGCGAAGCGGTCGCGCCGATAAATCTCAGGAAATGCTCTGGCAAGTGCAATCGCGCCAGCGCTCGACGCTTGCAGGCGCTTCGGCGCCTGCGGGTACTTATGCCATATCCACCAATAACAGCGTTCCAGAAGCCTCTTGTGTCCAGAGAGGCTGTGCCATGAAGGAGTCGCACTGCGCGAACTTCGGGGCGTCGTCCTTTCGCCACCGCGAGGCGCTGGGCAACACCTGGCAAATAAAATGCAACTCCTGAACAATGAACGCCACGTTGCCGCCTTCCTCGGCACCGCCGAGGATAAAATAGCGCTTCTCACCAATACGCAGAATATCTCCAGCTGATATGCGAGAGCCACCCGCAATAACGACCTTCGAAACGTTCATGACGTCGTTGTATTTGATGCCGCACACCAAGGCATTCCCAAATGAAACATTATGTTGCGCATCGTGGCACTGAAGGGCAATAGCTCGGGTCAGTAATGATTTCTCGAAGCACCGCGTGTTGTCGATGAATTCAGCGATCCGCAGTGATTTTTTATGGTACCTCTCCGTCACAAGCGTATCAAGTGCGAACCCATCCCTGAGCACCTGTCGCGGCAGGTGCCTGCAGAAATGAAACTTCGGGATGTGCATGCCGCAATCACCGTGCGCAGACTCGAAAGCCACGGCGTGGTTGCGGAGCGCCACGGCCCAAGCATCTGCCACAGCCGCGCCTCTCTTGGCCAGCAAATACAGAAACATTGATTTGGCCAGCGCGGCAAAGGAAGCCAGCTCCTTTGCAAAGTCCAGCTTGAACTGAGCGGACCCAGCGGTAAGTACATCGAGAGCGTACCGAATGAGCGGAACGGCCGCGATGATCTCGCTCGCCTTGGCGCTGTATTTCTTGCTGGTCTGCAAGTGCTTTTGCCGCTGGTCGCTGAAAAGCCCGTTGGCGTCCAGCGTGCCGCTGGTCGCTGAAAAGCTGCAAATCTGCCACTGCGCGCTGGCGATGTCCCTGAAGCGCTCCAACGTCAGGCCGACGGCAGCGAGGCGGCACAGAAACTCACTCAGTTCAATCTGAGCGATCCCATTTATGATCATGCAGTGTGCTGGGTCGTACGTGCGCATGTCCAGCGACACGTGCTGGCGAAGCTCAGCGTCCAATAGCAAACCATCTGGTACGTGATTAACGCCGTGCATCTTGCATTGCTCCTCGAACGCGCCCTTGGGCAGCGTGGCTTGCAGACGCTGGAGCAGGTCCGCGGAGAAGAACAGGTCCTCCGCGGCGCGCGCGTCGAACAGGTTGGGATCAGAGCACGAAATGGGCACCGGCGTGCCCGCCCTGTCATGCGCTGACAGCAGGGGCTCCGAGTGGTCGTATATGCCGTGCACATTCTTGCACAGAGCGCAAGGGATTACGCCAGCGGCGCCCTTCAAGCACAAGGCATGTTTAGCGCCATCTTCGTCGTAAAGCAGGTTCGACAGCTTAAAGAAGATGAGCGCAGGGGCGCCGCCAGGCCCAATGCCGTCAATGAGGATGCCCCTCTGCGACGCGCTGTCTGGGCCCCTGGGCCAATAAAAAGTCGTCGCAACAGTTGGCGAACGACTCCAGACATCTCGCCCGCAAACGAGAGGCAACCAAGCGTCCTCGCACGACGCCGCGTCAGGGCCGAAGGAGCGGAAGCTCCCGTAAAACGAGAGCGTCTTGCGTTTGTTATCTTGCCGCGAGACATTGCCTGGCGCGAACTCATCGAAGTACAAGATGAAGTCCCACGGCGCCGCTGGGGAGCACGGACATTTTCTTAAAGTTGCGGGCGGCAAATTTCTGAAGCTCGCATATTCGGAAGCGCAGTGTTGAAGGAGGCTGGCGATATTGACGACGGGCATGTCGATGGCCGTGCCGCTTGCCAAGTTCAGCTGCATTGGCGCATCCAAAAATGCTGATGCGAATTCATCGTTAGCCTTTCTGATCTTCCACTTCGCCACGTCGTCAATGATCTCTGGCTGCTCCTTCAAGCAGCGCGCAATGCCGATCACTGCCGCGTTCGACGCTTTAAACGAGGCAATCAGCGGAGCCAATGCGCGCGACCTCTTGGAGACGTTCTCGCCCGCATCGGAGCTTGAACGTTGCGCCGGAGACGAGGCTGGCCTGAGCAAAAACTGGCTCGAGCCCGAGCTGGCTCGGGCGAAAGCTGGCCTGAGCCAGCGCTACGGTTGAGGCGGTGCTGAGCGGAAGCACTGGCATGAACGCGCAGGCGCAACGAAGCGGTCAGACCGCTGCGCTGGTGCAAATACAAGCGAAGCGGCAATGCCGCTGCAAGTTGAGAAGGACATCACTATAGCAAAGCGGCAATGCCGCTGCAATGCAACTACAAGTAAAGCGGCAATGCCGCTGCAAGTGAAAACGTCATCATTAGCAAAGCGGCAATGCCGCTGCTGCATGCGACAACATCATGATGCATTCCGTGGTTGGGGAGGAGGGATAAGCGGTCAACTCATGCAGGAGGGAGGGGGGAGGAGGAGAAGGAAGAGGGGGGGGGAGGGAGGGGGAGGAGGGAAGCGCGTTTGCTATGGGAACTGCATCGGCGCGGACTGCTGAGAGGAGCAACGCAGCAGCTCCCGATGTATACGACGCTAGCAAGAGGAGCAACGAGCTCCTTATAAATCCTACGCGAGAGCGGTAACGTCCGCTGTGTGCCCCTGCAAGCACGCTCAGGAGCAACGAGCTCCTTATAAATCCTACGCGAGAGCGGCAACGTCCGCTGTGTGCCCCTACGCGAGAGCGGTAACGTCCGCTGTGTGCCCCTGCAAGCACGCAAAGTCCAGGTAGCTACCGCCACGGCCATGCCATCGGTATCCAGCCAGTCGATGGAGACTTACTCCGAAGTGATCTGGCCAGAGCCCCAGTGGATCACTTCTTCTTGGCCCACGACTGCGTCTCGAAAGCAGCCTTGATATTCTTCATCCACGATGTCATGTAGTTGACAGCCGTCTTAACCTCCTCCTCCCTGACGTCTGGGACGACATCCTCGTCCTCCAGGCACTTGTTGCAATACTCCACAACATCATTCAGAAACTTCTGCTTTTGGTGGCCTCCTCAGTGTACGTCGTCGGCGCCTGAAATGAGAGGGGGCGACTCCCCCCTCCTCCTCCTCCTCCTCCTCCTCCTCTTCCTTCTCCTCCCTCCTCTGCCTCCTCCTCCTCCTCCGCCTCCTCCTCCTCCCCCCCCTCCCCATCGTCAGATCCGATCTGACTCCGTCGCCTTCTTCGCGCGCTCATCGCGCAGAAGATCCCCCGTCTTCTTCAGCAATGGCTTCACCGCCAACAGCGCCTTGTTAACGGTCTGCAAGCCCTTGGTGCGCTTCTTCTGTTCCTGCCTTTTGCGGGCTGCCTCCTCTTTGGCCATCTCCCTGTCCATGGCTTTCTGAATCTTCTCAGCCTCGCGGGCCGCCTTCTTCTCTGCTGCGAGCTTCGCCTTGCGCTTGGCCGCAAGCTCCTTTGGGCTGAGGCCCGCGTCAGACCCTGAAAGCTCTTCCCCGTCATCGTGCTTGCCCTTCTTGTCCTTATTGCCTTTCTTGCCCTTCTTTCCCCTCTTGCCCTTCTTACCCTTCTTGCCCTTCTTCTTTTCTTTTTCTTGTCGGAGCTCGAGAAGCTGGAGCTGCTGCTGCTGTCGCTGCTGCTGCTGCTGCGCTGGCGCTTCTGTGAGCCATTCTGCTTCGGCAGCTCCGCTGGAGCCTCCTCGAGCGCCGCTGCTGCTCCTGCCGCTGTTGCGCTCTGCGGCTTTTCAGCTTCCTCGGCAGCCTCCAGGAAGGCTGACGCTCTGCGCTTGCGTTTGCTGCCAACTTTTCTAGCTATCTCCTGCACGATGACCTCCTTGATCCTGGCCTCCGAGATCTCGTGGATCTGAACCCGGTACGTCTTCCCGAGAACTGGATGATCCTCGATGTCAGCAGCCTGTGCTTTCTCCTCAATATCTTTCGCGTTGTATCCCAGCTTCTCGTACGCAGACAAGGGCAGGAATTGCCCAGCGTGGGTCTCCGCGATGCGCTTCATGCGCACATTCATCAGCATCCCCTTCATCGCGTCGCGGCAAGCAGCAGCTGCTGACCCGCAATTCTGGTAGAAGTGATCCTGCTCCTCCGTGGTGAGCTCGTCGAACTCCGCAATCGGCCACCCGCCGAAAACCCGTCGAAGTGTTTGGTCGCGCACCCTGCACGCGGCACACGTGATGACCGTGCCGCCATGGGTGATCTTACAACCCTGTGCAAGCGGATTCGTTTCCTTCTTGCACATGGAGCACTTCGGGTCGCCCTGCGAGAGCAGGGCCCCAACCTCTTCCTCCCTCTTGTCGTCGTCCGACAGCTGCTCCACTGGCACGTCCTCATCTTCAGCCTCCTCGCCCGCCTCCTCTTCAGCCTCCACTGGCACGTCCTCCTCTTTGTCAGGCAGGGTGTCCCCTGTTGCCTCTGTGCCAGGCTTTGTCGCCTCCTTGGCTGCCTCGGGCTGGGCGTCGCTCGGGGATTCTGCTGGCGCGACCTCGACAGCGTCTCCCGCCTTTGGCGCATCCTGGCTGCCTGTCGCGGTCTGGCGCTGGAAGAGCGACTGAAGCACGTTCTGAGCTGCCGCTGGCGCCATGGGGGCAGGGCTGTCGTCGGAGAAGCTGGGCATGATCACCGTGTTGGCGATGACCTGTGCTGCGTCTGCTGCATCAGTAGTGTCGCCTGAAGAGGTGCGGGGGAGGGGGGCCGGGTGCCAAGCGGTCGCGCCGCTGTGAGGGCATGCGAAAAGAGCGGATGGAGAGATGATGTGAGGGCATGAGAAAAGAAGCGGCAGGATCGCCGTCATCGTCACGAGGCAGCGAAGCAACCTTTCCTTGGCACCGCTTCTTCGCCACGCGCTTGGACGCCATGGCGTGCGCGGGAGAACTTCCGACGAAGGCAGTCGCCTCGGGAAGCCCTTCAAATGGCTGCGAACGGGAAGCGTGAACGCGGGAAGCGACCGCGCCGCTGAATGCGCAGAGCAAAGCGGGTAGACCGCTGAGGAGAGGGGAGGCGGGGGAGGACGAGGAGGAGAAGGAGGAAGAGGAAATGCATGCAACAACTGCAAGGCAAAGCGGTTGGGCCCGCTGAGGAGGAGGAGAAGGAGGAGGGGGAGGAGGGAGAGGACGATAGGAAGAGGTGGAGGAGGGCCCAAAACATATAGATCACTGATCTGTCTGGTTTCGGCCGCATCAGGGGCCATGCAAAGCAAAGCGGTTGCGCCGCTGAAGAGAACGCGGAAGGGGAGGAGGAACTGCGCGCGGCGCCTCCTCGACGGGGGGCGCCACCCTCCGCTGCGCTCATGCGGGTGCAGGCGGGGAGCGCAGCTCCCGATTCGAAACGCGCGGCGCGCGGATTCACTCAGTGAAGCCGTCGCCGCTGGTTGGCGCGCCTGTCCCTCTCGCCGTCCTGGGCAGCGCGCGCCTGAGCCGCGATCGCCAGGCGCTCGTCGACGAGCTTCGTGGCCGTGTCCGCGTCGACGGTGAGTAGCGCCTCACCTCAGCATCGGTTAACCTAACAACCCCATGTAGCCCCCCACCAGCCCACCCCCTCCCGCCGCCCCCGACATGGGGATATACACCCCGAAACCCCAGGTATTCCGCCTATATCCCCATGTCGGGGGGTAAATCCCCCAGTGGAGAAAAGGCCACCGAGATGGGGATAGGGTTCGGTTAAACGATGCTCATCACCGAAGCTCGCTCGGCAATTCCGAACGCACTGCAGGCAGCAGCGGTGCCACCAGGAGCCGTTCTGTGCGAAGTGCCACACGTCCATGGCGGCTGCGGGGCCGAGGGCGCCGCACGTGGCGCAGCGAGCACCCCAGGCAGCCATTGAACGAATTCTCGAATTCGGCTGGGCGAATTCAAAAAACTTGTAGCCAAAAACGGCTGCGACGAAATCGTCATCCTGTCCTCCCCCTCCTCCTCCCCCTCCTCCTCCTCCGCCCCCCCCCCC
>CAUYUJ010009347.1:265000-335312 GCA_963575745.1 Prorocentrum cordatum | reverse complement strand
GGAGGAGAAGGGGGGGAAGAGGAGGAGGAGGAAGAGGAATGGGAGGAGCTTCGGAGCTTCGGATTTGGGGGTGCCGAGGCCCAGGGGCGCCAGCACCAAGGGCGCGCCGAGGCCCCAAGAGGGGCGCCGAGGAGGAAGGGGGGGAGGGGGCAGAGGAGGAGGAGGAGGATGAGGAGGAGGAAGGGGGGCGAGGAAGAGGAGGAGGAGGAGGAGGAGGTGAAAGCGGAAAAGAATAAACGCGGACAGACCGCTATAACAAGCAAATCTGGCAAACCCATGCAAGCGGCCAGGCCGCTGTGGCAATATCGCAAACGCATGCAAGCGGACTGGCCGCTATAGGAAGAGGAGGAGGGGGAGGAAGAGGAGGAGGAGGGGGAAGAAAAGGAGCAGGAATGGACGGCAAGGGATCTCGCGCAGCCTCTGTCTCCTGCAAAGCCGCGCAAAGCTCGAGCGTTGCCGTCTCGAGCGGAACTCCGCTGGGCGCTGGCTAAACAAGGGCGTATCCAACGCAAGACGTGAAGTGCTCTAATACGAACAGGCTCGCAGCAACTGAAGAAGGATGAAATTCTCGATGGTCAGATACTCGACGGTGAGATTGCGATTGTGAGATTCTCGATGGTAATGAGAAGAAAAGAAAACGAGCCACTGCAGATGCCGCTCAGCCGCGGCCGCCGAAGACCAGCCCCGACGAGTGCGCATCGATGAGCTGCTGGATGGTCTCGTCGGCGTCGTTGAACGTCTGCAGCTCGTTCGAGAACGCGACCCTGGCGCCATCCAGGAAGCGCAACATCTGGCTCGACGCCCTGCTGCACCGCTTGACGTCGCCCTGGAGCGCCTTGAGCTCGCCGAGGCTCATGGTCACCCTCGCGGCGTTGTCCACGATGGCACCACTGCCCTGATGAAAGCGCGCCAACACGGCTGGTGACTTCGATGCCGTCCCTGGTGTTGCTGCTGAGGGCGCTGCAGATGAAGCCCCTCATGCGGCGAGCTTGGACGCCACCAACTCAGCGATCTGCTCCGTGTCGACGCCACTGCCAGAACGACCACGACGAGCCCTCTTGTTGTCGCGGTCCCTGTCGTCGTCGCGGCGGCCCCTGTCGTCGTCGGCGCGGCGGGCCTTGTCGCCGTGCTGCTTGCGGCCGATGGCTTCTGCAGCCAGCCGCGTGGTTTCCTGCTTCTCCGCCTCCCATTTCATCCAGCGCCTGTACTCGTCGCCCCTCTTGTTGATGACGCGATAATCGACCTCGACCGCCTCCACGAACACCTTGAGTTCGTCGTCCGTCATGCCATCCAGATCGCTCTTGTGCCTGTCGCTCCAGCGCAGGTGCATGAACAGCTTATCCCGCGCGTCCGCCTCGGAGACCCAGCTCTGGCACCTGTGAGAGCGCTTAACCCACTTATCCTGCGGGCAAGTGTGGCTGAACGGGCACTCATGGAACCACCACTGCGTGCACGTGACGTCGTCGTCGACGCGATCGCTCGGCATCGCTCGCGCGCTGGCGGAGCCTCGAGCGGAGCCTCGCCCGAGAGGCGGGAAGCGGCGTGCCTCGCGAGGGGGCGGCAGCGGAGCTCGCAGCTCAGCGCTCGATCCGAAACGCAAGGATGTGGCGCAACCAATGCGAGGCTACACGGCGATGGCAAGACGCAAAGCGGTCTTGCAGCTGTTTGGCAAAGGCAGGGTTTGCGGGAGAAGGAGGAGGCGCAAAGCGATCTGGCCGCTATTTCGGTGGAAGGGACGATGGAGGTGGACAGACGGGGAGGCAAAGCGCTCTGGCCGCTACATGGGTGGAGGAGGTGGTGCAGGAGAAGGGGGAGGTGCAAAGCGGTCTGGCCGCGATATGGTGGGGGAGATGGTGCAGGAGAAGGGTGAGAGGCAAAGCGATCTGGCCGCTACTTATACATGATGAAGGACGATGGAGGTGGACGGACGAGGAAGAATAGGAAAAGCGGCCTGGCCGCTATGAAGAGGAGGTGTTGGGGCGAGGGGGAAGCATGGCAGCTGCGCGGGAGCTTGGGGCAGATGCTGGAGGGCACGCTATGTTGTAACTCCGCGCGGGGCGCGGGGGTGCGCCCGATGCGAGGCGCGTCGGACATGGGCTTGCCGCTTATCGTATTCCTCCTCCCGCACTCCCTTCTCCTCGTCACCCTTATGGTGGCCCTCGTCTCCTTGCTCGTCCCCCTCCTCCTCCTCCTCGTTTCCTTGCTCGTCCTCTCCTCCTCGTCTTGCTCGTCCTCTCCCCCTCGTCCTCCTGGCGGTCGCGTCCGCTGCTGCAGCGCTGAGCTGAGCGGTCGCATCCGCTAAGCGGTCGCTTCCGCTGCAAAACTAAACGGTCGCGCCCGCTACTCAAAGGAAAGGCTTCATGGGTGCAGGCGGTTTGCCGAGCTGGTTGCTGCTGCTGGCCGCGGTGCTGCTGGTTTCCGCCTTTGCTGCTGGCGGCGGTGGCGAGACCGTCCCGGCGACGTGCAAGGCGTTCTGGTAGAACTGCCACGCCCTCTCGAGCTCCTTCGGGCGCGGGTTCTGCGCCTTGAACGCCGCCACAGCCGCAGGGCCCTCATTCTGCGCGCGCTGCAGCAAGCGGTAGTAGTCGCGATTGCGGCCACCGCTGATGCCGCACCGCGCCTTGCCGCCGTTGACCCCCGCCCCCCAAGGCTCCCCGTTCGGCGATTTCCAGCCGCGGGGGCCAGGCTGCAGAGCCTGCGGCGGCGGATGTGGAGGTGGCGTCGGCCGCTTCGGAGGCGGCGCTGGAGTTGCCGCTGGCGGGGCCGCTGGAGGCGGCGCTGGGGGCTGCAGCAGAGCCTGAGGCGGCGGCTGCGCAGGTGGCGTCGGCTGCTTCGGAGGCGGCTGACGCGCCGCTGGAGGCGGCGCTGGAGTTGCCGCTGCAGGGGCCGCTGCCGATGGCGCCGCGATAGGCTTTGCCGTCGGCGAAACCCCGGACTGCCACGCCGCCTTCGGCCAAAGCGGCATTGTCCCCGAGGGAGGGCCTGCTGCAGCTGCCGCAGGAGGCGGCGGTGGAGGGCCTGCTGCAGCTGCCGCAGGAGGCGGCGGTGGCGAAGCTGGCGGTGGCAGCGGCGGTGGCAGCGAGGTAGCCGATGTCCCCTGCGGCTTTGGCGCGCGACACTTTGAAGTAGGTTCCATGCGCTTCTTCGGCAGCTGCTCGGCGCCGAGCTTTGAAGAAGGATCCATCTTCTTCTTCTTGCGCACAGGGCTCTTCACCTGGCGGCTGCCAGGGCTGTCCAGGCCGCGATGCCGATCGAGCACTCGCGCCATGGCCTCTCTGTGGCGAGTCGCGGCCTCCTTCGTGCTCGGGGGGGGTCTGCCACGGCCGCGGAGTGCTCTTTCGTGCTGGCGCTGGTATTGGTGGTGCTGCCGCTGATGCTGATTCATCGCCGCTGCTGCTGGTGCTTCGTGCTGCCGCTGCTGCTGGTGTTGCCGCTGCTGCTGCTTGGCCAGCATATGCAGGAGCTTCTTCCTGGGGCACGGGAGGGGCTCGGAGTGGGGCAATGCAGGGGGAGGTGAGCATGCAACTCAAAACAATCGACGGCTAGCGCAAGCACATCGACGCTGCGTTGGCGTAGAAAGAAGCAGAGACAACACATGCGGAGATATCCTCTCCAAGAAGAAAGGAGTGCACCGCCGCGTTCCCCATTTCGAGGAACGCCTCCATGGCGCCCGCTGCAGGGGGCCTCAGGGAGGCTCAGCGGAGCCTCGCAGGGGGGCGCGGCGCAGGCGGCCGCGCAAGCTGGAGGAGGAGGAGGAAGAAGAGGAGGAGGAGGGGGACGAGGAAGAGGAGGAGGAGAAGGAGGAGGGGAAAGCGGAAACAATGAAAGCGGACAGACCGCTATAACAAGCAAATCTGGCAAACCCCAAGCGGCCAGGACGCTGTAGCAATATTGGCGAACGCATGCAAGCAGACTGGCCGCTATAGAAAGCATCAAGCAAAGCGGTTAGGCCGCTGTAGCAAACGTGGGCATGCTGAGATGATGCAAGTTTGCGCGCAGATGCTCGTATACGGCCAGGGCTGCTGACGCGCAAACGCAGCGATGAAAGTCCGAGCTCTGGCGCGGTCACTTCGTCGAGAGAAACTCGTGGCCACTGGGCACGTCCACGTTGGCCTTGCTGCACGCGTCTTTGCAGGTCCTGATGGCCTGCAGGCTGGCCCGCCTTCCTTCCCTGCGCGCTCCCCTACGCCCCTCTGCATGCACTCCCCTACTCCCCGACTCTCCCCTGCACGCCCCTACTATCCCCTACTCGCACCTATCCTCCCCCTACTCTCCCCTACACTCCCCTTTCTCCTGCTGCTGCTGCTCCTTCTCCTCTGCTGCTGCTGCCCCTCCTCCTCCTCATCCGCGAAGTCCCCCCCCCCCCCTCCCCCCTGATGGAAATGCCTCCTTCTTTGTCGCCTGCTTCGTCTTCGTGGTGCACGGGAAGCTCATGGAAGCCTGCGTGTCTGCAAGGTCCATGAAGCGGACGAGGAAATTAGAACGCGTTGACTCGTCGTACACGCGCGGCAACTTCACGGAGCCAGCGGCCGCTGGCTTTTTTCATAACGGGTTTTGCAGCCTTCTTGAGCTCAGGGGGTTCGCCATCTTCCTTCCTTGCCCTCTTGCGGTCGGCCTTCTGCGAACCGTAAGCCTCTGTGATCCTTGCTGCTGCTTCGGCTACGGTCAGCTTGGGCTCGGAACCCGTCAGGGCGTTAACGGCAGGCGCCGCTGGTGCTGCTGGCCCGTCTGCGAACGGTGCTGCAGCTGCTGCTGCTGCTGCTGCTGCTGGTGCGTCTGCTTCTGGTGCTGCTGCGGACGCTGATGCTGATGCGCTCTGTGCTGGCGATGCTGCTGCAAGCGCATTTGGCCCTTGGGGAGGCGTCAGCGCTGCAAGCGCACCTGGCGACGCGGCAGGCTGGGGTGATGCAGCAAGCGCTGCAGGGGCCGCTGCATGCTGCATTGCAGCGCTGGCCGCTTGAAAAAAGCTCGGACCTTGCGCCATCCCGCTCGGCAGCCCTGTGAGAGATTGCTGCAACACCTGATGGAGCACCTGCTGGATCTGCGACTGCATCGGAAGCAGCGTCGGCATCATCGACGTAACCAACTGCGCGACCATCGCAGGCGGGGCGTCCTGGCTCGGCGGCAGTTGCTGATTCTGCTGCTGCTGCTGCTGCAAAGAAGGCCAGTGTGGAGAACCTGCAGGACTCTGCTTCGAGACAGCTGGCTGCGCCCCGCGGATGCTCCACGAGGAGCTCGCAACGCTTGCGGGCCGATATAAACGATGGCGCATCTTGGTTGTCTTCTTGAGGGCGTTCCAGCCGACGGGGTCGAGGTCGAAACTCTTCGGCGGGAACACGCTGTGCGCCCGCTGGCACGCAGTGGGATAGTCGTTCGCCAGGTCACTAGGCACCGTCGGCAACTTCATGATGACAGGATTGGGGGTCCTCCGCGTACGCGTGGCCACCCTCTCCGCGAATAGCGCGCCGACGGCCAGCACAGAGTCCGTCCTTTGCGCAACGTCAATCTGAAGTGCGCCGTCAAGACCCTTCCCTGCTTGCATGAGCAGGCAAGCCATCGTCTGCTTCGTGGGCTCTGAAGCCCCGGGGCCCCCTGTCGGCAGGGAATCCCAGATTGCCTGGGGCAAGAACTCGTGGAGCGACTCCCAGTCCTGGAGGCCAGCGACGCAACTGGCAGACTCGCCGTTGCTAGCCAGCTCCGAGATGCAGGTGTTGAGGGCTGCCTTGTCGGCGTCGGCGAACCGTGACTCCGCGATCGCCTGCAGAATCGGCTGAATGTCCTCTGGAGGCAACCTCGCCTTCTTGAGCTCCTTAACCACCTGCCCCGCTTGCGCGGCCGACACCGCGGCAACCTGCGGCGGGTCGCAGATCGACTGCAGGATGAAGTCGACTGCGGAGATGCGCCGCGCAATCGCAGGGGCGTCCATCCTGCGGCGCAACCGTCAGCGGCGACTATAGCCGCTCTTGAGCCGTCGCGCTTCGCGGCTGTGCGCGTACGCTGCGGCGCGACGCTTGGATGGAGAGAGGCTGCGAAGCGGTCAGGCCGCTGATAAGAGGGGCCGTTCCTGGTCTTGCTCCTCCTCCTCCTGCCAGTTCCTCCTCCTCCTCCTCCTCCACCTCCCCTTCATCCTCCCCCTCCTCATCTTCATATGCTGCGCGCAAGCAACAAGCGGGCATGCCGCTGTGACGCCCAAAGCGGCGCACAAGCTGCGTGAACCAAATAGTAAAGATTTAGCGGTCAGACCGCCGTTGCAAACAAGGGCGCATATACGCACGTTAGCGGTCAGGCCGCCGTAACAACTGAAGCGGCCAAGCCGCTGCAACGAGCAAGGGCGATATTGCGCGATATGGAACGTGAAACCAAATGCAAAGCGGCCTGGCCGCTGCGAAAGTCAGGGAAGAAGGAGAAGGGAAGGAGACGAACTGATACTATGCAAAGCGATCTGGCCGCTGTAGTATACATGGAGGAATAGAAGAGGAATGCAAGATCTGGCCGCTGTTGAATACATGGAGAAATCGAGGAGGAATGCAAAGCGGCCTGGCCGCTGTAGAAACCATACAGGAATAAAGGAGGAAGAACGAGAAAATATGCGAAGCGGTCTGGCCGCTGTAGAAAGGTACGAGGCACATCATAAAGGAGGAAGAGGAGGTATCGAGCGGATGAAGAGCGGGATCCCCCCCGCGGCGGCTCGCGCGGCATGTGCCAGGATGTCGAGCTGCAGGTAGTAGGAGCCGACCAAGAAGAACACCTCCTCCTCCCTCCTCCTCTTCTCCCTTGGAACACAACGTTCTGGCGTCGGTCAGACAAGGAAAAAATACAGAAAAATAGTGTACAATACTGAAACATATTGGAAAAATAATCATGAATAGTGAAAATAGTGAAAATAATTAAAAAAATTGAGAAAATATTGAAAATAGTAGAAAAATAATAAAACCATACACATGTTTAGGGATTCCAAGTTCAGCTGATGATAGGACACTGTAAGCTCCTATAGATCCTATAGTGAAACGCAGGGGGGACTATCGGCGACTACACTATCGGCATTCCTATGGAACCTATTGGGCCTCCTAACCAATCCTAACTCATCCAAACCTCTCCTAAAATAGAACCATTTACCTATACTATAACCACATATAGAACCCCACCCATCAAAGCCGTTCGCCCGAAGCCCGTTCGCCCGGAGCCCGTTCGCCCGGAGCCTCCTCCGCCGCTGCCGCCGGCGACGCCGGCGCGGAGACTACGGACCCAGATCCTCCCCCTGCTCCTCCGGCTCGTCCCCCCCCTCCTCCTCCTCATCCCCCTCCACCTCCTTCTCTTCCTCCGCTTCCTCCCTCCCCCTCCGCCTCCCTCCCTCTCCTCCACCTCCTCCCCGCCCTCCTCCTCCCTCCCCCGTCTTCCTCCTCCTCCGCCATCGCCGTCGCCGCTCCCGTCGTCACCGTCGTCGACGCCGCCGCGGGGGCGCAAGGGCGAAAGGCAACAACAGCAGGAAGAATCGGGGATCTTCTGACCCGGGTAAATCCAGACCCGGGTCAGCAGGAAACAAAAAACTGCAATGCAGGAAAAAAAAAACTGCAACGCAGGTCCTCGCAAGCCCGGGTGAGCCAATAGGCGCGGCCGCCCTCGCGGCCACGAGCGGCTCCCTAACCCGGGTCAGCCAGAGGGGGTCTTCGCAAGATCCTGCAGGATCCGGTGCCGTGGCTGACCCCCGTTTGCATTGACCCCCGTCTCAAGGCTCCCGAAAGAAGAGGAGGACGACGTCGCCGGCGACGGGCAGGTCGGGTCGGGTCGGGCGGGCGGACCCTAACGGGCGGGTCGGGTCGAGCGGGCGGAATTAAAGTGTGGTGCATGATCGAGTTCACACGCGAAACCCTAACGGGCGGGTCGGGTTCGGGTCGGGTCCGCGGGCGGACCCTATCGGGTGGGTCGGGTCCGGTCGGGCGGGCGGACCCGAACGGGCGGGTCGTGTCGGCCGGGCGGAACATTAAAGTGTGGTACATGATCGAGTTCACACGCGAATACCCTGACGGGCGGTCGGGTGGGGGCGGGTCGGGTCGGGCGGGAGGATCCCAACGGGCCGGTCGGGTCGGGTCGGGTCGGGCGGACCCTAACGGGCGGGTCGGGTCTGGCGGGCGGGACATTAAAGTACGGTGCGTGATCGAGCTGACACGCGCAAATACCCTAACGGGCGGGTCGGGTTGGGTCGGGTCGGGCGGGCGGACCCTAACGGGCGGGTCGGGTCGGGCGGGCGGGACATTAAAGTGCGGTGCGTGATCGAATTCACGCGCGAATACCCTTACGGGCGAGTCGGGTCGGGTCGGGCGGGCGAACCCTAACGGGCGGATCGGGTCCGGCGGGCGGAACATTAAAGTGTGGCGCATGATCGAGTTCACACGCGAATGCCCTGACGGGCGGGTCGGGTCGGGTCGGGCGGGTGGACCCCAACGGGCGGGTCGGGTCGGGTCGGGCGGGCGGACCCTAACGGGCGGGTCGGGTCGGGCGGGTGGGACATTATCGAGCTCACACGCGAAAGCCCTAACGGGCGGGTCGGCCCGGGTCGGGCGGGCGGACCCTAACGGGCGTGTCGGGTCCGGTCGGGCGGGCGGACCCTAACGGGCGGTGTCGGGCGGGCGGGACATTAAAGTGTGGTGCGAGATCGAGTCCACACGCGAGAAACCTAACGGGCGGGTTGGGTCGGGTCGGGTCGGACGGGCGGACCCTAACGGGCGGGTCGTCTCGGTTCGAACGGCAGACCCTAACAAGAGGGTCGCGTCGGGCGGGCGGAACATTAACGAGAGTACCCTAACGGGCGGGTCGGGTCGGGTCGGATCGGGCGGGAGGATCCCAACGGGCAGGTCGGGTCGGGTCGGGCGGGCGGACCATGACGGGTGGGTCGGGGGTCGGGCGGGGGAGGCCTAACTGGCGGGTCGGGTCGGGTCGGTCGGGCGGACCCAAACGGGTCGGGCGGGATGGACATCAAAGCATCATGCATCATCGAATGGACACGCAAGAACCCTAATGGGTCGGGTCGAGACGGGGCGGGTAGGGTGGACCCGCCGTCTGGCTCTCGGGTATTCAACCGTTTTCGGCCTCTGGGGGCCCCCACTGGGCCTCGGGATCGTCGCAAAACGACTCAGGACGGAGGACCTGTCCTGGGGAAATAGTCCAAACCTCCAGGGCCCACGCATGGAAAAGAAATTGGAGCAGCCGGATGTCTGGGTCCCCTGGTCCCTGGCGGCCTCAAGGGACGATCCTGGCACACCCAGAGCGCTGACGGCGAGGCACAACTGCTGAAAAAAACCCTCCAGGGGTTGGACAAAGCGCAGAGAACTGACGAAACGGTCCGGAAACCTAGAACCTCGAACCGCCTTTCTCGAACCCGTGTTGATCCGACCCGACGCTGGAACCGCCGCGAGGACGCGCGAGCGAGCACCTCTGCATCCCGAAAACCGACGAGAGTCGCCGAGAAACCCGCCGAGGGACCCCCCCGAGAGAACCGACGAAGGCGGCCACAAGCTAATCGCATGCCCAGCAGCCCCTTCCTGGGGACCAGCTTCTCATCATGACGCGTTTTTTCGCAATCCCCGCGGCACAGCGAGGGTTCCAGGAGGCCGAATGAACGGCCACGAACCCTCCGTCGCGACCTATTCACGGCGCGAGGGTATGCGGCGGGGAAGGAGCCTTGGCCCCCCCCCCCCCCGCTCGGGGTGGACGCTCGGGCGGGGGCGCTCGCAGCTGCCGCGGCCCCAACGCCTGGCGGGTGGGGCGGTGCTTCCCGTCCCACCGAGGCAGGGCGCGCACACTGCGGGCGCGTTGAACCCCCCCGCCCCTCGAGGGGCCTCAAGGAGGGGGAGCATGGGCGGAGGGGGGGGGAACTGGGCGGAGGGGGAGCATGGGCGGAGGGGACGATGGGACGAGGGGAGGGGAGGAGGGAGGCACTGTGCCCCTGCGAGGCGCCTCGTAGCAAGCTGGGCGACGCTGCCCTCCCTTCGAGGCCTCGGGAATGGGGGGGGAAGGGGAGGTGTGGCCATCGTGCCGCCTTGAGGGGTAGGCTGCTGGGACACAACGGGGAGGAAGGCACACCGCGACCCACCCACGCGGCACAGCCAGAGAGAAGGAGGGAAGAGGGGGGAGGCAGGAAGGGAGGAGGCAGGAGGAAGCAGAGACGAGGGGGGAACTCCTCGCGCATCCTCACCCATCGTCCTCGCCTGCCCCTCACTTGTCCTTCCCTCTCCCACGCAAGGGATGTTGTTGCCTTGCAGTGTTGTGGCGAATCTGCAGTTCGAAGGGGGACATCAGGACGGTCTGGAAGACTTGCCATCTCGAACATGGCACAGGAATATACACCATTCTGAACAGCTCGTGATTTAGTTCCGCAAGGCATCGCGATTGCGGACAGCAATGCGTGCCCTGTGGATCAGAGGGAAAGAAAAGCCTGGGCTGTGGCCAGTGCTCTTGTCCGTCACACGCTGTGCCCAGGCACCCCGAAGGATCGGGCTGCCGCTGTCCTAGGACGGTCGTTCGAATCCTGCTCACGGAAGCTGTGGAATTGGGCGTTGCTCGCTCCCGCCCTCAAGCTGGCACGAACTTTCGAGCAGCCCTGCAGTGGCCCCACGCAACCCAATGAGGCACGACTGGGAAAGTAGAGGTTCCCAAGGGGATGGCGCGGGGGGGTGACGCGTCGCAACACCAAATAGAACCCGCATCCGGGAACAACATAATTATACAAATGCACGTCGCCGGCAATTCAACGTGTACTGGCGTTTTGCTAATTCAGACATAAGGCGCATTGCAAAGACCAAAATCAATCAACAAGCCGCGTGGCGCGCACATGAACAACAAACGGGAACTAGCACAAGCGGCTGTGCTCTCGCGCCGTGCTCTTCCAGACTCTAGCTCGCATTGCAGCAACCTCTGAACATTGACATCTCTTCGCGCACATGCATGCACAGCGCGTCTATACATCTCGCGCGCCCACACCTCTCTGGGGCGGCCGCCCCAGCGGACTGACAGAAGATCGCGAAGATCAACGCTTCCGGGTGTAAAAAGCATTCGCGCACTGGGTGGCCGCCGCTCAAGCGCGCAATATTGCCCCAAAGTGTAAGTTGTCGCTGCAGCAAGATCGCAGGTTGGGGGGTGAGATCGCAATGGAACGGAGGCCCCCAACCAGGAAATCGTTTCGTTTCGTTCGTGTCGTGCGTGCGGGCGAGGCAAAGCTGCGTGGGCGCGCGAGAGGAATGAGCCCGCCATTGCTAAGACGAAATCAATCAAATGATTATCCTCCGCCCGCCCGTCCGGCGGTGGCTCGCGGTGTCCCGTGGTGTCCCGTGGTGTCCGCCGCTGCTCGGGCGAAGTCAGAACAAATGATTATCCCCCGCACGCCCGTCCGTCCGTCCGTCTGGCGGTGGCTCGCGGTGACCCGCGGTGTCCCGTGGTGTCCCGTGGTGTCCCGTTTAATGAGGTCGATCGTGACATCGGTAATGATTTCGAGAATAATATCGATATCGAAGCGAAGCTGCGCGAGCGCGCGGGAAGAATGAACCCGCCATTACCAGGGCGAACGAGTGACAAACAATTTTCCCCCTCCCACCCGTCCAGCGGTGGCTCGCGGTGACCCGCGATGTCCCGTGGTGTCCTATGGTGTCCGCCGTTGCTAAGGCGAACTCAAGACAAATGATTATCCCCCGCCCGCCCGTCCGTGGGTCCGTCCGGCGGTGGCTCGAGGTGTCCCGCGGTGTCCCGCGGTGTTCCGTGGTGTCCCGTGGTGTCCCGTGGTGCCCCCCGTTGAGTGGGTTCGATCGCGAAATCGATCGGGATATCGAGAGTGAGATCGATAGTAATATCGATATTGAGATCGATGTGGTGCCCCGAGCGTCCCGTGGTGCCCCGTGGTGTCCCTGAACATGAAATCCATAGTCTGCCAACCCTCGGCGTGTGGAAGACGCTCTTCCGTTGGTCGCCGTCGTCGTCGCCGTTGTCGTGTAATCTCCGTCGTCTCCTCGTCGTCTCCTCGTCGTCTCCGTCCTCCGTCTCCGTCGTCTCCTCGTCGTCTCCGTCGTCCCCAGTCTCTTTTCCATGGGCCCTCATCCTGAAGCGCGCTAGCCAAAGCGACATTGAGTAACGTTGTCGCTGAGTCGAAGGGAAGCCCCTTCCCTTTGATCCCTTCCCCACCGGGGGGGGTGGGGTGGGGGGGGGGGTCGCCGGGGGTGGTCGCCACCCAGATACGCCTCCCCCCCGGGCGGTTCTGGGGCCCAGAAAACCCCCAAGACGCGGCAAAAGTGCCCCAACAGGCTCCAAGACGGTCCTCGAGGGCCCCGCATCGCCGAACTATCGGTCGAACACGCCAAAGTAGCCTCCAGACGGCTCAAGAGGTTTCGAGAACGTCCCAAGAGGCCTCCAAAAGCACTCCCAAAAAGGCCCCAAGGTGCAAAAATCATGAGAATTCCCTTTGTTTTTGACGGTTTTTGGAGTTCTCGCGTTTTCGGCTTCCCGACGCTTCAAGACGGCCCAAGAGGCCCCCAATATCGCCCCAAGACGGCCCAAGAGGCCCCCAAGACGGCCCCAAGACGACCCAAGATGGCCCCAAGACGACCCAAGAGGCCTCCAAGACGGCCCAAGAGGCCCCGAAAACGGCTCCAAGAGGGAGCCCAGACAGGGGAGCCGAACGGACATTGCGAGCCCTCGCCCTGAGAGGCGCCCGGGCGGCCCCCAGAGGCCCCCAAGAAGCCCCCCAAGAGGCCCCAAGAGGCCCCCAAGAGACCCCCAGGAAGCCCCAA
Source organism: Prorocentrum cordatum (assembly GCA_963575745.1). Classification (NCBI taxonomy): domain Eukaryota; class Dinophyceae; order Prorocentrales; family Prorocentraceae; genus Prorocentrum; species Prorocentrum cordatum. The sequence goes on along the minus strand of CAUYUJ010009347.1, from coordinate 322,539 downwards.
GAGGCCCTCACGAAGCTCCCAAGAGGCCCCAAGAGCCTCCGAAGAGGCCCCAAAACTACCCTCAAGAGACCCCCGAGAGCGCTCGTCGTCGCCGTCGCCGTCGCCGTCGCCGTCGCCGTCGCCGTCGCCGTCGTCGTCGTCGCCCTTCAGGGTCGGCGGCACTGGCCGTAAGGCCTTCGCAATTTCGATATTGAGATCGATCTGGTGCCCCGAGCGTCCCGTGGTGCCCCGTGGTGTCCCTGAACATGAAATCCATAGTGAGATCGCTTGTGAGATCGACAAGTGTCCCGTGTTGTCCCGCGATGTCCCGTTGATTGACATCGACGGTAAGATCGATAATAAAATCGATACTGAGATCGATGTGGTGCCCCGAAATGTCCCGCGGTGCCCCGTGGTGTCCCGAAAAGAAACCGATAGTAAAATCGAGCATGAAATCGACAAGTGTCCCGAGGTGTCCCGTGGTGTCCCGTTGAATGAAATCGATAGTGAGACCGATAGTGAGACCGATAATGAAATCGAGAGGTGTCCCGCGGTGTCCCGTGGTGTCCCGTGGTGTCCCGTTGGGTGAGATCGATAGGGAGACCGATAGTGAAATCGACAAGTGTCCCGTGGTGTCCCGTGGTGTCCCGCGGCGTCACGTTGAATGGGATCGCTAGTGAAATCGATTGAGTCAGATGTTGCTCCCCCCCTCTCTCCCCCCCCCCCCCCACACACACACACACACACAACCTCCTTATCACCCGAAGGGTGGTCGTTCTGGCATGGCTCCGCTGGCCCTCCTCGCCTGGTCAAACACTGAAGCATTTGTCATGTGACTCATGTCAAACATGTGAAATTGCTGAAGCACTCGTGCAAACAACGAGCTTGGAATGCGTCGGGTGTTCACAGTTCTGCTCCTGCCAACCATGCAGTACGGAGGCTGCGCGAAAGCTTTGAGATCACGCCCGCGCGAACAAGTTGCACTGCTCTCATCGCGGACAAAACGCTAAAGACCACGTGCGATCGAGCTTGTCGAACTCGGACCTCGCCGAGCCAAGCCTTCTCGAGATCTGAGCGTCGACGTTGCCGTTGGACGGGGGCACGTTTCCCAAATGCACGAGCTTGCCTTCAGGGCAATCGGCCTGCCATCGGGCTTCGAGATAGACCCTCGGCAGCACGCCAGCAGCACCTCCAGCTACCGCCATCTGTAGCACAGACCGCAGTTGGCACCATCACCCGAGATGGCCTGCCTGCACTCGGCAGATCCGCCCTCGTCCACGGCCACAATTCAAGCACCATCTGAGTAGATGAGGTCGTTAACCTCGTCCGCAACCGCCCCCGCTACACGCTTCGCTTCGGCCAGGAGGACCGCCATGACAATGGCGAACGAGAGCGGGAAGAGAGGGCATCCCTGGCAGATTCCTGCCTTCTGCTCTAGCGAAGAAAATGTCGCCTCGCACGGCGAAGCGACGCCCGGCGCAGATCGCGCCCGCGGCCCTCGGCATCTCGTAGCAGCGCAGAGCCGGCAGCAGGGCCGCGGCGTCGACGTCGTCGAAAGCATCCGCCCTGCCGAGCGCGAGGAAGACGCGGCGCGAATCCTTTGCAACCCGCGCGTCGTCGAGGAAGCGCCTCGCCATGAAGATGGCGCCCGCGGTTCTGCTCAGCAACTTGGAACCGAATGGCGCCAGCCAGACGCGCGACTCGGCGCGAGCTGCCTGATGGCGCCGAAATAAGATGGATGCATGGAGCCTGCGCCCGACTTGCAAGGGACAAATTGGCCGGTAGTTCCCGCGAAGATTGTTCGCCCTTCTTACAAAATGCGACCGCCAGCGATTCGCGGCTGGCGTCTGGAGCCGCGCCGTTCCCCGACGCTTCGAACAGGGCGCCGTCGCCCATCTCCTCGCGGGCGGCCCCATCGCTGCCGCAGCGACGGCCTTTCAGATGTCTCCAGGCGCGCCGTCCGAGCCGCGCGCCTTGCCCCGTTCCATCTCGCGGGCCGCTGCCCCCGCGTCGCCGTCGCGCGCGCGGCCGAGGCCAGCGGGGAAGGCCAGGCGCGCGCATCCGCGGCGCAAGGGGCAGCCCACTGCAACTCGCCGAAATTCTCCGCCATCGCACCCGCCATGGCCCCAGGATCATCGACTGGCCCTTCGCCGTTCCGGAGACGGCCTCGCCGCGGGCAGAACCTTCTGCGGAGTCGCCGCAACTGGCCCCAGCCGCCCGCGGCAGGCGAGTTCTCCAGCCACGCTGCGCGGTCTCCCTTGACGAACCACCCGATCGCGACGCCAAGGCTCTTCTCTACACTGCGGTCGCGGGCCACTCTTGCGCCAGGGCACCCCTGGATAAAGTGTAGCGCGCGGCTGGATGTCCGCGGCGAGCGCGGAGTCAACGACGCCGCCGGCGCGACTTGCTCTGCGGCACAATGGAAGGCGACCATCATGGCAACGCCCAGTGCGTCGGCAGACGCACCATCTTCTCGAGCGCAAGCTCCGTCCATCTGGAGGACAAATGCCTCGCCCGAGCCAGCGGCCATGGGCGGTGACGAGGGCGAATGGAAGCCAGGTCGCTCTGCCGCGACGGCGGCCGCGCCGCCGCGGAGAGCGCGTCGACGTCTGCGGCGGGGAAGAATGCGGCGCGAAGCCAACGCCCGCCACGTCGCTTCAGACACGTTTAAGCAAGCCCCCCCCCCTTCAGAAGACACCAGGGCATAGTCGATCTGGCCGAGATTGTCCAGAGTAGGCCCGCCCGCGGGCTTCTGCCTGGCATGGCAGCGCGTGATCCAGCGATCCGGATGCCGATCAAACAGCGCGCCGCCGATAGCCAGCTTCAGCTTCGCGCAGAGCTCGGCCAGCAAGCCGCGGTTAGGAAGCAGGGTTGCACTGGGCACCGCGCGAGCCGAACAAGGGCCCCGAGAGCGATTCCCGCCGGGGAAACACCTGCGCAACCCAGCATAGAAGTCGCCCGCGCGGGAAAGCTGTCCGCGGCGAGAAAGGCCCCCTGCGAAAGAGCCCAGCTAATCGCTGAAACTCCCTCGCTCCTCCTCTGGCACGCCGCCGCGCGGGGCGCAGCTGCCGCGCGGAGCGGCCGCCCCGCGCGGCGCGCGCAGCTTGAGAGACGCCATCCTCGCCGTCTTCTGCCGGGGACCAACCGCGCTGCGGCGGGCGCGCGGCGCGGTCAGAAAACTAGCGCCCGCCGCCCCCGCCGGGGCGCGGCCGGGGCCCCCGGAAATAATAGACAGACATCCAGACACTGCGGCGCAGCGCGCGAGCCTGTCGCGCGAGTTTTTCGCTGACAAAGCACGTCGATATCGCGATTGTTCACGCGGCGCCCCAGCTCAGCCTGCCTCGCGTCAGGCCCCCCGCGCCCCGCGAAGCGGCTCGTGGGCGGCGCTCGCGCGGAAGACGACGGCGGCCACGCAGCCAATCAGCCTCTGCAGCGGAGCTGACTGCAGAAGGAGCGCCAACTAGTGAATTATAATGAAATATTCGCCGGCTGCGCATATTATCTTCCGCAGTAATAGCGGCCGCGGGCGAGGCGGGCGAAGCGCGGCTCGCCCTCGGCGCGCCATATTGGGCAAGCCGCCTTCTGGCCCCGCCATTCGCCGAGCCCTCCACGCCCGCGAAGGTCTTCGCCAGCAGCTCGCGGCACTTGGCCCCCAACTTCACGATGAAGGGCGGTCGCGGAGATCCGCCCAGGTAGCCCGCTCGCTCCGCCAGGCGCTCCACGACGTCGTTGGACACTGACAGTCACCGCCAGCGCGCGCCCACCGCCCGCGGCGAAGATTCACGGCGCCTCATCGGCAATGGCAACGCTGCGCGGCGCCTCCCATTCGGTCCGCAGCGGGCGCTTCGAGCCAAAGCAGCAGTCGCGCGTCGCGCGGTCTGCGGGGGCGCGGCCCCGGCCGGCCCGCGCGCGCTTCGCCCCGCTGGACACTCCAGCCCCCGGAGCGCGTCGATAACAAGGTCGCGATCAAACCCGCCCTCGAACTCCGCGAAATGGATGCCTCTGAACGCGCTCTTGCTGTGCACCTCCTTGTGGGTTAGCGCCTTCAGGGAGGCGAGTTTGTACATGGGCGGTCTCCTGGTCGGCGAAGCAGCCAGCGTCTCCGATCGCCCGGCGACCGTGTCCTTGGGGGCGGCGGAGGTCTGGAGGTCCAGGAGACGCCCTCGCGGATCTCGGACTCGAAAATGCTCGCGTTCATTGGGGGGCGCCGCGCGAGATCTTCGATCGCGTTCTCGAGTTTGTCCACCCGAACTTCGAAAATCGACAGGCGCTGTTCCAGCGACTCCAAGCGTTCCAAGAGATATGCTTTCAAATGGCTCAGGCTGCAGTCCACGCGCGTGAACTCGTTCCTCAGATCGCCCAATGGGCCGGGATGATTTGCGCCCGCGGGAATGCCGCCGTGCTCTCCACGGCGATCGCCCGCGCGCCTCCGCGGTCGTCGTCCGCGACGTCGAAGCCCAGCTGCCTGAGGAGGGAAGCTGGGATGATCTCTTCGTGGCCGACCTGCTTCTCGCAGCCGCCTGCAGCGATTGCGCCGACACCGGGCGGCGCGCGCCCCCCGGCCTCGGCGCGTATGACATTCCCCGGGAAACGCGCAGAGAAGCCCTGCCCTGCCCTGCCCACCGCGAGCACCCCCATGGCCTCCATGCATTATCGCCCACGGTTTCGCGAGGATGGCAGCAGCCAGCGCGCAAGGAACACGGGCGCGACCACGCGACGCATCTGGATTCGACACGGAAGCGGGAACAGCGGCAGTAGCGGCAGCCCGAGATGCCGACATAGCTGGCGCAAGAGGTGCAACGCGTGTCGCGAGAAGTGAAGGCGGGCTGAACGCTGCCCCAGGCAGGGCGTCTGCGCGGCAAGGATAGGTTAACATTGGATAGGACTGGGTAAAACCTGCGCAGAGAAGTCCCGCATTGGCTGCCGAGGCGAAGTCTCGAGCTAGGCCCCGATGAAAAGCGACGCGAGAACCGACATCGCCGGTCGCATTCGATCGACGCGAGCTTCACTGCAAGCAGAATGGGGCCAATGCACCAGCGCAGTCAACCATTGATCAGAGGCAGACAGTCGCGACCGCGCAGGCACCTGATGGAACACTTGCGCTCAAACACACGGAGACACAGGTGCGATCCTCATTATCCTGGCCCTCTCTCTTCGCTTCAACGCGTCGCCGCCCTTCCTCGCTGGGGGGCGCGCGCAGCGACGCCGCCGCCATCTCGGAAATCTGGGGCCACCCATGAGGAAGGTCAGACGGCCACGCCGAAGCGGGACATAAGATCGAAATGGGACGCGCGTCGGATTTGGCCGCGTCGGGGCGATATCAAAGGCAAATCAGCACGAATGCACAAAAATGCACAGCTACGCCGCGCGCGCATCGGATTCCCGCGCAGTTGAATCGAATCAGGTAAGCCCCAGCGAACTCGGATTCTAAACGGATCGATCGAATCGAATGGGCCCTGGCAAAGACGGGCGGCCCGCCATCCTGGAAACGATTGTCTGCGAGCCGCCGCCTTCGAGGTCGGAAGCTGCCGCCCCTCAACCGAGGTGGCCCCCCGAATGTTGCAGCGGCGCCAACGCGAAAGCCAGCCGCGCTTGGCGCCGGCCCGAAGGGGGACCAGCATCAAAAAGAACGAGTACGACGGTGTCCAACCACAAATGATGTCAGATGCCCCCCTCCTTCCTCGCGGCTGCACGAAGAATGCCCGACGCCTCTGAAGTCGACTTTCGAAGTGCGCTGCCGTGGGAGAGTGGTCGGAACAAGCGTTGACCGAAATCAATAAGCCGCAGCTGATGCCGCGCGGCCGACGCTCGCCACTCGCAACGCAAGATGCACCCCCGAAGCCTCAAGGCGAGTTCAGGCCGGCCGAAGGGGCCCCCAAATAAACACAAGAGGTGCCTACGACGAGCCCAGCATGGGGCCCCACGCGGCCTCGAGAGCGCCCCGAGAAGGCCCCGACAGGACTCGAAGATGCAGCCCCGAAAGAAGAAGCAGCCCCGAAGGGCCCCGAGAGCGAGCCGGGCAGCATGCCCATGGATGTGCGCAACCCACCAGAGAGGTCTGGCAACGCCATTTAATGCGCCGGCCTGGGGCGCGCCGCCCCTGGACCTCCCAGGAACTCATAGACGTTCCGATGCTTGCGCGCGTGCCGGCGCCGTGGGGGGCGAGGCCCCATTCGAATTCGCATTGAACGCAACTCCGCAGGGGCTCCCATGAGTCCACGACATGGGCGACTGCTGAGGAGCAGTCAGCCCCCGGGGAGCGGGGGGGGCCCGCGTAGCTCTGCACCCCGCTGGGCCTCCAAAAAAGTCACGAAAGGGGCGGCCCTTGCGCGGCGGTCATCCCCCAAGGCTGGCGAGGTCTCACGCGGGCCCGCGTAGCTCCGCACTCCGCTAGACCTCGCAGGAGCCCGCAGAAGAGGCGGCGGCGGCTCAGCTGGCGGCCACGATGGGGGCGAGGAAATGAGAACGCAGGCAGGAGGTAGGAGGCAGGAAGGGATTGGGGAGGCGGGAGGAGAGGGCGGGATCGACGGCAGAAACGCTCAACTCAAAAAACGAACACATAGCACGGGAGCGCCGGGGAGGCCAACAAGAAAAAAGAGGACGGGCCCAAGGTGGGCCCGGTGCCCGAGCGCCCCCCAAAAGGAGTGCAGCTGCTCCGAAGAGCGCCAAGAAAGGTCACGACGGTGACGCGGAGATTGCTTCCACGCGCGCGTCGAGGTCACGGCTCAACCCAACTCTTGCAAACTCCAAGCGCCAGTGATCCACCGACCCCAGAATCGCGCACGGATCTGCCTCGCCCATACACTATGTCTCTGGCACGTCTACTCTCTGCGGCACCTCTGGCGCGCTCTTCTCCCCCATACTCGAGAACCCCCCTGGCCCCCACTGCGTCTGGCGGCGCCCTCTCTCCCCGCGCACTCGGCGCGCTCGCGTTGCCGGTTGGCCGCGTCGGACCTCGCGCGCGCCGAAGTCTCGCTCCGCCCCTGCGCTGCCTCGCACGCGACGCAGACCGCCACTCCTTTCCCCACTATTCTGCCCGCACTTTCAACGCCCGCAGCGACGCGCGCACCGCGCTTCCGCGCTGGCCCCGACGACATGCACCGCGTGAAAGTCGAGAACCTGCAATCCTGTTTCGACCCTCCGCACGTCGCGCACTTTTTCGCGCGCGCCCGCGCCGCGGCGATCCCACGCCCGACCTCCGCACCTAGGCGCAACCAGCACTGCCGCGCACATTCTGACACCTTGAACCACAGGTGCTCGGAACATGCGTCCTTCTTCTTCGATGCTCCACATGCGGAACACAACTTCCGCGTCGCTCCTTCGTCGCGCTGCTGTCCCTGGTCTCGCGCTGATTGCCTGCGCCCCGCGCGCTTCCGCTCTTCGCTGCTCCAATCCGTTCTCCGGAAAGACCTCGCCATCTGTCCCGCGCCGCGCCGAGTGCGCGTCAGGTGTCTCGTCGCGTCTTCGACTCAACGACGAACGCCCTCTGCCGCGCGCACCCCCTGCGCGCCGCCGTTGCTCCGCAGTACTACCGTCTTCGTACTTCCGCGCATCGCACGCGAAACCAGCGCGCCACTCGGGGCAGTTCACGCAAAGCCGCGTCGTCACCATTGTCGGGCGATGTTGGGACGCATGAAGCCCCCCCCCGTGCCTTTTTTTCCACAGACCGCATTCCGCGCGCGGCCATGGCGTGCCCGCGCTCTTCTTGCCCTCCAGGCACAGACTGCGCGCGCGGATGCCATCCTGCCGACTCCGCTGCACGATTGGAGACGCCGTCCTACCTATGAGACCACGCTTCGGGCGACCAGGGGGCGGGGCGGGGGTGGGGCAAGAACCAACTGCTGACAAGCGCGACGGGTGTGATGATGGCGATGCTGGTGAGGCGCCCTCGACTTGGCGACGGCGCGCGATGCCGATGTTGCGCTGCGGCGCAATGTCACGACCGCCCCCGCTTTCGATCCCACTATCTACCTCACTGCCAGCCCTAATACCAACGGATTCACTGATCGATCCCGTTGTGCTCGCCCTGAGGGAGATCGCCCGTTCCCGCGGGCTTTGCACGACCTCGGGGACGGCGCCCCCCCGCGCATCCGACAGCGCCAGCACAACCAATGTCACAGTCAATCTCACTGTCGAGCCCAATTTGGATTCCACCATCTAGGCCACCTAACCATTTCATTATCGATTTCACGATCGACTTCACTATCGGCACCAAAGCGGGACACACCGGCCACTGCCCGCCCACCGCCGACGGAACGCCGACGGGACGCCAACCGGAAGCCGAGGGGCGGCCCACTGCATCCGGATTGCCCAAACGACGGCGGGGTCATCCTGTTGCGCGCCCACGCAGTTTCTCCTTCAGCTGCTCCGACGGTAAAGACCCACGTGGGAATCTTCAGACTACCATCCCCCCTCGTCGCCCGTGTGACTCCAGAGGCTCCCCTCTTGCCTGGCAGCGGATGTTCCACAACGACGTTTGCAAATTTGATTGAAGAGGGCCGCCTCGGATTACAAAGGCTCGATGGCCGCGTCGGATTAATAGCGCGAAGCCGGGGGCCCACAGGAAGGAGTTCCCCCTCGAGCCTTCCTCGCGGATCACTTACAGGCAAGCGCCCGAGACGTTCCCTGAGTTTGTTCAGGGACGAGGCTCCAGCTCGAGACTTCCTCGGAATTCAGGCTCCCAGTGTCCCGATGGCCGCCTCGGATCACCAACATGAGGCGGAGACCCCACAGGGAGGGGGCTCCTGCCCGAGACTTCCTCGCGATTCACTCACAGACAGGGATCCCGCGAGAGGCATCAGTTATTGCTCAGGAAGCAGGCTCCCGCTCTAGACGGCCTTGAGGCTCAGGTTACCAAGTATCCTCAAACCTGCGCTTTCGCATGGCATTATGATGGCCGTCTCGGATTCGAACATAGAGGTGGGCCCCACCGAGAGAGGTTCCCACTCGAGACTTCCTGGCGATCTTTCTGGACGGGAAGGCGGGCGCACCGAGGCTGCGGAGATAGCAAGCGTCGAGGCCACGGGTAACCAAACCATCATCACAACCACAATCGCTGTGACGTAGGAGAGGCCACGCGAGAAAACACTGAACGGCAAAATATCAGCACAACAAGTAAGGCGGCTGCGATCAAAAAAAACAATGACCGCGAACACAACTAAAACCGACGCCGGTAAAAACTGCCATTACGGGATGCAAACAAGATGGCGGCGGACCGCAGAAGGAGCGACGATACCATGAACACGTGATGAAGAAAAACGAAAGTGCACAGCAAAACTGGCTTGCACTACTGCAGCCGCGTGCAACACAGTGTCTGTGTACACCGCGCTCCCTGCGTGAACTACAAAGCCTGCATACACCACAACAACCGTACGCACCGTAACGCCTGTGTAAACTGCAAAGCACGTATGCACCACAACGTCTGTGTACAGCTCAGCACTTAGCGATTGTTTCTGGATAGGTTTGTGAAGCTACTGAGGCTGTGAAGAAATGAATCATCGAGCCTCCGAGATCGCTCAAGCCCGAGGGCGCCACTGCCCGCAACAGCATCGCAAGGTGAAGTCATTATGGAGTCTTCGGCCGTCATGCCGCATCTGAATTTTACGGCGACAGCTGCTGCGCGCAGAGCACTGAGGGGTAATGTTGGAGTCGTCGGTCGTCTTGATGCATCTGATATGTACTGCGACGGCTGCTGCGAGCAGCAAGCCCGAAGGCGCAACTACCCACAACAACCATGGCAAGGAGAAAACCATTCTGGAGACTTCGGTCATCTTGATGCGTCTGAACTTTACCGTGACGGCTGTTGCGGGCAGCACGCCCCAGGGCGCAAGCCCCAGGGCGCAACTGTCCGTAAAAAAGCATCGCATGGTAGAAATCATTATGCTGTCTTCGGCTGTCTTGATGCGTATGACTTTTACTGTGACGGCTGTTGCGAGCAGCAAGCCGCAGGCCGCAAAAGTCCGTTAAAAAAGCATCACACATTGGAAGTAGGTATGCAGTCATCGGCCGTCTTGATTGTACAGTGACGGCTGCTGCGATCAACAAGCCCGAAGGCGCAACTGTCCGTAAAAGAACATAGCAAGGAGGGGTAATTCTGGAGTGTTCGGCCATTATGATGCGCCTGCACTTCACTGTGACGCCCGTTGCGGCCAGCAAGCCCCCGGGCGCAACGGCCCGTGCCTGGAGGGAGAGCCGCGCGTCGGCTGCGATGAACCCTGCCCGCTGGATCGTCGCCTCGACGCTCCAAAACACCATGCGACCTGGACCGCCGGCGATCTCTGGGGTCGGCGGCATGGGCGGCAGCCTCTAAATGAGGCGATGTGAGAGGTCGTGCCTACATCTGTGATAACGCCAGCATGGAGGAACACCTCTGTCAAGTCGAGGCCCCACGGGTTCCATGCCCCGGACGTTGCGGGCAATATTTATATGTATATATATATATATATATATTTACATATATATATACATATCCAGTCCAGTGCGTACTGGACTTTCTTGAAAGGGGTACCGCAAGGCTGAGGCGCACTGAATATGAACGAACATCGAGCCTCTGTAGGGGCCATATTCTGATCCATATCAAGTGCGCCTCGGGGTTCTGGGAAAGGGAGCCCGAAACTCCAAGCTGCAGTGGATCTGGACACAAGTCTTGCCCGCAGACCTTGCTCACTTCTCATCCAAGCACTTCCCCGAAAAAATCTCTTCGTCGTCCTACCACAACTCCTCGCCGTCCTCATGCTCCTCCTCCTCCTCCTCCTCCTCCTCCTCCTCCTCCAGGGCATCCGAGAAACCCAGGTCTCGAGCACAGCTTTGGGGCGTTGGCAATACAGCGTAAGCCTCTGGGAGCGAAATGGTCGGACCAAGACGACAAACGGCAACAAAAAACAATCGCCGTGCGAGGGGTGGCGGGCGGCGGCGCCCTGTCCACTCGCCAGCGGGCCACGGGTTCTGCAGCTCGCAGACCATCTCACCTGCGGCGATAGGGGGCGCAGCCGAGGGGGCGGTGCAGGCGGGAAGGGGGAGATTCGCGGGGGGGAGCTCGGGAGCGCGGCATGAGAGCGAGATGGGCTGAGGCCTAGACAGGAAAGCCCAGGCCTGGAAAGGCCAGGACAGCGCCTGACTGGTCCGACGCCGTGAGCGCACCCACGCGCACCCGAAGCCGCCCAGGCGAGGTCGATGCGCCTTCGTCCGCAGCGCGAGCCCGCCGTCGAAGACCTATGAAGGGGGAGGGTCTTGGAGCTGCGCACCCAACACCGTTGCTGGAAGGGAGACAGAAACCGGTGACCTCTGGACATGTGTCGTGAGTTGCGGGCGCTGGAAACGCCCATGAGACCAACGCATACCATCCCGGGCAAAAAGAACTCCCACCAGCCCACTTGGCGTAGTTTGTCGAACGAGATGACTAGCTCCTCTTCCGAAACCCTCTTCCCCCTTCCCGTCTCTAAGATTTGTTTGGGGGTCCTGCGAGCGGACAGGCTGCCCCAAGATGGCTTCAAGAGGGCGTCCGATGCTCTCCACGATGGCTCAAGATAGCCGAAATGGGTCAGGATAAATTCCAACATGCTCCAAGAGGCCCCAAATACCACTCCAAGATGGTTCCACGTGCTCTCGCAGCCCCCTCAGGACCCGCAAAGGGCCCAGATCCTTCAAACCTATAGAAACTCCATGATTTGTGGCGTCTCTCCTGTTCGCTTGCTATGCGCGTTTGAGGCCTCGGAACGGCCCCAAGATGGCCCGAGAGAGCCCCCAAAAGAGCCCACGAGGCCCCCCAGGCGGCTCCAAGAGCGTTGAAGAGCGCCCCAAGAGCGCCCAAAGAGGGAGTGCCGAGGGCTCTTGAGGGGGCGTCCCAGATAAAGGATCTCCTCCCCTTTGATCGATGACCTCCGAGATGGCTCCAAGTGGCCCTCCAAGGCTCCCAAGAGGCCTCCAAGAGGGCTCCAAGAGGGCCCAAAGCCTCAACAGGGCCCTGAGAGAGCCCCAAGAGGTCGTCAAGAAGGCCCTAAGATGGCTGCCAGAGTCCTCGTCCTCGTCCTCCTCGTCCTCGTCCTCCTCGTCCTCGTCCTCGTCCTCATCCTCTCTTCTCCTCGTTATCCTCCTCCTCATCCTTCTCGTCCTCGCCTTTTCCTCGTCCTTCCCGTCGTCCTCGTGTTCGCCCCCTTCCTCCTCGTCCTTGCCCTCGTCGTCCTCCTTATCCTTGTTTTCCTCTTCCTCTTTGATTCCCTACCTAGGCTCTGCCTAGAAGGGTTCTTACTCGGTGTGCTTAAAAGGCCGGGCAGTGGTCCACGCCCCGGGCGGTTCCCCCAGCATCCCCAGGGAGCGGTTCCCCCAGTCCCCTGGGAGCTTTATTAGAGTTAGTTTAGATGTAGCTTAGCGTTAGCTTAGCTTTAGCTTTGCGTTAGCTTAGCTTTAGTTTAGCTTTAGCTTAGCTGTAGCTTAGCTTTATCGTAGCTGTAGCGTTAGCTTTAGCTTTAGCTTTAGCTTAGCTGTAGCTTAGCTTTAGCTTAGATTTAGCTTAACTTTAGCTTAACGTTAGCTTAGTTTTAGCTTAGCTTTAGCTTAGCTTTAGCTTAGCTTTAGCTTAGCTTTACTGTTACTACTAATGCTGCTTTCCTAGGGGCTCCAACTCCTAGGTAGGGTCGCACTGGGATGATATTTATCCTCCTTATCCTCGTATGTTCGTCGACGTCCATATCCTCCTCATCCTCCTCCCCCCCTCCCCATCCACATCCTCAATTCACCATGGTTGCCAGCGTTGTTTCACTACATGCGTCTCTTCCTCACAATTCCCGTCAGCTCTCATGGATAACGATTTTAAATGGGCTGGTGGGGATACGGCCAGACCTTGGAAAGAAGAACATCCTTCAAGACCATAAGCCCCTCCACCGGCCAAAACACAAAGCACATCCAAAGGTACCCTCCCCGGGAGGCACAAGCACATCAAGCAAACACGAAGAACATTAGAAAACACTCCCCAAACCGACCTCGATCTTGTACCTCCGTCCGACCGTGCGCGAAGCGTCAACAAGACTACTGTGCCTTGGCTGCAGCAGGGAACACCCGCAACAGCAGCTTGAGACACCACCAGCTGCATAACAGTAGAGTTCGGAGGTCCGCGCGAATTTCTTGGATCGGCGCCGCCCCCTGGCCTTGCGAGTGCAGTGCGCCAGGGGCGGCGCTGAAGGCGCCGCCAGGGGGGCCTAGCGCCGACTCAGGAAATTCGCACGGACCTTCGAAATGTTGTAGGCCTACTAAAAGAGCTGCTCCATCAGCGACCCTCGCGCAACTGCCAGTCCATGGGCTGCTGCGCCGGGCGCATGCAAGAGCTGCAACAACTTTGCGGCATCATCGATGGGGCCCAACATAGGCGATCGCACGGCAGTGGCGCACACAATTACTGCCTGATCGTGCCATGGCAGATGAGCGCCAAAGCCGTGCGAGGGTGTCTCGCGACAGTGGGGCAAGAGAGCAAGATTCCTTGAGCCCGACAGGGCTATTGACTCTCCCTGCTCCGCCTCCACGTCGTCCTCCTCCTCCTCCTCCTCCTCCTCCTCCTCCTTCTCATCCTCCTTCTTCTCCGGCCAGGGAATGCGACTGAGAGGTGGAGCATCGCCAGGCTTAGGTCGGGCATGTCCCCCTACAGGCGGATTCTTGAAGAACAGCTAAAATTCTTCAAACATGTTCAAAAATTGAAAAAATTGTAGACATCTCGTCCCCAGACTATTTTCTACTATTCTTGAATATTCCTCCTGTAGAAGGACGTGCCCGACTTAACGCCAAGCGCTCCGCGCGAATCGCCTCAACGTCACGGCTACCCGCTATCCCCCGCTTCACGCCGCGAGGCGGTGCTCCCACACTCACCGAGACCCACCCCCTCTGGGTGGCTGAGGCACTGGAGGCGCACTCGTGTCCCCAGACCTGCGGACACATCCGAGAAAATCCCCCTTGCCTCGTGAGAAAACCGACGAGGTCAGAGCAACGAATCACCAACACTGAGCTCGACCAGCGACACGACGATGGAGACGCGCACCACGTCGTCTCCCTTCCCCTGCGTTCTCAAGTGCCCCGCCAGCAGCCGCGCCAGCACCCTGCCATCCCCTTCCCACTCCTCCTCCCTCTCTTTGCCTCTTCCCCCTTGCCCTCACGATCCCAGGGCGAGGATGCGGGGGCGCCCTTCACAAACTCGAAGCGCGTGATTGGGTAACTGTAGCCGCTCAGCAGCCCGCTGTTGAGCAGCTCAGCGCGCGCGCGCGACCCGCACCTCTGCCTCCAAGTCGCCCACCCAGTTCCATCACCGTCCTCCTCGCACTCCCCCCTCTCCCTCCTCCACTCCCTCCTCCTCCTCCTCCTCCTCCTCCTCCTCCTTCTCCTCCTCCTCCTCCTCCTCCTCCTCCTCCTCCTCCTCCTCCTTCTCTTCCACCTGCTCCTGGTTCACCTCCATCCAACCTCGTACCTGCAGCTCAGGACAAAACTGTGATGCATAGACAGACTCTGAAACATCGGGACGAAAACCAACATAGATTCCCTGGGAGGCAACCGGGCACGCCCGGTCGCCGCGGGGAGTGGAAACAAAATGTCCTCACCCGGGCCTCCCTAAGGCAGGAACTCGCACAACAGCACCTCGCCCGCACGCACATAACGCACGACACAAACCGATGCCGACTTCCCGGTTGGGGGACTGCGCTGCGCTTCGGTCTCACCCCCCCCATCTCCAATAGCCCCCCTCTGCAGATCTCTGAAGAGCGGTACGGATCGTAAGCGAAGGCGAAGCCGCGATGAAACACGACATACAGTAGCCATCAGCCGCGCCGCTGGGGATGGAGGCCCCTGCCATCTGGTCCAAGGGCGGCCGATGCGGCAAGGGTAGCATTCGACGCAACCCACGCTCGCAAAACCCTGTGCAATTTTGGGGGATCGTAGACATTCGGTGACCAGTGCAGGTGCTCAGCCCCTGGTAGCAGACCCGCACGACGGTGCCATTTTGCGGGCAGGGGGGTCCTCGAGGCTGAAAACGTCTGCGGAACAGTTCGGTTCGTATGCGAGGGGCGGTGGCGTGATGATGGATCACGCCTGAAGGAGCACGTTTCTTTATTCGCGGCCATAACGGGCGTTATGGGGGGGCGGGGGGGAGGCATCACGTAACGCCGCCCCCCGCCGTGCGGTTCGGGCGCCACCACAGCGTCCGCGCGCACGACGACGAAGAGCGACAAGCGACAAGCGACAAGCAGCGACGACGACGACGAGGACGACGACGACGACGACGACGACGACGAGCGACCTCGACGACGACGACGACGAGGACGATGACGATGACGACGACAACGACGACGACGACGACGACGACGACGACGACGACGGCGATAGCGACGACGACAACGACGAAGACGAGCGACCACGACAGCGACGACAACGACAACGACGACGACGACGACGACGACGACGACGACGAGCGACGAGCGACGCCTCTGGAGGTTTCGCGAGGCCTCCGCAGGCCCTTTGGAAGCCTCCAGAGGCCTTCCGCAAGTCATCCGAAGCCTCCAGAGGCCCGCGACAGCATTCGAAGGTGTTTGACAACGACGAACGACCGCGAGCGACGACGACGAGCGACCGCGAGCGACGACGACGAGCGACCGCGAGCGACGACGACGACGACGACGACGATGACGGCGACGACGACGGCGACGACGACGGCGACGACGACGACAGCGACCGACGACGACGACGACTACGAGCGACGACGACGACGACGACGACGACGAGAGCGACGACGACGACAACGACGGCGACGACGACCCACGACGACGAACGACGACGACGACGACGACGACGAGGGACGACGACGACGACGTCGATGATGACAACGAACAGCGACGAGGAGTCGTGGCGAGCACATGCCTGCGAAGGCGTCGTTGCCTCCACGTGGCGTATAAGACGTATGCTCTTTACCTCCCTCCTCCATCCTCGTCGTCGTCGTCGCCGTCGTTTTTTTTCGATTGCTCGTCCTCCCACGAACACCACAAGTGCCTGAGAGCACCACAACTTACCCGCGACCACCGCCCCTATGCGGATCTCTATGCGGATCCTTATGGGACCCCTCTGGGGATCCCTATGCGCATCCCTATGCGGATCCATATGCCGATGCCCATGCGGATCCGTATGCGGACTACAATGCGGATGCCGATGCGAATCGCCATGCGGATCCCTATGCGGATGCCTCTGGGGATCCTCCTGCGGATCCCCACGCGGATCGCTATGCGGATCTCGATGCAAATCCCTGCGCTGATCTCTAGAACGATCCCTGGAAATCCAAATTCGGATCCAATGCGGATCCCGATGGCTACCTCTATGCGATCCCCATGCGGATCCCTATGCGGATGTCTGTGCGGATGCCCATGCGGATCCCTAGTCGGGTTCCGATTCGGATCCCTATGCGCACGGCAGCAGTGCCTGGGGCGCGCTGGGGGCCAGAGCGTGACGTTATAGGGGGGGCGGGGAGGGGGGGCATAACGCGCATTATGGCCCAAGCATGAAAGAAACACGCTCAAGCCATCCGCCAACGCTTCTGCGGGACAGCCCACATCGTGGCCGAGAGGCAGCGCCAGGGTGCTACTCTGAACCAACCCAGGGTTAAAGCCGTGCATCTAGCAGCGGCCCGCCTTGATCCCAGGCTGCGAAGCCGCCGCCGTCCGCGGCGCGGACGCGCGGCCACGTGGAAAACACCCTGGTCCACTTGCGCGGCTTAAGTTGCAAGCGATCCGCAACTGCAGGTGAATAAGAAGCAGGGTGGGGATCATGGGATGGTAGGTTGGATGTAAAATGTAAGACGGGGCGTCTTCCAGGGGAGTGATCAGGTCCCGCTATAGATGCAATAATGAGCTGCCGAATCCACAGGCAACCCAAGCAAATAGGACGCTGGCGCCCTGAGCCAGACGCCTGCAGGACGCTCGCTGCGCCCCCATTTACGCATATCCCAGCCCGCTGAGCCTGTTTCAGAATGGGGGGGAAGAAGCAAGCAGCAACGAACATCAGGCCGCATTGAGCTGCGGGAGAGGCCAACGCCACGCTGAAACCGCAAAATCTTGGCGGGCCCCGACCTGGCCACGCGCCAGCGACGGGCCCTCGGAGTCTTGGAAACAGGCCCGAGAAAAAAAAACGAGAAGTGGCATAAACATAATAAAACATAATATTACATGCGGAGTAAAACGCAATATTGCTTTATACCGTGTCTCCACGCAGCGCGGATAGACTCCGCCGGCCCATCAAGAGCCGAGCTCAACCTTCGAGATCGGCGCCCTAAAGGGAGTGCAAGTAATTCATGGTTGAAACATTGCGCACCCTACCTGTAACAGGAAGTCGCGTTCTCTACTACCTTCGGCGTGTCCGTCGGCAGTCATGTCAAGTCATGCTGCGTGTGTATGATGCGCCTGTCCATCACCTGTTAAACCCAGCTAGTGTGACCCAAAAGTGCAAGTTCAATTGGATGTGTCCGAAGTCTTTGCTGGATAGCGAATTAAACGCAGATTCGGTATCAATGGTAAGAGTAGCCTTACTACATGAACCGCATTTCTCCTCTGTCATCTTCTACGAATTCCCACTGATATAATATAACGCGCGCGACGCGAGGTCGCGCATGTCAGGCGCCTGCGAAAGAGGCCACCTGAAAGCACACTTGTCGACCCAACTCTTTGGCTCGGCGTTGAGGGCCATGCCAACCTGGACCGGATGAGCCTGAATCGCTGCCACGGCGAGCAGGTCGCATTCCTTTACTACCACCGCTCGTTGAACGGCTGCAAAAACATATGCCCGCATTGCCAGAATACTATCGTTATGTTGTAGACTGAGCTGTTGTTCTGCGAGCACCACTTTGGCCATGTCAGTTGCGAAGCATAATTCTATGCGTTGGCCATGGTGGTCACGGTCGACGGGAAAGCCATCCTCGCAATGCTGGACAACGGAGACGCGATGCGCATCCGCGCTATTTCAGCGCGCCTCTCCGCGATATCGGGCGCTTAGGTCGTCGCTCGTAACGGCAATCAAAGCCGAGTGGTCTGAGGTCGCCGTCGCGCACACATGTCGGGGTGGCTCCAGCGGCGCAGTCTCAAGATGCTCGCGTTCGCTATAAAGCTCAATATACCGAGCTTCGAAGACATAAGCCTCGAGGTCGGCCACCGGCTCTTCCTGAATCGCAGGCGGCGCCCTGTAGGCGGAAACAACTCTGGATCAGGCTCTTCCGCCGGTCAGGGGTCGCCGCCGGAGAAAAGGCCATCCGCACCCACCTCGAATTTCGAAAGGTCCTCATCGAACCCGGCCATGGGCATGGATGACCTCAAGCACTTGGCCATTCGCGCGCGCGCGGACCCAGTGATTGCGTGGATGTCAAGGGCCGTGCCGTTCGACCCGCAGTAGTGAGACCCTGGCGTGACATCGCTGTCGCAGTGCATCAAGGCGCAGCTGTCAGCGTACATGATAGCTGGCAGTCGATGGACACCACTAGGCAAGTCCAACTGCGACCACAGTCCCGATCCGAAAGTAGTCGCGGATCAAGCATTGACGGGCCAGACGCACTGTAGGTGACAACTGTTTGCGGGCAGCGGTCATACGCAAGTCTCTTTGCGCAATGGAGTATCCAACAAACATCGCAAGTTTTGTCTCCGTTCAAGCAGACTTGCGACGCACGCAGTGCTGCGCTATCCGAACCAAATTGTCGGACAAACAACACCGCGATGTACAAGGTGCGTATAAGGTCGGGGTGTTGAACAGCGACTTCGCGGATACCGACCGACAATATGACATGGACCTTTTTCGGGGTCATCCCCTGAAGCTGGGTAAGGCCCGCTCCAGCCTCCCCAGTCATCATTGATCGTGGTGGGTCGGTGGTAAGCGATTAGATCACCATCGCGATAGAGTATCTGGCCTGGAGGTGTTGCATTAGTACGCAATGCCCTGTTAGTTCTGGCGACTGCAGTTGCATGCGGGATGGCCTCCAGGCTGATCTCGCGCATCCGCTGCTCTCGTGAATGGTCAGACGCTTCAGTCTGTTCATCGCGGTCCAGCGTGAACAAGTCGGGAAGACATGCCAGCTGACGCCCATGCAACGCCTGGCACGGAGACATACTGCTGTAGGACGCGGAGGCATTGGTTGCGAACATAGTTTCATGCAAGAGCACAGGGAAGCTCAATGGTATGATGTGCCTTTTTGAAATAATCCTTCATCACGTGCATGGTATGCCTGAAGATCCCGTTTCTGGACTCCATCGTCGTAGCATGTTGTCCTCGTGCTCGGTTCCTGAAGTCGATGCCCTTATGTTCAAAAAAATATCGAGCTGTGCAATTGTTGTGAGCACCTGGCATTGTCGTAGCAGCGCATAGCGGTGTGCGTCCAGCACCCAGGTCACCATTGTATATGGAATTTCCGGACCACCTGCGAATATGATGCGCCGGTCTATTATGTAGAATACGACGTGCGTCTTGCAGAAGAACAAATGACATTCGCACTCCTCATTGAAGTTACCCGGTACAGCCACTGATGGCATGGCAATATTGCCTAGCTTCTCCCATGCTCGGCAGTCCCGGCACGAGTCACACGTGCCTTTGATGAGTACCGGCGTCGAGTCCAGCCTTTGTTGAGTACGAGCCTCGTCCTAGGCTCGACTCTCGAGTCTCAGCTTAGGATGAGAGCACCTGCGCGTCACTGGCCTGAGCATGACTGAGCGTGGCTGAGTCGACATGGCTACGTGATTCGTACCTCACGATGAAGCAAGGAATAGGGGTGCTCATGCGAAACGGTGCGAAGCCCTTGCGGTACGTTGGCTGGCCCAGGAGATCTCACGCAATGGCTGGACTGTGATCCAGCCACGCCACGGAAGAGGAGAGACCCGATCTATAAGAACATACGTCAAACACCCACGACTGGAGCCACAGGAGAGGCAATACATAGATACATATGTAAAACATCGAGGGTGCGGAGCCCGGTTGGGAACGGAACGGGATGCGTCCGCAACCTGGCTGCGGACCAGGAGACGCCCAAAATATAGGAACAGACGAAAAACACCAAGGGCTCGTGCCCCAAGAAAGGCCCAGTGGATAGGAAGATATGTAAAACACCTCAGACTGGAACAACAGGAGAGGGGCAATATATAGGAACAGATTTAAAACATCAAAGGGATTCGCGCCCGAGGAGAGGCCCAATAGATACGAACATCTGTAAAACACATCGGATTTGAACCAGAAGAGAGGGACGATCTATAGGAGCATTCGGGAAACACCAGAAAGGTTCGTGTCACAAGAGAGGCCCAATCAATAGGAACATACGGAAAACACCTAGGATTGGAGCCACTCCTGTGGCCTCCTGGGGCCTACTGGGGCCGCCTGGAGCGTTCTAATGCTTCCTGGGGCGGGGCCTCTTAGGGCATCCTGGAGCCTCCTGAGGTTTTCCTGGGCCTCCTAGGGCCTCCTGGGGTCTCCTGAAGCCTCCTGGGCCCTCCCGGAGACTCCTGGGGCAACCTGGAGAGGATTCGTGCACCAGGAGATGCCCGATCTATAGCAACATGGGTAAAGCACTTAGGATTGGAGCCACAGGGGAATGGACATCGATATGAACAAACGCAAAACACACACAGAGGAAACGTGCCCCATCAGAGGTCCAATATATCGGAACACATTTCAAACACACAAGATTGGAGTCACAGGGGAAGGGAACCCTATAGGACGATACGTGAAACACAAAAAAGA
The DNA here is from genome assembly GCA_963575745.1 of Prorocentrum cordatum. NCBI lineage: Eukaryota > Dinophyceae > Prorocentrales > Prorocentraceae > Prorocentrum > Prorocentrum cordatum. The sequence continues at coordinate 301,836 of CAUYUJ010009347.1, read as the reverse complement.
ATCGCGTTCCAAGAGAAGCCCAATCTATAGAAACGATTCGAGCCACTCCTGTGGCCTCCTGAGGTTTCCTGGAGCCTCTTGGGGGCTCCTGGTGCCTCCTGGGGCATCCTGCGGCCTCCTGGGGCTTCACGGGGGGGTCCTGGGGCCTCCTGGGGCCTCCCGGGGCCTCCTGGTGCCTCCCGGGGCCTCCTGGGAATTCATGGGGCCCCCTGTGGCCTCCTGGAGCTCACTGGGGCCTCATGGTGAGGATTCGTGCCCCAGGAGAGGCCCAATCAATAGGGACACATGTAAAACACCTCAGATGGGAGCCACAAGAAAGGGTAATACATACGAACACACGTCAACATCAAGCATTCGTGTCCCAGGAAAGGCCATATCTATGAGAACAAACGTACAACACCGAGGGTTGGAGCGAGGGGGGGCACTCTACAAGGACCTGCGCGCTAACAAACAGCCCAAGACATCCTCGCAATCTGGCCCCCCCTTGCGACGCGAAGACCAGCGCCTCACCCGAGAAAACCTTAGAATCTGCTCTGAACGCAGACAACATTGGCAATCAATACAAGCAAACCGCCAACGAAGTCCTCGCAATATGGGACTCCTGGCGTGCGAAAACCAGCGCCTCGCCCGAGACATCCTCAAAATCTGCTCCGAAAATGGAAGGCGTTGAGTGCGCAAACAAACAAACCGCTCAAGACATCCCCGCAATCGAAGCTCGAACTGGGCCGTGAGATGTCCCCTGATGCCCCCCTGAGCGCGTGCTGAAACCAGCGCCTCGCCCGAGGCATCCTCAACATGTGCTCCGGAAGCGGAGGATAGCGAGGGCGCAAACAGGCAAACCGCTCGAAACATCCCTCCATCTGGTCGCGAACGGCCCGTGAGATACCCCCATGGCGCCCCCCCGTGGGGTGCGAAAACCAGCGCCTCGCCCGAATCATCTTCAACATGTGCTCCATCAGCATCATCATCATCATCATCATCATCATCATCATCATCATCATCATCATCATCATCAGCAGCATCACCATCATCATCATCATGATCAACATGATCACCATCATCATAAGCATAATCACCACCACCATCATCATCATCACCATCATCATCACCATCATCATCAGCATCATCTCCATGGTTCCTCGGGCCCGTACTGACTGGCTGGAGGCGATCTCCAATCGCCAGTGGCCGTCACACCCGCGCGGCGGGGCGCAGACACAACAGGGTGTTCCGGACCATCGGGCAGCCGTTGCGTCTGCAACGCGCGTTTGCGGCTCCCCGCCAAAGCTCACAGCATCGGGTGATCATGTGTATTCACACCACTGCGACCACAAATCACCATCTTGCTGCACCAGATCAGGCCCTTGAGCAACGTCGGCGCAGGCTTTCACGTCCATCTACATCCTCTTGGGCTCCGCGTGTCCCTCGAACGTCGGCGGCCCGCCGCCAAGCAGTCCACAGGCTCGGTCTATCCACGTGGCGCCTTTCGACCTCTTCCTCTTCCGCGAGCTCGCTGGGATATGATATTTGGTGGACAAATCACCTCTGCCGCGGCAGCGTTGCACACCTTCATCGCGGTCCTCTGGCACATCAAAATGGTGATCATCCTTATTTGTTTCAGTCAGGCTCGGGCCTACAACAACAAGAACTGACCGCACCTGGGTCTGGCGCCCCCACCGTGCCAGCAGCGTCGCGTGATACACCTCGAGGTTTCTGTTGCACAGACTCCAAGTTGGCACCAGCGCTATGTGTCATATTGTTGTTATAATTGTTGTGGCTTCTCGGGGTGCCCCATTGATGGCATTTCATCAAACAGCGTTTCATCGGGGATTGCGTCGCTGAGTGCCTAATATTGGGATGCTTCGTCGTGGCGTGCCTCATTGCGCGCTTCATGGGAATGCATCGACATTGGGTACATCACCCTCGCGGGCCTTTCGCGAAGTCCACACTTCTTCATCCTCACAAGGGTGCTCGCAGTGTTCGTTGGGCTCTTCCTCAAGAGGCTCGGGCAAGTCTTCATATCGTTCGTTGCCGGGGCCAACAATGGTTTTGAATTGCTCCACTCGCGGAAGTCTTCGTAGTGTATTCACGAGAGGCTTCTCGGAGTTGTGATTCATGGTGTTGCGTTTGCGCGGGTACGAATGTTCATCATCGAGGCGTGCTTCATCACCGAAGTGCGCTTCGCGGAAATGTGCTTCGAGGGGGTGCATTTCATTATCCAAGCATGCTTCTCGGAGGCATCAATCTCGCAGTGTGCTTCACAGAGGCGTGTTTCAGAATGGAGGCGGGCTGCGTCGTGGAAGCGAACTTCCTCAGGGCAGCGTGCTTCATCGAAACGTGACTCACAGAGGCGTTTTTCACGGAGGCGCGCCCGAAGGAAGCGTGCTTTATGGAAGCGTGCATCGCCGAGGTGTGCGTCACGGAGGCGTACATCATTGGCGAGGCGCGCTTCACGGAGGCGTGCTTCGCGGGTGGCTGTGCGTCACGGAGGCAGGCTTCATCACGAGGCGTGTTCCATCGGGGAGGCCCTCTTCACGGAGTCCATCGTCATCGTGAAGACGTGCTTCGCGCAGGCGGACTTCATCGGCGTGCCCCTCCTTTCTTGGGCGATGGCGCCCGAGGGTCATCACATCAATGGCTCCTCGGGTCCGTAGTGCCTGGTTGGAGTTGACTTCGCGTTCAAGGGTGCGGGGTCCATGTTGGCGTCCCATTTCAGCAGCGGCAGCAGCAGGAACACCAGGAGCCGTCTTTGCGGTCGGAGGCCGCGGTGGCCGCGCTCTCGGCGGCGAAGCGGGCCCACATTGTCGCTTACCTCAGAGAGGCGTGCCGTGCTTCAGCACGGAGGCGTGCTTCATCGCCGAGGCATGCTCCACTGAGGCGCACTTCATAATGAGGTTTGCTTCATCCTGCAGGCGCGTTCCATGGTGGGGTGCGCCATGGAAACATCCTTCATGATCATGGAAGTGTGCTTCATCACTGGGGCGTGCTTTACGGAAGCGTCTTTCAAGGAGGTATACTTCATTGTCCACGTGTGCGTCGCGGACGCGTGCTTAATCATCGAGTGTGCTTTACGGAGGCCAGCTTAATCATGAAGGCGAGATTCATCATGGAGGCAAACTTCCTCAGAGAGGCGTACTTCAGCGCAGCGTGCTTCACGGAGGCGTTCTTCACGGAGGCGTGCCTAAAGAGGAGGCGTGCCTCATGGCAGCGAGCTTCACCGAGGTGTGTTCCACGGAGGTGTGCGCCATCGGGGAGGCGTGCTTCACGGAGCCGCGCTTCGAAGATGATTGTACTTCGCGGAGGTCTGCTTCATCATGGAGGCGTGCTTTACAGAAGCGTGTTTCGTTGGCGTGTCCCTCCTTCCCTGGGTGTTGACATATGCAAGGTTAACATCTCCATTGTTCCTCGGGTCCGTACTGCCTGGCTGGAGGCGCTCTCCAGTCACCGGCTGCCGTGACGCCCGCGCGGCGGGGTGCAGACAGAACAGGGTGTGTCGGAACATCGGGCAGCCGTTGCGTGTGCAGCACGCGTTTGCGGCTCCCCGCAAAAGCCCATGGCATCGGGTGATCATGTGCATTCACACTACTGCGACCACAAATCCCCATCACCAGCACCATCATCATCATCGCCAGCATCATCATCATCATCATCATCATCATCATCATCATCATCAGCATCATCATCATCATCATCAGCATCAGCATCATCAGCAGCAGCAGCATCAGCATCATCATCGCCATCATCATCATCATCATCATCATCATCATCAGCAGCAGCATCAGCATCATCATCAGCATCAGCATCAGCATCATCAGCATCAGCATCAGCATCATCATTGTCACTATCAGCATCAGCATCCTCATCCTCATCATCATCAGCAGTAGCAGCAGCATCGTCAGCATCGTCAGCACCATCTGCATCATCACCATCATCATGAGCATCCTCATCCTAATCATCAGAATCATCAGCATCAGCAACATTATCAGCATCAGCATCATCATGCTCGTCAGCATCAACATCACCACCACCATCATCATCAGCATCATCGACGTCATCAGCATCACCAGCATCCTCATTATCACTATCAGCATCCGCATCAGCATCCTCATCCTCATCATCAGCAGTAGCAGCAGCATCGTCAGCATCGTCAGCATCAACAGCATCATCAGCATCAGCATCAGCAGCATCATCAGCATCACCGTCATCATCATCAGCAACATCATCACCATCACCAGCATAATCCTCATCCTCATCATCATCATCCTCAGAAGCAGCATCACCATCGTCAGCATAAGAATCATCAGCATCAGCATCACCACCATCATCATCAGCAGCAGCATCCTCAGCATCATCAAGGTCAGCATCGCCACCATCATAGAATAACCTGAGTAGTTTAGGAGAAGAAGGACGAAGAGGAGGAAGTGGGTATTCGTGCGTGCGTGCTCGGCGCGGCCGGAGCAAGAACAAGAACCTCATCCGTAAGAGACGGGGAGATAGAACTGAATACGGGTCAGTCTGAGTATCCTGTGTACGCGGAAACAGCATGGAGGGGGAATGAGGAGGTGAAGAAGCGGAGGCGTGGCACTTAACGGCAATAATCCCATACTAAACTGCGGTGGAAAATGCGCTCGAAAGAAAACCGCACCGACCGCGCTCCTCGCCGGGACGCTCCATGCCATGCCGGACTGCGACCTGGCCGCAGTGCGTGGCAAGAGCATAAAGAGCACGAGCACTTGAGCTTCCTCCTTCCCCTGGTCTTCCTCATTCTCCCCCTCTCGATGTCTTATCCCCAAGCTTTAGAGGGCCAGTCGATGCCCTTAGCAAACGCATGTTTAATGCTTCCAGGAGTGCGAGAGCAACGACAGAAAGGAGGCACTCGCAATTAGCGATGCGAGGACAGCAACACGCCTCACACAAACAAGCCGATGACCGAGAGTCAGCACCAAGATTCGACAAGTGTCAAGGCCAATGCCGAACCAACGGGGATCGCTTTCACCCATTACCCCACCGAAGCGGGATATCTCGAAAACACAACTCACCAGTCAACTCCCCCCCATGGTCCCTCTGAAGCCGACTTCCCAACCTTCTTTCTTGTAGTCCCACCAGCCCTCGGGGCGCAGGTGATCTGCAGCGCTTCCTCTTCCATCCTCCCTCGGCCCCATCGGGGAGGGAAATATCACTGCTCCTGGTTAAGATCCGCCGCCGTGCCGCTGGGTACGGAGAGGGCGTCCTCAGGTCCGTGGCCTCATCCCCTGAGCCTCCATCCTCGATCCTGAGGGCTCTCGAGGGGCCCAGACCCCGAATTCGCAAATCTCCGTGGGCTTGCCGCGTGCCCCCCTGGGCTTGCCCTGCATCTGCCCGCGTGACCTTTGGGGCCCAGCTCCAAGCCGGGCCAAGAGAGCTTCAGAATTCTCCCAAGATGGCAAGATCGCTCCAAGACGCCCAAGGTGGCCTGCACACGGCCAAACAAAAACTCAAAGACGCCCACAAGATGGTCCCAAGACGGCCCAAGGAGCCTCCAAGAGGGCCCAAAAACGGGTCCCAAGACGACCCAAGAGGCGCCCAAGACGGCCCAAGAGGCACCAGTGACGGCTCCAAGAGGGGGCCCAGATGGGGGACCCAAACCTACATTTCGAGCCCTCGGCCCCGAGGGGCCCCCAGGAGACCCCAAGAGGCCCCCAAAAGGCCCCCAAGAGGCCACACAACTGCCCCCACGAGGACTCCGAAGAGACCCCGAGCAGCATCCCTGGGAGCTCCAGGCCCAGTGGCGGGATGGGCCGAAGGCCATCAGATCCGCCGATCCCTGTGGTCTTGTCACAGGGCTGCCCAGCGTGCTAAACGCTACCGCGCTTGGCTTTCGTTATTTATCGAAGACGCCTACGGCGAATCACCGCCGCACCCTGCCTTTTTGGAAACGCCTATGTGGCCAGAGGCCTGCCAAGATATCGGACCATGTGTTCCCCGAATCGGTTTGGAAAGCGTTCGGGGAACACGGTGGGAGAGGCTGGGCCGACTTGGGCCTTTCTTAGGGTGCTCCAGGGCCGTCTCGGAGGCCATATTGAGCGTCTTGGGGGCCTCTTGGTCCGTCTTGGGGTCCTCTTGGGGCTGCCTTGGGGGCCTCTTGGGCCGTTCTGGGGCCATACTGGAAACCTCTTGGGCGATCTTTGGGAGTTCTTGGGCCGTCTCGGGCGGTCGGCAGGCCGAAAAGAAGCAACTGTCCAAATCCTTCCAAAATTTTAGGAAATCAATGGTTTTGGCCTTTTCGGGCCTTCCTGGAGGCCCTCTTGGAGGCCTCTTGGGCCGCCTTTGGACATCTTAGGGCCATCTTCGGCCGTCTTGGTGGGCTCCTGGAACGTCTGACGCCGTCGGAAGCCGTTTGGGGCGCCTCTCTGGGCCGACTTGGGGCCCTCTTGGAATGCTCCAGGGCCGTCTTGGAGGCCATCTAAGGCGTCGTAAAGGCCTCGTGGGCCGTCTTGGGGGCCTCTTTGGGGGCCGTCTTGGGGGCCTCTTGGGCCGTTCTGGGGTCATCTTAGAGGCCTCTTGGGCGATCGTTGGGCGATCTTTGGGGGCTCTTGGGCCGTGTCGGGCGGTCGGCAGGCCGAAAAGAAGCAAATGTCAAAATCCTTCCAAAACTTTGAGAAAATCAATGGTTGTGGCCTTTTCGGGCCTTCCTGGAGGCCCTCTTGGAGGCCTCTTGGGCCTTCTTGGGCCAACTTCGAACCAACTTCGGCCATCTTGGTGGGTTCCTGGCCCGTCTGGCGCCGTCGGGAGCCGTCTTTGGGGCCTCTCTGAACCGGCTTGGGGCCCTCTTGGGGCGCTTTGGGGCCGTCTTGGAGGCCATCATGGGCGTCTTGGAGGCCTCTTGGCCCGTCTTTGTGCCGTCTTGGGGCCGTTTTGGGGGCCTCTTGGGCCGTCATGGGGCCATCTCGGAGGCCTCGTGGTTGATCTTTTTTTTCTCCTCGAAACACCCACCAGCGGATCCTGAGCGCGAACTGACTTGTGCAGCTCCTTAGCAAAACCGAAATCAGGACGAAAAGAACTCAGCTGCGGTCGGAATTGAAATCTGTGTGTTTTCCTCGGAGTCTCCCCCCCAGCGGATCCTGAGCACGGGCTGACTTGTGCAGCTTCGGGCGAATGGGATCAGAAGGAGGAAAACTCAGCTGTAGACGGACCGCGCCACAACTGCTGCCGCTGTGGTCGTTGGTTCCTGTTCAAGCCGCGCGGCACGGAGTCCCTCGCGGCGCGCTTACGGCACCGCTGTATGTTCGGTTCTGCACACGAACATAGGACGGTTCCAGACTATCAAACGAGTATTTCCATGCAGTGCATGCGGCACACCCCATCTTTATAGCGCAAGCTGGTGCCACGTTTCTGTACCCCCGGATGCAGTTAGCGGTTGTAACACGCATTCCGGCAAACGTTGTTAGCAGGAAAGCAAGCTGGCGCCATTCGAACATGGGATGGTGTAAACAATCCAGCCCGCTGCTCGCTCTAGACAAACATGTCAGCGGAGGCGTCCACGGCCGCCACATTGATCAACCACAAGCTCATCACCCCTGTGTGGTAGGCCGTCGCGTTATACACTGCACGGGTGCGCATCTTATGATCACGCCTGAAGCGCCGCACCCTGCCGCCACCCCAAGAACACGGCGTCAGGCCTGTCATGTAGCCCTTCTCGTTGCCCGGCTCGTCGCCAGTGCCATACATGACCCCGCCACTGTTGTCCGGCATGCGGTGGACCTCACAGAGCGTCTCGTTGGTCTCGTGGTCAACGAGCTCGATGGAATTGCCAGCCCAGTGAAGGTGTGGCGCCGCAAAGACCAAATCCACGAGGTCAGAACCCCAGGGCCTGGCCTTTGGCCATCGGTCAAAAAACGCAAGAGGCTGGACACTCTCTGCAATGAAAACACACTGATCTGGGGGAGTGCCCTCAGCACACGGCACAACGTCATGTTCAATATTCGTTTCACCTATCCCTGAGCTTGTGACGTCGCAGCATGCTGCATTCTCCATCTTCTTGGTAGAAGCGTTGGTATCTTCATAGTAGAAGGTGAACTTCATGTAGACCTCGTCAACAAATTTCTCTGCGCAATTCGGTGACGCGCACTCCTTGTCCGTGTCAACGACGAACATGCCGTGTTCACAACAACGCCAGCCACCCTTGTAAGTGGAGAGGTGGCACGAAGGGTTGCCAGTTGCATTGAACTCTTTGCTGCAATGGATGGGCGGATCTGCAACTTTCCCGTCGATCGTGCCTGCGACTGGATCGATCTTGCGCTGCGGAGTGCACGGGCACTCGAGCAACTGTGAAACTGCTGGAGCACCATCCATGGTCGAGTTGTCAGCGAGGTTCGTATTGATGATATGCAGCGTAGGCGCCCACGTTTCGGGCCTGCGCACCACGAGGCGGTACGGAGCCTCGAAGCGCTGCGGGTTGTGCCGGTACTCGGCCCCAGCAGCGCTGCCAAAAGAGACCAGGTTGTGGTCCGGCTTCGCCCCTGCCGCCGCAGCGTGCTTGTGGAAGGCATGCGCACCAGCACCGGTCATCCCGTGGCATCCCGTGATCTTGTGCGCGGAGTGCTCCTTGCCGGCGGCAAGGTTGATCAGCTCTCGCATCGAGTCCGCCTCCCCGAAGTACAGTATGTAATGGTGGAGGTAGTGGTCGCTCAGCTTGACAAGCGTCTCGCTGCCATTTGGGTGTTTTCGCACCATCTCTGGATCGAAGCCAGTGATCCCCATCGATGTATCACCTTTCGCGTAACGTGCGACGACGTCTGGTGGGAGTGGGAGACCTTTGCCAGAACCAACGTGCATCTTGTTGTGCACCTCGCCGTAACGCAAGCGCACGGGCTCAGTAACGACTGTAAAGCTCATCGTGCTGGCAGCCTGGCCTGCGAGACACACGTAGACTGCGAAGGCCAACGGAAGCCTCGCCGGGCACGACATGCTGGGCAGATTGATTGACCGAACACGTGGCGTCTGGAACGGGAAAGCCTTCCCAAGAGACAAACTCGAGCCAGTGGGGATTTGAGCCAAAATGGCAACGGAAGGCCTCGTGGTTGATCTTGGGGCGATCTTGGGGGCCTCTTGGGCCGTCTTGAGCCGTCGAAGGCCGAAAAGAAGCAAATGTCAAAATCCTTCAAAGCACTACGGATAATCAATGATTTTGGCCTCTTCGGGCCCTCTTTGAGGATTGGAGACCTCTTGGGTCGTCTTGGGTCGTCTTGGAGGCCTCTTGGGCGAACGTGGAGGTATCTTGGACTCTCTTGGGCCATCTTGGGGGCCGTCTTGGACCATCTTGGGCGGACTTGGAGGCCATTTTGGACCATCTTGGAGGCCACCTTGGGCCAACATGACCATATTGGAGGCCATCTTGGGCCATCTTGGAGGGTTTTTTCCCGGGATCGAGCTCCCGGGACCCCGGCGGGACGGGCCGAAGCCCCAGGGGGAGTTCTTTGGGGGAAGAAACAAACATCCCAGTGCGACCCTACCTAGGAGTTGGAGCCCCTAGGAAAGCAGCATTAGTAGTAACGGTAAAGCTAATCTAAAGCTAAGCTAAAGCTAAATCTAAGCTAAAGCTAAGCTACAGCTAAGCTAAAGCTAAGATACAGCTAAGCTAAAGCTAAGCTAAGCTAAAGCTAAGCTAAAGCTAAGCTAAGGCTAAGCTAAAGCTAAGATAAAGCCAAGCTAAAGCTAAACTAAAGCCACGCTAAAGCTAAGCTAAAGCTAAGCTAAAGCTAAGATAACGCTAAGCTAAAGCTAAGCTAAAGCTAAAGCTAAAGCATAAATTAACGCTAAAGTTAACGCTAAAGCTAAAGCTAAAGCTGAAGCTGAAGCTAAAGCTAGTGGGCGCAAATGGGGGAACCGCGGGGCGGGGACTGGGGGAACCGCCCGGGACGGCCTACACTGCCCGGCCCCTTTAAGCAAAACAAAGTATGAACCCTCTAGGCAGAGCCTAGGTAGGGAAAAAACGAAATCGTCTAGCACCCCAGGCACCCCTGCGATGAATCGACAGGGGGCGGGGGATCCAACAGAACTCCCCTAGGGGCTTCGGCCCGTCCTGCCGGCTACCCGGAAGGCCCTGAGAGGCCGCAAACAGTCAGCAAAAAGCTCTTCAAGTTGGAGCAAGATGGCCTCCAAGATGGCCACGTTGGCCCAAGATGGCCCAAGATGGTCCAAGATGGCCTCCAAGACGACCCAAGCCTCCAAAACGGTCCAAGACGGCCCAAGAGGCCCCCAAGAGGGCCTCCAGGAAGGCCCGAAGAGGCCAACATCATTGATTTTCCCTGGGTCTTTGAAAGAAGTTGGCAACTGTTGATGTTCTGCCTTCCGACGGCCCGAGACGGCCCAAGAGCCCACAAAGATCGCCCCAAGATCGCCCAAGATGACCTCCAAGATGGCCCCAGAACGGCCCAAGAGGCCCCCAAGGCCCAAGACCGCCCCAGAAAGGCCCCAAGACGCCCAAGATGGCCTCCAAGACGGCCCTGGAGCATCCCAAGAGGGCCCCCAGTCGGCCCAGAGAGGCCCCCAAGACAGCTTCCGACGGCGTCAGACGGGCCAGGAGCCCACCAGGACGGCCCAAGATGGCTCTAAGATGGCCCAAGACGGCCCAAGAGGCCCCAAGAGGTCTTCAAGACGGCCTAAGAGGCCTCCAAGAGGGCCTCAAGGAAGGCCCGAAGAGGCCAACATCATTGATTTTCCCTGGGCCTTTGAAGGAAGTTGGCATTTCTATATTGTCGGCCTTCCGACGGCCCGAGACGGCCCAAGAGCCCCAAAAGATCGCCGAAGTGGCCTCCAGGATGGCCCCAGGACGGCCCAAGAGGCCCCCAAGACGGCCCCAAGAAGGCCCCCAGACGACAAGAGGTCCCCAAGACGCCGAAGGTGGCCTCCAGGACGGCCCTGGAGCACCCCTGGAGGGTTTCAAGTCGGCCCAGAAAGGCCCCCAAAACGGCTTCAGACGGCGTCAGACGGGCCAGGAATGCCCTGAGACGGCCAAAGGCACCCGAAAAGCCCCCAAAGGCCCCCAAGAGGCCCATGGAGGCCCCCCCCAAGATGCCTCCAAGAGGCTCCCAGGAAACTCCCGGGGCCCGGGAGGCCCCAAGAGTGCCCCCAGAGGCTGCCAAGATGTCCCCTCTTCCTCCTCTTCCTCCTCCTCCTCCTCCTCCTCCTCCTCCTTCTCCTTCTCCTCCTCTTCCTCCTGATCTTCCCCGCCATCCTCCCCCAAGTGTTCTCCGAAGGGTTTCCACAATGGTTGTAGGAACACATGGTCCGATAGCTTGGCAGAGCTCTTGCCACAACGCTCGGCCACATGGGCGAAATCAAAAGGCAGGGGGCGGCGGTGATTCGCCGCAGGCGTCTTCGATCAGCCGCCCCCTGTTGATTCATCACAAGGGTGCCTGGCGTGCTGGATTTCTTAGGTCTGGTGTTGGCTCTTTTCTGAACGAACTCTCCCCTGGGCCTCCAATCCGTGCCACCAGCCCCCTGGAAAGGCCTGCAAAGGAGCACAACGTGACGTGCGCAGAACTCTGGTTCAAAAACGGGCGTTTTGCTTGAGACACCCTCAAGCAATCGCGATGTCGGAGGTCCCAGCCCAAAATGTCTTAGGATACACATGAACGATTCGCGTGAGACATCCTCGAAACATGGAGGGGGTGAAATCGATTGCCTCAACTTCGGATCTTCACAAACGGCCGTTTCGCCAAGACATTCCGAAACGAACCGCCTGCTATCAAAGAGCCGATCGAAAACCAACTCCACGATGGCTCAAGGTGCGAACATGTTGAAGGTTTTGAAAACACGTGTGCTCAAATCAAGCGTTTCGCTGGAGACGTCCCCTCAGACTTGCCTTCGGGAGCGCTCTCGGGTGACCTGCAAGATGGTCTCTTCCTCCTCGCCATCGTCCTCCTCCTTCCCTTCCTCCTCCTCCTCCTCCTCCTCCTTCACCTCTTCTCGTCATCCTCCTCGTCTCTCCTCCCCCCTCCTCTTCCTCCTCCTCCTCCTCCTCCTCCTCCTCTTCCTCCTCCTCCTCCTCCTCCTCCTCCTCCTCCTCCTCCTCCTCCTCCTCCTCCCTCCTCCTCCTCCTCCTCCCTCCTCCTCCCTCCTCCTCCTCTCCTCCCTCCTCCTCCCTCCTCCTCCTCTCCTCCCTCCTCCTCCTCCTCCTCCTCCTCCTCTCCTCCTCCTCCTCCTCATCCTCCTCCTTCCCTTCTTCTCGTCATCCTCCTCCTCTCTCCTCCCACTCCTCCTCCTCCTCCTGCTCCTCGCACGCGCGTTCTTCCAATGCCTCACTGACCAACTCGGGGAACACATCGTAAATGTGGGTCGGTGATCAGTTCGAAATGCTTTCGGGTGACCTCCCAGATGACCTAGGAAGTAAAACAGTTGAAACCCATGGCAGTTTCATACATGTGTACGAACGTAGGCGGCTCGATAGAGGCATTCTCCCAACATTGCCTCCGGGAGCGCTCTCGGATGACCGCCGAGTGGGCCGAGAAGTGCACACAGTTATCTGAAAACTAGCCTGACGAAAGACCCAACCATACGTAGTTGTGAATACCGCAATTGTGGATACATTGTTCGGTGGCGCCCCCGGGCCACGAAACGAGTGAGGGGTGTGCCGAAATGGAGGGGGTGGAACCGCATGCGAGCGCAGCCACTGGGGCGCTCGGTGGAGCTCCCTATGGAGCCACGAAACGTGTGAGGGGTGTGCCAGAATGGGGGGTGGAACCGCATGCGGGCGCAGCCACTGGGGCCTTCGGTGGAGCTCCCTATGGGGCCACGAAACGTGTGAGGGGTGTGCCAGAATGGGGGGTGGAACCGCATGCGGGCGCAGCCACTGGGGCCTTCGGTGGAGCTCCCTATGGGGCCACGAAACGTGTGAGGGGTGTGCCAGAATGGGGGGTGGAACCGCATGCGGGCGCAGCCACTGGGGCCTTCGGTGGAGCTCCCTATGGGGCCACGAAACGTGTGAGGGGTGTGCCAGAATGGGGGGTGGAACCGCATGCGGGCGCAGCCACTGGGGCCTTCGGTGGAGCTCCCTATGGGGCCACGAAACGTGTGAGGGGTGTGCCAGAATGGGGGGTGGAACCGCATGCGGGCGCAGCCACTGGGGCCTTCGGTGGAGCTCCCTATGGGGCCACGAAACGTGTGAGGGGTGTGCCAGAATGGGGGTGGAACCGCATGCGGGCGCAGCCACTGGGGCCTTCGGTGGAGCTCCCTATGGGGCCACGAAACGTGTGAGGGGTGTGCCAGAATGGGGGGTGGAACCGCATGCGGGCGCAGCCACTGGGGCCTTCGGTGGAGCTCCCTATGGGGCCACGAAACGTGTGAGGGGTGTGCCAGAATGGGGGGTGGAACCGCATGCGGGCGCAGCCACTGGGGCCTTCGGTGGAGCTCCCTATGGGGCCACGAAACGTGTGAGGGGTGTGCCAGAATGGGGGGTGGAACCGCATGCGGGCGCAGCCACTGGGGCCTTCGGTGGAGCTCCCTATGGGGCCACGAAACGTGTGAGGGGTGTGCCAGAATGGGGGGTGGAACCGCATGCGGGCGCAGCCACTGGGGCCTTCGGTGGAGCTCCCTATGGGGCCACGAAACGTGTGAGGGGTGTGCCAGAATGGGGGGTGGAACCGCATGCGGGCGCAGCCACTGGGGCCTTCGGTGGAGCTCCCTATGGGGCCACGAAACGTGTGAGGGGTGTGCCAGAATGGGGGGTGGAACCGCATGCGGGCGCAGCCACTGGGGCCTTCGGTGGAGCTCCCTATGGGGCCACGAAACGTGTGAGGGGTGTGCCAGAATGGGGGGTGGAACCGCATGCGGGCGCAGCCACTGGGGCCTTCGGTGGAGCTCCCTATGGGGCCACGAAACGTGTGAGGGGTGTGCCAGAATGGGGGGTGGAACCGCATGCGGGCGCAGCCACTGGGGCCTTCGGTGGAGCTCCCTATGGGGCCACGAAACGTGTGAGGGGTGTGCCAGAATGGGGGGTGGAACCGCATGCGGGCGCAGCCACTGGGGCCTTCGGTGGAGCTCCCTATGGGGCCACGAGCTCCCTATGGGGCCACGTGTGAGGGGTGTGCCAGAATGGGGGGTGGAACCGCATGCGGGCGCAGCCACTGGGGCCTTCGGTGGAGCTCCCTATGGGGCCACGAAACGTGTGAGGGGTGTGCCAGAACGGGTGTGGGAGGGGGAGGAGGGGGGAGGAAGGGGAGGAGGAGGAGGGAGGGGGCAGCGGGAGGAAGGAAGGAGACGCGGGGCACCGTCTCTTCAAAACGAGGACCCAACACCACAGGATGGTTGGGAACAACAAAAAACTTGAGGGTTGTTGGAGCTTGTGCTCAAATTTGAACGTCCCGCCGGAGAACTCTCAACATTGCCTTCAGGAGCGCTCTCGGACGACGTCCAAGATGGACTCTTCCTCCCCAACATTATTATCCTTCCCTTCCTCCTCCTCCTCCTCCTCCTCCTCCTTCCACTCGGTTCCTCGTTCTCCTCTCCCGCCTCCTCCCACTTGTCCAAATGCTCTGTCTCCCACGCTCGTTCCCCCAATGCCCCGCTCGCTCACTTGGGGAATGCACGGTCTGATATCTACGCCACGACCGAGCCCATGAGTTCTGTCGAAGTTCGTTCCGACAAAGGATGCCAGGCGCAGTCGGTAGCTGGCGTGGTTTCGGTGAACAATTGAAAAAGGCGGAGCTGGTTTGCACCCCTCACACGCTCCGTGGCACCATAGGGAGCTCCACCGAAGGCCCCAGTGGCAGCGCCCGCATGCAGTTCCACTCTCAATGTCGGTACAACCCGTTACACGCTTCGTGGGCCCATAGGGAGCTCTGCCTACGGCTCCAGTGGCAGCGCCCGCATGAGGCTCGATCCTCCATTTCGGTGCACCCTCACACAGCTCGTGGCCCCACAGGGAGCTCCACCGAAGGCCCCAGCGGCAGCGCCCGCATGCGGTTCCACCCGCATTTGGGTGCACCCCTCACACGGTTCATGGCCCCACATGGAGCTCCACCGAAGGCCACAGTGGCAGGGTCCGCATGCGGTTCCACCCTCCATTTCGGCAGACCCCTCGAACGTGTCGTGGCCCCAACAGGGAGCTCCACGGAAGGCCCCAGTGGCAGCGCCCGCATGCGGTTCCACCCTCCAGTTCGGCGAATCCTTCGCACGGTTCGTGATCCCATAGGAAGCTCCGCAAAGGCCCCAGCGGCAACGCCCGCACGCGGTTCCACACCCCTTTCGGTGCAATCGAGACCCTCATCCTTCCTTGGGCAGCCTGGCCAATTTAGTACAGATCCGTTTGTGTCATATCTAGGCAACGGATTGTCAGTACTCAGTACCGAGATGAGCGAAGTCTGGGGCGCAGGTGGTGCAGGACGGAGCTCGACGGCTGCTGCATTTGAGCACAGCTTGTATGCGGAGACGGCCTCGTTGCTTGGGTGGCATACTGCCACGGCGGCGGTCGACGCTGACGACCTCACGATACAGTGGGTGGGGGAGCGGGTGGACGGGGTGGGGGGTTAAGAACCTCTGGAATGCCCTGGAAAAGTTTAAGGCTGATGTGATGCAGTTAGGGATCGTACTTCAGGACTCAGCGTCGGGCAAGTCAGCGCATGTTGCTGGCAGCCGCGCGGTCCGTCAAGCCTCTCGCCGTTGGGCGGGGGTGGCTAGACTCGACGTGAAGCGCAACATGCGCAACCTGGGACATGAGCTGTCAGAACGAGATCAGAGAAGACCGATCACTAGAGCCCGACTGGCTAAGCTCAGGGTCCGAATGCGTAGAACGTTCCCCCTGCGTAAGGCTGTAGGGACTAAGATGTCGCGTCTCTGGAGGACGGGTTTGCTCCCTGGGGCTAGCCATTGCTGTGGAGTGTCGGGCACTACTGACACCGAGCTCCGTGGGCTCCGAGCTGCTGCGGGGGCTCTCGTGGGTGTCAAGGGTCGTGGGTGGTACATTACGGTCTACCTTGCGACACAGCCCACCCTTGGTACGATCCGATGTTTGAGGCTACCCTGGGCCCCTTAAAGCACTATGCTCATGTGGTGTGGATGCAGACGGTGTCGCTCGGAATGCTTGAGCGGGCTTGGAGGGCCCGTGCTGACAAGCGAGCAGAGGCTTTCACGTGGACGCACGCGTCAGGGCCCATGGCGGTCGTTTGCCTGTCGTTGATGAGGATCGGTTGGTCGATGGAGTCGTCGGTTTTGGTTCGGTCTGACCTCGGAGAGGTTTTCTCTCTAATGCATATCGACCATCATCAGATGGTCAGCTGCTGCGTGCAGGCATCCAGAGGTGGCACATGCGTAGGATATTGCCCAATTTTCCTGATTTCCCTGGCGGTTGTGAGTTGTGGCCCGCGGGATCCGAGCTTCGGTTGGGCCCAAAGGGGCCGCGCTCAAGGCTACAAAGTCAGCTGGGATCGTTCGATCCTTGTGGGCCAACATCTGGTGGCAGAAAGATCGTTGACATACTGCAGGGTACGTGTCTGATCCAAAGTGTAGGGGTACGGTGTACCATGCGAGTCTGGTGGCCATATCCTCTTGGAGCGGTCTGCGCTGCGGGAGACGCTTCTCGAAGGAGAAGAAGAGGTGCCCATCACCGAGGTTCAGGTTAAAATTCGGGCGCCGAGGGGTTTCAAATCCGCACAATTTGGGGCTCTCGGTGGGCATGCCATTGCTGTCAGACCCTCGTGTACTGCCGCCCCGAGACCCACCGTGATTCTGGTGGGGCGACTGGACCACCCCTCCCAGGCTAGCGAGGCAACGTTGTTTTCACGGACGGCTCGAGGAGGTGGTCCAACCAGCCTGAAAATCGCAGCTGCGGATGGGTGTTCGACCAGATGTCTGATGCGGGGCTCCCGTTGCGCGCCTGCTATGGGCGGATCGCGGGGCCAAGCCAGACTGTCGGCGAGGCTGAGAGAGTGGCGATGCTGCGTGCCTTGCAAAAGCTACCGTCGGTGGAGATTGTAGTCACTGACCTCATCGGACTGGCCCAGGAGGCGCTCGAATGGAGTTCGGTCGCCACCAGTTCAGCAGGCAAGCATGCGGCTGCGTGGAGGCAGATCCACGCCGTGGTTGAGTCCAGGGGAGGAGCCCGCCCTTTCGTGCACTGGTGCCCCGCCCATAAGGACCTCGACGCAGGGCACCCTTTTTGCCATGTCCTGGGGGATGCCTGGGCCGATTTCTTTGCCAAACTGGGGGCCTCGTGTGATGCTGTCGGGCGCGGAACGGCTGATCTGTATAGGCTTGCCCGGAAGGAATCGCAAGAGTTTTCGAAGTCTTTGGCCTGGGCTGGGGGGCGCCTCATCGAGCTTGGGCTTCGTTCGTCGGAGTCGCCGTCGGAGGGGGCCAGACCGAGAGCCCCCCAGCCCGAGCTGCGCGCGCCTTTGGTCTCGATCGTGGGGCCTGGCGGTCACCATCTCTGGCACAGCAAGACCGGAGGGGAGTGGCGATGTCGGGAGTGTGGCACTTTCACCAGAACCGAGACTGGTCTCCGCTCTCTTGCCGCTGCTGCTGCCCGCTGCCGTCCTACGCCGTTCGACCTCTGGAAAGCGAGTGGAGTGTTTGGACGGGGCCCCGATGATTGGGTGCCGGTTGTGTCCGAGGGTACTCGTGCGGCGCTGGAGGCGGCCGACAGGCTGCCTGAGGAGCCTGCCCTGGGTCCCGAGGGCTCGGCGGAGGCCCCTGTGGGGCCTGGCGGTGGGGGCTCTTGGGGGTGCTGACCCCCACGGATGCAGAGCCTGGCCCTGTGGGGGAGGTGGGTTCTGCGTCGGGCGAGGGGTCGGCTTCGGCGCTGGTGGCTGATCGGGCCTCGGGGCTCGGGCCGTCGTGCGGTGGGGCCCCTTCGTCCTCCCTGGGACCTCGGGGGTCGGGGTCTGGGGGTCGGGACCCTGCGGCCTGGGCCCTGTTCCACGACCTTGGCCATCGGATGGCCGATGTCAACTGCGCTGCGTTCTGTGAACGCTGCGCCTGCCACGTCGGGGAGTCGGGTAAGGTGGTGGCCCTCAAGCGGCCCTGCAAGGGCCCCTCGGACCACCCCCCGACCCTAGCGATGCAGAAGCACCTATCAAGAGCATGCGGGAGGGCAAGCCACCGCGATAGTGGTTGGTTGTCAGCACCTCCACCTCCACTCTGGCTAGTCCGTCTCTCTCACACACACGTTTCATGGTCCCATAAGGGGCTCCACCTAAAGCTCCACTGGCAGCGCCCGCATGCGGTTCCACCTTCTACTTCCACGAACCCCTCGCACGTGTCGTGGCCCCATAATGAGCTCCACCTAAGGCCCCAGCGGCAGCGCGCCCGCATGGCGGGCCCGCCACATTTCGGCACACCCTTCACGCGCTTCGTGACCCCATAAAAAGATCCACCGGCGGCGAGACTCACAAAGACGGTACCCGCAACTGCATATGGTTAGGACCTTCCCCTTGTTTATTTTTTGGAGCAGGACTGGGGGAGGCGCCCGCATATTGCCTGCTGCGCGCAGGGCCAGCATTCCGGCCAAAGAACAATATAAGACACACTGCGAGGCAAAACTGATCATGCGCGGGCACCCCGCGATCACAATGCATCAGTTTTTGACTGGGACGTCGGTGATGCTGGCAGATTGCCTGCTGTGCGCAGGCCCGCCAAGCACTATGATGACCACCCCGCAACGACTGCGCAACGTTTCCCAATGTGTACTGCCACGCGCGCAGGCGCACCTGGCACACACTGCGCGTGCCCCGAACGTAGCGCACCTGGCGCGGCTGGAGCATGCGGCACACCTGGCTCACGTGGATCACGCGGCGCATCTGGCGCACCAGACGTGCCTGGCACGCGTGGGCCACAGGGGCGCACCTGGTGCGCCTGGCACGCGTGGCGCACCTCGCCCCAGAGTTACGCACATGGGAGCTGGTTCCCATGAACTGTCCATCCAAAGACGACCGCTGAACAGGCTGCGGCTCGGGTGCTACTTATGTGTTGAAGGCGGATGGGAGTGAGCGAGACGGCTTGCGCGGGCTGGAAAGTTGCCTTGACCCTTCCAAATACCCCCTCCCCTGGAGCTGGACGGGGCGCCCCGCGAGGTATCAGATATTCCGTTTTGTCCCACGATGGCCCCAAGGGCCATCAGAGAGTCGAAGGTGACTTCCAAGCTGGCTCAAGATTGCCCAATAAGGCTCCCAACATGTTCCAAGTGGTTCCACACCGCCCCAAGACTCCAAGTGGCCACGGAATCTCCCAAAGAAGCCACCAGGAGGTCGGAACCCGTCACAAATTTTCTGGGAAACAATGACGATTGCCTTCTCACCCTTTCGCTTTTGAAGGCCCTCCGAGACCTCAACCGAGGCCTCAAGATGGCTCCAAGATGGGCCAGGGGAACCCCCAGAGACGCCCAAGAAAACCCCCAAAAGGTCACCAAGAGGCCCCCAGCTGCCCTTAAGAGGCCCGCAGCGTTTCCCCCGAGGCACTCAAGACGCACCAAGAGGCCCCCGGGCCTGCCAAGCGGCCCCGCAGGTGCCACAAAGGAGCCCCAAGAAACTCTAAACCGATACCCGAAGAGACTCCGAGATGCATCCAGGAGTCCTCTGGTTTTCTGCTCGCCCTCCCCCACATCATCATCTGGATATTCCTCCTTGTCCCTCCTCACTCCGATTCCCCCCCCAGTCCGATTCCGCCCCAATTCCCCTGCTTTTGAAGTATGATTCCTCTCCGTTTGTTCCACGGCGTGCTCCTCCACACCCCTGATCAGGCCAACTTCCCCAGGCATGACGGTGATGAAAACATGATGCGGAGGATGATGGAGATGAAACGGATGCTGATGATGATGAAAAGGAGGAGGAGGATGGTGCTGATGGTGGTGACCATGACGTTGGCAATGACGGTGACGATGACGATGGCAAGGATGTTGGTGATGGTGATGACGACGCCGACGGCGATGACGTAAGTGATGGCGAAGACGACTATGATGACGTTAGTGGTGAAAGTGACGGTGACGATGACTACGACGATGACTATGATGGAGCTGAAAAGCAGATGACGATGACGAAAGTGGTGGTAGTGATGGTCGTGGTGATGCTGATGATGATGAAGATGTTGATGATGATGATGATGGTGATGATGGTGATGAACACGACGACGACGAGCGGGGCGACGGCGACGGGAGATATACGAGGAGGAAGAAGAGGAGAAGGATAGGGAATTAATGACATCAGTACCAAAGAAGGGAGAAGGATTGAGGGTGGAGGACAAAGGAAAACCGCAGAGGATTGAGGAGGGTGGAAAGAGGAGGGAGGAAACGGACGGGGGAGCAGCCGGAGGAGATGGGAGGGGCACTGTCGCGCGATCCGAAGGGGCACTGTCGAACTCCACGACGCATCGTCGGGATGTCCGCTGGGGTCCAGCGGCTTTGCGCTGAGTGTTAGGGGAATTTGATGGGCAAGGACCTCAATCCAACAATCCGTCAGGGTTTACTCTGACCTACTTGAATCAATATCAGCAGCCGCGCGCACGCTCGGCCCCCCCGCGCAGGGTTTCCGAACATCGGCGAAACAGACGCGCCGCCCGCGGCGAGGACCTTTCCTCGGCGGCACGGCGCAGAGAAGGCTGCGGGGGAAGGGCAGAGGAGGAGGCCCCAGGCGCCGAAGCACTCTCAGCACACCCACCAGACGACACAACGCACCTCAATCGATCTCGCGCCGCCATCGCCTCAGCGATGGCTCTTAGGGGCCCTTCTCTCCTCGGATGCAAACCGCGACGAAGTCGGCGGATGTCGCCCGCGTCGTTCGGGGCCATGCCCTTGCAGCCCTTCTTCAAATGTCGATCGTCGACCGTGACAAATTTGCCACGGCCGTCGCGCAGATGCATAAACCACTTGTCAAAATATGCGATCGAATGGGATTCGCGAATCCCGGGAGCACGCTTGCCGCCGCAGGCGGAGCCCGCTGAACCCCCCGAGGCGCGCGCCCCTCAGGGGCGGCACGCCCTGGGCAAGTGGTAGGGCCTGGCGCCATCTGATCACAAACTGTGCACGCCCAGGCTGGAGCAGCCTTCTCGATACGGTAGGCAGACACCGCCATGGCTCTAACAATGTGGTTGCGAGGCGGCCCCCTCTCGACGGCCACTCTCTCGCCTCTCTGGCCATGCTCTGTCCTCGCCGAGTTGGCCGGGGCGCGCCCCGCGCGGCGTCGCACCACGCTGGCCATCGCATCGGTTCGAGCCATCCCCCCCGAGCCCATAAATCAGCAACCGCGATGTCTGCAGCCATCTCTACAAGTTGGTCGGACACCAGCAGGCCTGGAGACTCGTCTGAATGCGAGGGGATTCACTGTACCTCTGCCTCGGGAGCGTCTGGCCCGAGACGCCGAGCCTCTCGGACCCCGGCCCGCAAATCCCCGCCGGTCCTAGCGGGGCTGGGAAACGGCAAGCGAGCCGCAGACAAGTGGTCGGCCACGATCAAAAAAGGCCTGGGACCTTTTCAAAAGCCAAACAAAACGCCGAGATCTCGGAGCGAGGGCGGCCCGGCGGGCTCTGAGCAGGGGTCTTGAAAGGGCGGCTTGCACGCTCCACTCCCCCGAGGACAACTCGAGGGAACAAATCGCTGAGCCGCGCCGGCGCCGTCTGGGGCCATCGGAAAACCCCCCTTTCTTAGGCGGGGCGAACAGGGCCATCCAGAAGGTGGGCCGTCGAAAGGGTGCATGGAACGGCTTTCGGGGAGGCGTTCCAAGATTTCTGGAACGCCTTTCCGCCCAGCGTTCGGAGCAGTTCGGTCGCCTCGGCCCACGGCCCGCTACCGCGTCGACATGGAGACACCTCGAAGCGGGATCAGGCCGCACGAGTGAAGCCAAATTGTCTGCGAGGGGCAGCCTTGGAATTGCTGTTCTGCCACCCTCTCTCCTTCTCGTCCTAGGTGTGCCCGTCGACCGCCGCGCCCTTTCTGTGGCGCCGAAGTGGCCACTTCGCCTGGTCTGCCCCGTGCACGCTCCCGTGCTGGCCCTCCCCCTGCCTCCGCCCACCGCGCAGCCCCTTGCCCCCTCCGCCGCCACCTCCCCTTTTCTCCCTTCACTCCCCTTTTCGCCCCGCGTCGTCGTCGTCGTCGTCGTCGTCGTCGTCGTCGCCCCGCGTCCCACACCAGTGTCGTTCAGCGCCTCACTGATGCTAGCCCGCTACTTACATCTGCCAACCGCGCCCATTTTCTCTCGCACTCTGCCTCCCTCATCCCTCCCCCCCCCCTCCCCCTCCCTTCCCCCAGCTCCCCTGTCCTATTTCGCCTTCCCCCGTCCCCTTCCCCTTCCCTCCCTCCATTTGCCCCTTTCTTCCAACCTCGTGCTCTCCCGCTCCCACCCCTCCCCATTCCCTCCGCCGCCAGCCCTTCCCGAACGCTGTTCCGGGAAGGCGCGCAGCCCTTCCCGAACGCTGTTCCGCGGAGGCCGAATGCAGGCCCCAAGTGGGCCATCCGTCCGGCTGATGCTCCGAGGCCCCAAGTGGGCCATCCACCCGGCTCCTGGAGGCCGCCCCCCCCGAGGCCCCAAGTGGGCCATCCATCCGGCTCATGCACGCCCCCGACCCTCGCACGCCCTGCGCGCAACCCCCTCGCCGCCCCCAGGCCCCAAGTGGGCCATCCACCCGGCTCATGGAACATCACACCGGGGCACCCAGTACCCCTGCACTGGTCCAGGGCCCCAAGTGGGCCATCCGTCCGGCTGATGCTCCGAGGCCCCAAGTGGGCCATCCACCCGGCTCATGGAACCCCTTCCCAGAGCTCCCTCGGAAAGGCGTTCCGCGCCTCGGGGGAAGGGTACTCGCGCGCCTGGCCGCCTTGGCTCCCGCGACCCAGGGCGCCCTTGCACCGATCCCAAACCACCCCGCCTCTCCCTCCCCTTCTCCTGCTCCCATGCCTCCCTCCATCCCTCCCTCCCGCCAGCATTCCTGCCCTCTCGCCCCGCACCTCGTCGTCCCTTTTCTCCCTTTTCGCCCCGCGTCGTCGTCGTCCTCCTCCTCCTCCTCCTCCTCCTCACATGTCCTCATCCTTCCGCCCCCCCTCCTTCCTCCTCCATCATCCTCCGCAATCCTGCTCCCGCCCTCCTCCCTCATCGTCCTCCATGCTCATCCTTATGAACCTCCTTTTCCTCCTCCTCCCTCATTCATCCCATTATCACCTCTCCCTCCTCCTCCTTCTCCTCCTTCTCCTCCTCCTCCCCTCCTCCTCCCCCTTTTTTTGACAACCCAACGTCGAGGCGAGTGCACCGCGTCTAGAAGGGCAGCAGTACAGGTGTGGAGGACACTGAGAAAACATGAAGGGAGAAGAGATCGAAAGCCAGTGGGACCATTAAATACGCAAGAGAAGTGGAGACAGTCGAGAGGGCCCAGGGCTGTCTAGCTGGCAGGAGCTGATTCCAGCAAAGATGGTTGAGGGACGAGGTGAAAGTGGACGGCCGAGCCATCCGCAATCCCAGCTGTGATTTCTCGCACCACCGCGCTTCCATCCACCCGATGAACGGCCCACTTGTTCACCCACCCCCTGGATGGCCCAGTTCGCCCCCTCCAACTTTCCAAGCCGTCGCCGCAACCCTCTAAACCCCCATCGCTTTCACGACGGGCCTCAAAATCCCCCCCCGGCCCCAGCCCCCGCCCCTCCAACCGCCCCTCCAACCGAACCTCGTCGAAGCGAAGGTTGGCGAGGCGAGCGGCGGGAAAGCCGCGCCGTCACGGGGCCGGCTCCGCCCTTGCTCGCGCCAAGGCCGCCGCTGTCAAGCTCCATTTTGCCGCGACCCTCGCGGCCGTTTTTTCTCGGAGGGGGGAATGCCCAGGTCCTGCGTTTCAGCGCCCCCCGAAAATCTGGGCACCCGGGGCAAGTTCCCGACGGCTAGCGCCCTTTCTCTGCAGCAGACCCTCGGCCACTGGCCGCCAGCGACGACGGCGACGTCGAGCGCCTGCATATCCAACGCGCCCTCGCCCTCGAACCGCTTCTAATCCAAGGCCACTGGCCGCAAGCCACCGCCCTCCTCAAGATTGCCCCCGTGCTCATGCTCGGTCGCCGTCGCCCAAGGGCCACGCCTCGGGCCCAGCCGCGCCCCCCAGCTCGGTTGGGAGTTCAGCCCGTTGCAAATGCCCGAGGCGAATCTCCCAATCTGAGAAGACCACCCATGGATCCGTGAATGATCTGGTAAAACCTGATAACGCTCGAAGCCCGCGGCCATTTGATCCCGCGAACCCTGTCGCCCAGAACCAGATGAACCGAGATCAGCGCCATGTTGCCCGAGCGCGCGTAGACGTTGAGTGGCGCGAAGCCTCTGAACGGGTCAAGTCCGCCCTCGCCGCAGGCCCCATTCCTCAGAGCGTCGTAGCCAGAACACAAAGGGGGGATTTGGCCAGGATGAACTCACCGCCCGCGGCGCCCTGCACCGAGGCGCTTGGCGGGAACCGCCGCCGTGCCCATCGACTTCCAGCTGTCCCTCGGTACCTCCTCACGCACCTGCTCGAGCATCTGTTTGCCGACGTGCGTCTCACACGCCATGATGCCGCCATTGGCCTTGCCTTCCTCGCCAATGCACTTGCGGGCCTTCGGGCCCCACGCAGTGATGTTAGAGAAGAAGATGCTCAAGCTGCCCGGAAGCACCACCAACTTGCGCAGCCACGCCAGCCGCACTCCTGCCCTTGTCCTGCGTCAGCGCCGATGTCGCGGCACCCGTCTTGGCTGCCTGCACCATCCTCGTAGCCTGCTGCTTGATCACTTATGTGAGTGTCGGTGGTTCTGCCGCGGAGACCCCGCTGGCCCGCCCGCCTCGTTCTCCGTTTCGCGCCTCTCTGCTGTCCTCTCCGCTGTGCCGTCGTTGGCCGTGCGATTATTCTTGGCATGCGCGCGCAGGCCGGCTTCCTCCTGCTTGAACTCCCTGAACAGCCTGAATTTGCCAGCCGCCGCCTGGAGCAGCTGGTCCAGAGCCCCCATGTCCGCTTTGGGTTTGATGAGTTTGGCCTCGCCTTCCTGCTCACACCCGTCGATGCCGTCGAAGAGGTCGCCCACTGGCGGTACTTCCCATTCGCTCTTCTGCGCCGTGGAGGGGATCACCGTCTCGTTATGGTATCCCGGCATCGCGCGATCATGCTCGAGCACCGCGCCCGCTGCGTCCTCGATGGCCCTGTCACTGTGGGAAAGGAGCACCAGAGCGCGTTCCTCCGCTGCCAGTAGGAGGCTGGCGGTGCTTTCGACCTCCAGCTGGCATTTGATGCGCTTGTTGCTCGCCTGTCGCAACTCGAGATTCTTGGACACTTCCTTCCTAGGAGCCTGCGCCGCCGCCGCCTCGACCTGCGACTGCACCACCCTGAGCGGGCACGGGTCGACCTGCGAAAAGGTTTTGGCCGACATAGCCTCCACCTTTTGCCGGCGTCTCGCCGAGCTCGGAAAGCGACCCGTGCGTCTTCGCTTTGTGCTCAGCTTGCCCTTGCCCTTGCCCCTGCCCTTGTCTGACGTGCCCAACACTGCCCACTGCGACTGCCAGCCAGGGAAGACCGCTTTGAGCTTCTTGCACTAGCCGACTGACTTTTCCAGCGTCCAATCGTAGACCACCCACCACAGGTCCCACAGACAGAGTACGCATGTGCTCCGCCCGCGGCCAAGGACTCTCGAGCGCCTGACACTTTGGCTTCGCCAAGGGCTATGAAGGGACGCGTGGATATTTTTTCCTTTTCCAATTTCATTTTAGTGGTCTCGTGCCATACAACGACAGATCTTATTGAACTGATCTGCTCAACAAAAAAACATGATGGACCCACGAACCCGGAAAGGGATATAGACACGCGGAGCATGGACACGTTTTCACGATACCCAACTGGGCAACACCTCGCGAAACATCCCACGAGACACTTCACGAAACATCCCACGAGACACCTCGCGAAACATCCCACGAGACACCTCGCGAAACATTCCACGAGACACCCCGCGAAACATTCCACGAGACACCCCACGAAACATTCCACGACGACAGGCAACCACTCAACCAAGGCGGTGTGGTCGTGCTGGGGAGTAGTCGTGCTGGGGTGTGGTCGTGCTTGGGGGTGGTCGCGCTGGGGGGTGGTCGTGCTGGGGGGGTGGTCGTGCTGGGGGGTGGTCGTGCTGGGGCGCGGTCGTGCTGGGGCGTGGTCGTGCTGGGGCGTGGTCGTGCTGGGGTGTGGTCGTGCTGTGGTGAGGTCGTGCTGGGGTGTGGTCGTGCTGGGGTGTGGTCTTGCTGGGGTGGGGTCGTGCTGGGGTGGGGTCCTGCTGGGGTGTGGTCGTGCTGGGGTGTGGTCGTGCTGGGGTGGGGTCGTGCTGGGGTGGGTCGTGCTGGGGTGTGGTCTGGGGTGTGGTCGGTGCGTGGGGGTGTGCTGCGTCGTGCTGGGGTGGTCGTGCTGGGGCGTGCTGGGGTGGTCGTGCTGGGGTGGGGTCGTGCTGGGGTGGGGTCGTGCTGGGGTGCGTGCTGGGGTGGTGGGCGTGCTGGGGCATGGTCGCGTTGGTGCTGGGGTGTGGTCGTGCTGGGGTGTGGTCGTGCTGGGGTGCGGTCGTGCTGGGGTGTGGTCGTGCTGGGGTGCGGTCGTGCTGGGGCGCGGTCGTGCTGGGCGTGGTCGTGCTGGGGCGCGGTCATGATGGGGGTGCGGTCGCGCTGAGGTGCCCCGCACCCTGTGATTTATCGATCGGGATTTCAAAAACAAGCGTTTCGCCTGAGACATCCTCAAATTTGAATCCGCCGGCCTCCTTCGACCTCGATTTTTATCAGGGAAAGAATCCGCCGGCCTCCTTCAAGTTTGGCACCGGGGACATGTTTACATGCTAAAAGAGAACCCTGGGCCTACGCCCTTGCCGGGACAAACGCGCGCAAAATCCACCGCGGATGCCCTCAGAGGAAAACGAACAATGGAATGCTGCATAAGCGGCGCCCGCGTTCCGCCCGCAGTCCAACTGCAGAGAAAACCACAAATAATCAGCCCACCAGAAAGTTCACGAGCATTGCTGCGGGGACGGTCATGCATCGAGCGAGGGCAGCGGAATTATAGCCGTCTGATGGAGCTCAGCCAAGGGCTACAAACATACAACCGCAAACTGGAGACGAACAGTGCGAAAGAAGGTCACTGCGAAACCAGACAGATGTCTCCAGGAAGGCGAATGCCTGCCAACGCGCCGCTTGCAATTGTTAATCATACTGGCCCGCGGTAAACCCCGACGGCAACGCCCAGGCGCCGACAATAACACCTAGACGCCCGGTGAAATCATTGACGCGTTGCTCAAATCCTCACGAGCCAATCCATGAACAACCGCAAGACGAGTCGCCCTGATCAAGGCCGGGTAATCGGGCAAGCGGCGAAAATAGCGAGCCGCATCCGTATTCGCGGATGATGAACTGCAGGAAGCGGAGCAAAGGAGAGGAGGGCGGAAACTGAAAATCGTAATGAACACGGTGAAGAGAAGGAGTATGGGGGTAGGAAAGACTGGAAACGTGCAAGAGCATGAGCAGGTAGGAACACGGAAGAGGAGCTTGGGGGAGGTAGGAAGAATCACAAGAAGCCTGGGGGAGGCAAAAGGCGCACCAGTGATGCGTGCGGAACGCGCGTGCGCCGCGCGCCCTCACCAGCGAGGGCGCAGGAAGAGGTGGGAGGATCAAGGATCAGGAGGAAGTAGGAGGAAATAGGAGGGGCAAGAACATGCAGAATAAAGCATTTGCAGACTCGAATCCCAAACGAGTTGCGCCAAGCATGAAAGCGAAGTAAAGCAACATGCAACGCAAGAAAAAAAACGAGGACAACCGTTACATTAGGGAAAAGAAAAGGGCGCAGGAGTAATTAATCGGAAGATGCACAAGAACGGGGAGGGAACAGAAAAAAGGAGGAGGTCACAGAAGAGGGGCGAGGAGGGGGGGGGGGACAAGGAAGGGAAAGATAAAGGATAGAGAGGAAAAAACACGCTGACGACGACGGGCATCAATCATCGAGGATCTCGAGTCGTTCGCTTTAGGTGCCTGCGGGACGCCCCATCAACGTCGTCATATCAGTGCCGCCGAGGCGCTCTCTTAGGGCAATTATGGCTGCCTTTGGCGGCTGTCTTGGAACCCCTTGGGGCCCTATTCGGGTCCTTTCGGGGATCTCCTGGGCCCCTCTAGGAAGCCTCGGGGGTCCTCCTGGGGCCATCTTGAAGCCGTCGGTCAAAGAAGTGGGGCCCCAGCAACGCCCCATTCCTTCTCGAGCCCCCCAGTCGCCAAATGCGGCCCTCTTGCGACGCCATTGAAGCGTTTTGGGCCGCTCTTTGGCGCTTTCGGAGCCGACTTGGGCCCTGGTGGCCCCCTCTCAAAGCAAGTTCAAACCAACTCGCAGCCATCTCGAGGCCTCTAGAAACTACGGAAAGCAAAAAGGCGAGAAGGAAAAAATTGAAGCGCACAGTGATTGCAAAAGGAGTTGAACCTGTTGGAGGCCTCCTTCAAGAGCTCGAAAGACAATTGCGGGCTGTCACGAAGCGGTCTTGAGGGGGCTTGGAGGCACATTGGAAGCAATATTGTACCATCTGCAAGTATATGGAGCGATCTCGGAATCCTTCTTGGGTTGCCTGCGGTTCCTTTGGAGCCATCTTCGGCCATTTCGGGCACTCCACCGCCCCGCGGTCACTCTCTGCCCACGCCCGGGGACGAGAGGGCAGGGGGGGGGTCCCCGTCCCTGCCAGGGAGAAACGCGCGGATAAGCTAGCCCGTTAAACCACCACCCACGCTCTGCATGGCTGGTGGGATTTTTCCACGGCCGCCTGGGAATACTATCCCGGATTCTCGAGTGAATTCTGCCCGGATTTTTCCAAATCCAAATGTGAATTTGCCCCGGAAACCGCGTGAATTTTTCCGGGTGTCCTCCGGATTTTTCCGCGCGTGTTTTTTCGATGCGCGCGCCCAAGGAAAAATCCACCAAGAATTCGGAGAGGTATTCAAAACGAGTTTTTGTTTTTCTCCCCGAAGTTTTCACTAGGCCGCGCGCGGAGCCTGGAAGGAGGGGGGGGGGGGGAGAAGTCACAGGGAGTGGGTGGGGCACGCCGCAGGAGAGGGCCGGAGGGAGGCAGGAATCCCAGCACCCCTTTAAGCGTGAGCGGCGTGACGAAATAATTCATCCAAGCCCACTCTTCCCCTTCATAGACACGGTTCCCCATTTCCCCGCCCAATCCTTCATGCGCGGGAAGGTAGCCGCGGGTCGTTGGAGCGCCCAATACGGCCCAAAATGTATCCGAGATGGCTGCAAGGAGCCCAGATACGCCTCCAATATCGCTCAATGCATCCCAGGACGATTCCGAATAGCCTCCAACATGCCTCTGAAAGTCGTCAAGACCGCTTCAAGACGGCCCCGCGTGCCCTTCGAGCTCTCCAAGGAGGCCTCCAAGACAAAACATGATGAACCCACGAACCCGGAAAGGAATATAGACATGTGGAGCATGGACACGTTTTCACGATACCCAACTGGGCAACCCCTCACGAAACATCCCACGAGACACTCCACGAAACATCCCACGAGACACCTCACGAAACATTCCACGAGACACCTCACGAAACATTCCACGAGACACCCCGCGAAACATTCCACGAGACACCCCACGAAACATTCCACGACGACAGGCAACCACTCAACCAAGGCGGTGTGGTCGTGCTGGGGAGTGGTCGTGCTGGGGTGTGGTCGTGCTTGGGTGCTGTGGTCGTGCTGGGGCGTGGTCGTGCTGGGGCGTGTCGTGCTGGGGCGTGGTCGTGCTGGGGTGTGGTCGTGCTGTGGTGAGGTCGTGCTGGGGTGTGGTCGTGCTGGGGTGTGGTCTTGC
Organism: Prorocentrum cordatum; assembly: GCA_963575745.1. Classification (NCBI taxonomy): domain Eukaryota; class Dinophyceae; order Prorocentrales; family Prorocentraceae; genus Prorocentrum; species Prorocentrum cordatum. The sequence goes on along the minus strand of CAUYUJ010009347.1, from coordinate 272,075 downwards.
TGGGGTGGGGTCGTGCTGGGGTGGGGCTGGGGTGTGGTCGTGCTGGGGTGTGGTCGTGCTGGGGTGGGGTCGTGCTTGGGTGGGGTCGTGCTGGGGTGTGGTCGTTCTGGGGTGCGGTCGTGCTGGGGTGTGGTCGTGCTGGGGTGGGTCGTGCTGGGGTGGGGTCGTGCTGGGGTGTGGTCGTGCTGGGGTGTGGTCGTGCTGGGGTGTGGTCGTGCTGGGGTGCGTGCTGGGGTGTGTGTCGTGCTGGGGTGGTCCGCACCATGTGATTTATCGATCGGGTCGTGCTGGGGTGTGGTCGTGCTGGTGCTGGGGTGTGGTCGTGCTGGGGTGTGGTCGTGCTGGGGTGTGGTCGTGCTGGGGTGTGGTCGTGCTGGGGTGTGGTCGTGCTGGGGCGTGGTCGTGCTGGGCGTGGTCGTGCTGGGGTGTGGTCATGCTGGGGGTGTGGTCGTGCTGAGGTGTCCCGCACCCTGTGATTTATCGATCGGGATTTCAAAAACAAGCGTTTCGCCTGAGACATCCTCAAATTTTAATCCGCCGGCCTCCTTCGACCTCGATATTTATCAGGGAAAGAATCCGCCGGCCTCCTTCAAGTTGGGCACCCGGGACATGTTTACATACTAAAAGAGAACCCTGGGCCTACGCCCTTCCCGGGAAAATGTGACAACCATTGCGTGCTATGTGTTATGTATCGTCGCCTTTTCGTTTTCCATGGGCTCTTGAGGCCTCAAGATGGCCACGCTGGCCTGAGATGGCCCTCCAGAAGAACCCGACACGCCCCAAGACGGCGCCGAGAGCGTTCAAGAGCAGCCGAAGAACGCCCCAAGAGAGCGCCAAAAGGCGACGTGGGCGGCTCCAGAGAGGGGGCGCTGCAAGGACCCCCCCCCCGTGTTCTTTGACTGACGGCGTTTCCAAGATGGCCCCGAGAGGGCCCCCAAGGCCTCCAAGACGGGCCCACGAGACCCCGAAGAGGATCCCAAGGAGGCCCGAAACAGCCTCAAGAGGACCCCGTAGGCTCTCCCAAAATGGCTCCAAATTAGCTCGACAATGGCCCACAAATCACCCCAAGGGGCTTCTAACAAGAGCCGCGTGCGAAAAACAAACAAAATCCTCCATGATTGATTCTGGCCGTCGTCGTGACTTTTTCTCTCCCATCCTTCCTTTTTCCTACTCCTCGTCCCCATCCCGCCCCTCCTCCGTGTCCTCATCATCCTCCTCCTTGCCCTCCTTCCCCGCTGCCGTTGATCAGCCGATTCCTTCTGCGCCGCCCTCACGTTTCTAACGTAAACAGCGTCGCCCTCTTGGTTGAGCACCGTGCTGGCACACGTTTCTGATCAACACAATTTGCCTGGGCACCGTCTCTGGAACTGCTTCGTCCGGAGTGTTCTTACCCCCATGCCCTCCTACCTCCCCCATGCTCCTCCCACCTCCCCATCCGGCGCATTCCTGCATCCTCGTTTACGAAAGGATGCGGCGCACTGGTGTTCTGCGCGGATCACCAATGCGGTCGCCACCGCCCCCTGGCTCCTCGTAACCCTCCCCCCCTCAGGTCCCTCATCATCCTTCCGACCTTCTCATGCTCTAGCATGTTGCTGTTTCCTCCAGCACGCGTCCATCCTTTTGCTGTTTCTGTTCTTTCGTTACTACTGGTCCTTCGCCACCATATTTGTTCCTTCGCTTCCTCCACCTCCTCGTCCTCCTCCCGTGCAGAACCAGTGAAAACGCATTCGGTTCGCTGCGGCGCCGCATGCTGCTACACATGCTGATCGAGGCAACTCGCCTGGTGATTGCTTTTGCCTTGGCTGGCGGAAATACGCGAGGCGTCGGAAATGAACGCAAAAAGGCGGATGAACAGAATAATCCCGCGGACCACGGCCGAAACGCGTCAGAACATATGCGAGGAGACAAGTCTGCAAGTTGTTTTGGACCCCTACAAAGCCTGTCTTGGCACCCTAGGGCCTGCTTGCAATCCTTCTCGGGACCTGCTGGACTCTCCTCGAGCTCACTTGCAGCTTTCCCGGCACCCTGTTGGATCCTGCCGCAGGCCCTGACAAAAGAAGATGGCAGCGGGAAGGAAATGAAGAGAAAAACAATGCAGGCAAGAGGAATAATATAAATGAATACGATGAGGAAGAATCAAGGGCACGGAAGACATTCGAAATCCGCTGGCCACGCGGCATTCACACGAACGCCCGAGCCACATGATCGCGCATATCAGAAAAAAGGAAAATAAAAATGAAAAACGAAGACGCAAATCCACGCTGAATTCACTCTTAGCACCGGCGAAACCAAGACACTGAGCGCTGCGTGAAAAGGGGATGGAGCTGCCAGCGAGCCTGGGCTGACCGCGTGCGGTTCCCCTGAAATTGCTGACGGTTGCCGCGGACTAACGTTATCCACTCGTTCCGCTATGGAGCAGAGCACCTTTAGCCGCAATGGCTACGGACGGGCTTCGCGCTGAGGCTGGAAGACATGGAGGAGGAGACGGCGGAACTCAGAGTACGAGAAGGATTGGCTGAGGCATCGGCGGCGCGCCTCCCTCCGCCCTCCTCCCCCCTGCCCCTGCCTCCTCCTCCTCCTCCTCCTCCTTCTCATCCACCTCCTCCTCCTTCCTCTCTCCTCATTCCTATATCCCTCTCGTTCGGAAGGGCCACAAGTGCCTCGTCCTGGCCCTCCTCTGGGAGGAGGGGTTGGGAGGAGGGAGGAAATGGGCAGAAGGACAAGCTCGTGCTCCTGCTTCATCGCAGTGGGACCTGCTGCAACGCACCCGTGGTCCAAAAAAAGCAGCGCTGGATTCACGGACTGGCCCCCAAGTCACACGAAGGTCCGATGGCTGACGCACTTCTGACTCTGGTCTCCGAACTCCGAAGAAGGCTTCATATAAATAGACGAGACGCAGCAGCTTCGCACGGAAGCAGGAGGACACGGAGGGGAGGGCTAACAAGTGATTGGAAGAGCAAACAGGAATAAGGTCGGCAAGTTTCTGTCATCGCAGCGTGGGACCTGGTTGTGGACACCATGTGACTCGATCAGCCTTGAACGATCTCCGCTCCCCTGCACCCAGAAGAAGCTCTCGGTCAGCGCCGTCGGTGGTCTCCAGGGCCCTGGGACCTGAAACGAACCCCCAGGAGAGGCTGCTCGGCACTGAACGCCTGCGCCAGTGGCGCCGAGGCGGCACGGACCTCCCTACAGAGGAAGACCGGATCCCGGGGGTCGCGGTGATTTCTCATCGTGGACCGTCGAAAGTGCAGACCTGCTCGTCACCCCGAGTCCCTACTAAACGGCCCTGGCGCCCGACAAGGAGGCAGACAAATAGCCAGACACGCCTCGTGGTGCCAATACGTTCGAGGACGGCCCCGGGGCCCGGCAGGGGTTCCATAGAGGCCGAAAGTGGCCAAAACTTCAACCCGCAGAGGCGCGCAAAAAGGAACTTGGGGAGGCTTCGGCGCCCCTTGAACGGACTCCACTGACGGGTACGTTGACCAGTGACCCAGCAAACCCAACCCTCCCCGATGAGAGCAACGCTGCGATGCCAGAAAGAGGCCCTACAGGGATAACTTTCGGCAACTTTCCAAAGTACCCATTAAGCCGTTGCTGAAGACTCTCCGCTGAGGCTTGCAAGTGGAAAAAAGGGAAAACATGGGGACGATGCCCGACAGCAAATGCTGTTCAAAAGCGACAGCAGCCGCTGCCTGGCAGGCGCCAGGAAAGCTTTGGCGCAACATGTGCGAGACGACGGTAGGCCAAATATCAGCGCGACCCGGGAACCAAAGTGCTCCCCAAACGAACGGCGAGCGCCGCACGTCTGATATACAGTATTGGACATAGAACGTATGCATCCAGTGGACAAACGTTCGCCGCGGCACCGACAGCGAAGCCTGCTCAATATAGGCTGGAACTGCTGCTGCTGCTGCTGCTGCCTCCCATTTCGACAGTACCGATCTGCCCCCCCGACGAGACGCGAGCACCCCGGCATCCCGACCCCTCCCGTAGGGCTGGCTTCGTGTCTCGAGCAGCCTATTTGACGGCCGCGCAGCCCGAAAACCTGCCCCAGAGGCAAAACAAAAAACAAATAGGCAAGCAAACAAACAGATAAACAAACATACAAACAAAACTACTGACTGGACACCTCCACGTGTCGAGGCGCTGGATATGTGGGCTGGGCTGGGGCGGCTGTCTGCTCCTGAGGGGAGCCCATGGGGGGGGGACTGGCGCAGGGGGCGAAACATCGAACTGGGACCGGCGATACATCGCCGATCGAATGGCAATAGTCTCGCGTGGGGGAAATAGCGTTTTCAAGGACAGGGTGGGGCACACATGCCCCGATAAGCGATGTTTGGGTGACTGGGGGCCGATACCTTCCCCCCTTGGGGACAGGTCCCCCCCCCCGGAGACCCTCCCCACTGGCCGCGCGCGCTGGCGCGCGAACGGCGCCTGTGCGAAGCCCCGGCGCTGCCTGCCCCGCAAGTGCTGCCAGAGCTCACCCTGGGCGGATCGCGCGCGGGGCGCACGCGGGGAGGCACGCGGGGCAGGGAGGCTCCTCCTCCTCCTCCTCCTCCTCCTCCTCCTCCTCCTCCTCCTCCTCCTCCTCCTCCTCCTCCTCCTCCTCCTCCTCCTCCTCATCTTGAGACATGTTCGTGAGGCCCGCGAGCACTTCGTATGGGTGACAGGGACGGCAGGGGTGTCAGCATATTGCCTGCTGTGCGCAGGGCTACCATCCCTGACAAACAACATTACCAAATGCACCTCTGGCTAAATCTGTATCGTGCGCGGCCACCCCGCGATCATTGTCAAGTGGTTTTTGACAGGGACGGCGAGGGTGGTGGCGTATGGCCTGCTGTGTGCAGGCCCACCAGACACAATGATGGGCATCGGTTTTCGACAAGGATGGTGGGGGCCGACATGCTTCCCGATGTGCGCTGTCACGTGCGCAGACGCGCCTGACACACTCTGCACGTGCCCCGAACGTGGCGCACCTGGCGCGACTGGAGTATGCGACGCACCTGGCGCACGCGGAGCGCGTGGCGCATCTGGCGCATATGGCGCATCTGGCGCACCAGGCGCGCCTGGCAAGCTCGGGCCCCAGGGGTGCCTGGCGCGCGTGGCGCACCTGGCACGCGTGGCGCACCTCGCCCCAGCGTCGCGCACATGAGGTCGGTGTTGGTTATTGGGGCGCTCTTGGGTGCTCATTGGGGGAGGAATGAAGGAGAAGAAGAAGAAGAAGAAGAAGAAGAAGAAGCAAAGGAAGGCGAGGGCGACGAGGAGGCGATGACGAGGACGACGTGGAGCACGTGACTCGAGCGAAACGGCAATTTTTTAGAAATTCGCCAGCGTGGGTGCCTGGTGCAATCCGTAGCCCAGAACTAATTGATACCACCACCAAACGGTCCAAACTGGGGACGATTTCATGGCAGTACAAATTCCTCTACTCGCGCCCGATGCACATCGCACCTTCCTCATGCAGACAGCAGTGGAAGAAAGCATTCAAACATGGCTCGTCTCATCCACACCCACACCCCATGACACTCAACTTTTAACGAGGCGGCCCTGGACATGCCACGCTCTCACGGGAAGATTGACATAAAGGCACTGCAGACATCACATACAGCGACTTGGTCTGCCCATCAGTTTTAGCAACATCGCATGGTGGATAAACACTGCCATGCCGAAACAAACATCTGATCGGACAAGAACGAAAAACGCCACGTAGTCCAATGGGCGTAGTGGGCGAAGAGGAAGAAAAAAGTAAGCCGAGGGCGACGAGGAGGCGATGACGAGGACAACGTGGAGAACGTGAGGATAGCGAGGATGAGCATGAGGACAACGAGGAGGAAGAGAAGCACAAGGACGAGGACGAAGAGAACGAGGGCGAGTACGAGGAATGCGGAGGACGATGACGATGACGACGACGACGACGATGACGACGACGGAGAACAATAAGAGGCAATTGGAGAAGGATGTTGAGTCAGGAGAGGGTCCTGGTGGTCCTATTGGGATACCCTAGGGGCCCCTGGCGCCGCGCGGGGTTGTCTCGAGGCCTGTTGGGAGCTTCTTGGGGGTTCTCAAAATTTCCGGGTACCCTGGGACACGTGGAAGAGACTCGCGCCCCCGAATCCATGATCCGTCGACAACTACATCGTCGCGCCCCCGAAGCCAGAACCTCTTTTGAATTTCACAACATTCGCATCCCCGAAACCATAAACCCTTGCAAATTCTATAGTTTCGCGATGCCGAGATCATTCTTTCGCGTAAATGGCGCAATAGTCGCGTCTCCGAGGCAATACTCTCTCATACGGTACACAATGCTTGCGTCCCTGAAACTACGATCCGTCGTAAATTAAACGTTCTTCGCGTCCCTGGAGTCATACACCCTCGTCAAGTACGCAGTAATCCCACCAGCCCTTTGGGCGTGAGTGGTTTAGAGAGCCCGCTCTGTTCTCAACCCCCTTCTTCCCCTTCGGGGAGGGGTTTACCCCTCCCCCTAACCCCTCCCCCTGGGCCTGGAGAGGTCCTTCGGCGGGTGGTCGGAGGGGTCTTTTTCGACTCCTGGGAGGGCTAAAATTCGACACCCCTCACGAGGAGCGTGGCCCCGACGGGGGGGGGGAGAAAAATGCTCGCCCCATCTGTGATCGATCGCCCGAAAGATGGCCCCAAGATACCTCCCAGACCCCTCCCAAAGAGCCCCAAGAGAGGGCCCCAAGAGCGCCCCAGGAGAGCCCGCAAAGGGCTCCGAGACCTCCAACATATCGCCCAGAAGGCCCTAGTATATCCCCAAGATGTCTCCACATATCGCCAAGAAGGCCCTAGTATATCCCCAAGCACTGCGACAACGACAACGACTACGACTTCTACCGCTACTCCCACCGCTACCACCACGACTCCTACTACAACAACAACAACAACAACAACTACTCATACTTCTACCGCTACTGCTACTGCTACTACTACTACTACTACTACTACTACTACTACTACTACTACTACTACTACTACTACTACTACTACTACTACTACTACTACTACTACTACTACTACTACTACTACTACTACTACTACTACTACTACTACTACTACT